>JAQIBA010000105.1:14274-208302 GCA_028293925.1 Brueelia nebulosa
CTCAAAGTCAAACATGAATATTAAAACATCTCTTATGATGGTGGCAAGATTAAGATGGGGTTAATGGGTGGCTCGCCCTGGGCCACCGGTTCAAAAAGGCTCTTGCGTCGAGCGAAACCATGGAAAAGTTTTATTGTTTCAAACCTTCCCCGGCAACTTTAATGTGCAAAATGTTACCTTTGGCTATGGTGGAAATTCTTTATTTGACTTGGTGTCCTTCAATATGGCGAACCGAGGCCTGCGCGAACCGACTCTTTGTTTGTCCAACTGATTTTTCCCCGCTCGAAACTCCGGTCAAAGGTTCGGTGTTATTTGTTAGCAATTTGCCAGCTGATAAGAGGCCTTTTGTATTCACAGTTTGTTTTTATTAGGAAATTTAATTAGTCTGTCAAGAAGGACTTATCTCGGACAGGCCACTATAAATATGATCGGAGCCGATAGCTGCTGACTTGGTTTTCCCAGACGATCGAAAACGTGAAGGCGTTGTGTGTGCTTAATCGTCACGTTTTCGAGAGAAGTCTTCTCTGGAATTCCTTTCAGCTTACGAATTTTTCAAAAAAGCCACAGTGTATTGCCTGCAAAATCGGAGTGTAACAAATTCTGAAAGCAAGAGAAAGAGACAAAACGTTACTTCCATGTGAAAAAAATAATAATATATTGAACCTCTATTGGGCCCGCAGGCCTTAGAGGTGGAATCTTACAAACTTATTTAACATTTCAATTACAAATACAAACTACAAACTTTTATATATATATATTTTAAATACAAATTACAAACTTTTTTAACATCAAACATTAATTACAGTATGATATTAATAAAATAAGATTGGGACTGAGTGGCTTTACTCTCAGATAATACCAAAACAACTATAAATAATAATACTAAACCAATACAATTATAAGCCAATACTACAAAGACTCATAAAGCTAATGGAGTTCCAGTGGGTACTATATGAGAAAAGAATCCATCCAGAGATTTAAAAGCCGATACTATTACTCCAATGAATAAGAACAAATAAAGATAAAATTAAATACTCTACAAAAATATAATCATGTAAAAATAATGTTAAATACTATATGAAGATAAAATTGGGTACTGTATAAAAAATAAAATAAAATTAAGATCCTGTACAAAAATGGAGTCATATGAAATAAAATTAAATACTATACAAAAATATAATCATATAAAAATAAAGTTAAATACTATATGAAAATAAAATTGGGTACTGTACAGAAAGAAAAACATATAAAAAAATAAAAATCCCGTACAAAAATGGAATCATGAAATAAAATTAAATACTGTATAAAAATAAAATAATATAAAATCCACTGTGTTAGGTTGTGTGAGGGTGACAAAAATAAAAGAAACCAGAAAAAAAGATATCGTACGTAATTTAACCCTTTCAAAACGCATTATTGAAATATAAACAGTTTTTTGCTTTTCAAAATTTAGTTAAAACATAACGACGGGAAAGAGAAAACTCCTTTCTCTCCCCAAAATGAAATTATTTTATCTTGAGAAAAATCAACTTGATAACAAGATGTCATGTATCACTGGTTGCACATGACAACAAATTGCCAACTGAAAATTAATTGAATTCCGCCGTACTTGATGATCCCTTCCTCTGTCCGTTTTCCATAATCTCAAGGAAAAATGTATAAAAGGAAGTTCGGGTGCAAAGGGAAACGTCGCCACAATTCTTTTTGCAATTATCAAACGACCATTCCAGAAAGACCAATTAATTCCGGACCGGAATGGAAATAAAACCTTTTCTTCGGTTATTTTCCTCTTTTTCCCCTTTTTTTTAAATGGAAAATGATAGGACAGAAAAGTCGCAAAAGAGAAATAAGGCAAAGCACGTAGAATATTTGTGAGGAGAAGTTTAAAGTTGGGAGAAGATAGACAGACAGGTTGATTAGTGGTTGCAACGAATAAAAACATCAACCCCAAAATCTCAGCCTTCACTTCCGGACTTCCCTTTCTTTTTTCTTACGCTCCAAACTTTGTGTTTTCCCTCTCGAAAGGAAATTATTAACATCTCAACCGCATTTTCTAAGTAACGACAGTCGGGATCACGTAGTAACCGCATGAACAAAGAATCCTCCCCGAAGAGAAGACTCCCCAATTTGAATTTTCTTCCGAGGGGAGGCGAAGGGAGGGAAAGAAAAGAAGATGAGAGGAGAGGTTGCCACCTTTCCTCTCGTAATCACCTGCTAGGCATTTGAGAAATTGCATAAGCCGAGTGGATCATCTAGCATTAAGGTTGCTTACAATCCATTAGAGTAATCCTCGAGGCTTAGATTTTATCAGAGGTGTTTTCATTCTTACCTCTTTTACATAATTTCATCGTTATTCTCCCGGTTTGGAGAATTTCTCAGGCTTTTCAACCATCACACGGAGGAGACTCATTATTAAATTATATTAATTTAACTTCAAATATTTATTTATATATTTTATAAATCTTTACAAAGTTTTGCTCTATTTTTTTTTATACAAAGTTATTTTACTTGGCCAGATTGGGCTAATGCCTCTACTGGTCTACAAAAAGAAATAATTTCTAAAAATACAGTAAAAAAAACTTACAGTAATTTTTGTTACAATTTCTTCCCTTTCTTCCTATCATTTTTTTTTCTCCCTTTATCCCTAAATCATTTTGTATACAACTTCTTACAGTAATTTTTTTTTTACAATTTCTTCCCTTTTTCCCTACAAATCATTTTGTATATAATTTCTTACAGTAATTTTTTTGTTATAATTTCTTCCCTTTTTCCCTACAAATCATTTTGTATACAATTTCTTACAGTAATTTTTATTAGAATTTCTTCCCTTTCTTCCTACAAATGATTTTGTATACAACTTCCTACAGTAATATTTTTTTTTACAATTTCTTCCCTTTCCCTGCAAATCATTTTGTATATTTTTTCAGGAAATACACCCTTAATGCATTCTTAAATTCTCCTATTTTTGTTATCTTTAATAAGTTCCGGCGGTTAACATTTTGTATAAATATGGTGTTGTATACTTTAATGTTTATAACTGGTTTTTTATATTTATGTTTTTCTCGGAGATTGTTCGTTTTCGGTGTTTTGAATGCATTCGTTTCCCACTGGCTTATTATTATGTTATATTTATATAATTCGTATAATGGGAGTATGTTTTGTCATATTGATATATGTGTTTTCTGTGTGTGAGTTTATTTTTTATATTTTTTGGGAGTAGTGATTTAATATTGTTATCTTGCAATTTCTGTAACGGTTTCAGAATGTAGTATTCTGCCATATTGCAATATCCAATCAATTTGTGCAGAGTATATACTTATTAAAGATTTATAATTAAAAAATCTTTTCCCAACAAATATGTTGAACAATATGTATATTTAATTTTGTCCGTTAATTGGATTTGAAATTGTGGCCGTTGCGGAGTGGGAGTTTAACTTTGGGAATGTCAAAACAGGAGAAAATTGAAGATTACTCGAGAAATAAGGCAAAAGAAAAATAAAAAAGAACGAGAGTAATCCTATCATGTCATGTTTTAATCCCCTAAGAAATGAGAGGTAATTGAGCTTTGGAAACGTAAAAACGGTTCCCCCCGCATAAGTCAACCATAAAGACGGAAAAGCTACTTTTCTCCCGTCAGTGCTTACCTTACTTAAGCTCAGAAAGTAAACATGTTTATATAAATCAAGATTCTGCATCAACTTTTTCCAAAGTATTTACATATTTTGCTCTGCAGTCTTCGTGAGGTGCATTTAGATGACCCTTGAATTTTTCATTCCTTCCGGAGAACACTTTTCCCTTTTCGAGTCCCCCGGTGCACCCAAAACCCATAAACCCCCGATTTCCCCTCATGAAAATTCACGCTTTTGGGACCACCTGCTTTTATACGTGCAGGCTTTGGATTCTTTAATTTTCTTCTGCTCCTCCCTCACAATGGCCATTCTGTGGCTGAAACTGAGCGTTTTCTCAAAATAGGTTTAACTGCTATTAACCTTTGTGGACCGAATTGCTTTTTTCTTTTGGTTTTTTCTTCATTAAAATTCATTTATTTGGAACATTCTAAGATATTCTGGAAAGTTTCAACCCTTAAAATTATTATCAAACCTGTTTTCGGTGATGTTCTCAAATGGGACGTTGGTCCTTTGCACTCTACAAATCAAAATTTTGCTGATTATAACCAAAATTTTGGTTTAGGTTTTATTTATTATTTATTGTTTTTTGTTTTTTATATGACTGTTTTATTTTTTATTCGTTGTTTTACATATTACTATGTTTTATTTATTATTTTAGTGTCCATTACTTATACAGTTTTTATATTACTATAAACAGGTTGTTATATTATTATGCATACTTTATATTATAAACAAATCCCCATTAAATGTTACTCTGTTAATTTATTTCTCAATGTTAAATGTCAAATAATTTATTTACTTTTTTTAAATTTTATTTTTATACGTTTTTATCACTGCATAACACCCAATTTTATTTTATTATTTATTATTTTTATATAGTACTTAATTTTATTTTTACACGATTTTATTTTTGTATAATGCCTAAATTTAATTTATGTTATTTTGTTTTGTATAGTATGTTTTTATTCATAATTATTCTGATATTTATCTGAGAGCAAAGCTACTCCACCTCAACTATACTTTATTGAAATTATATTGTAATTATTGCTTATTTGTATTTGTAATACCTCTAATACCTGCGGCCGAAATGGAGGTTCAATATACAATTATATTATGTATTATATTATAACCAAAATTTTACAAAATTAAATGAAAAACATCAAAATCGTGATTTCTCTATTGCTAAATTTTCTAAATCGACCCATTTTCAGAGTCCTCGATTTTTTCGACAGATAAAATTTTTCCATATAAATTATATATGTCCTGTTTCGTTAGATCCTGTAGAATAAACCTATAAAAAATTTTGCCCAAACAAAACAGTGTTTCATAGAGTAAAAAAATCGTTTTGCTTATGTTCCAAAATGGGTAACATTGGTCCGTAAAGGGAGTAAGAATAAGTCGTCGTGGGGAGTTAATTTTTTAAACTTAAATTTTGAATGAATTTGCAGTTATTAATTTTGATTAAGAATAATTAAGAAAGTAATAAAAAATTTAATAGAAGAGACGAATGGAGATGTTAATGAAAAAGCAAAAAATAGTGCGCCGCTAATAAAAATGATATGATAAAACATAAGTGACATGGGGTAATAAACTTGTATCACTTTTGCGGCCCCAGGGGTGGCGAAAGACGGATTCCTGGTCGAAAACCGCCCCCGAAGAAATCAAACTTTTGCAAATTAGCTCTCAACCCTCCGAAGAGGACTGGAGTGGAGCCGTTAAGAACTCCAACTCCGACTCGAGTGGGAGATTCGAATCCGAGAAAGAAAAGGGAAACCCGCCATTGAAGTCTGCCGATATTTTGGACTCCCTGATTTTCATTTACGTTACGTCTTTACTGTATTTCACGACACGTTAGTTTCAAAGCTATAAATACTTGGATGATTTATGTACCAACCGATCACCCCATCAATAGGGTTTCGGGGCGGCGGATTCTTCAGATGACCATTCAATTTATTTTCATCCCCATGCAGAGTTAATCAATCTTGCTCATGTTTAGTTTTCTTTACATCCTTTTATGGGACGAAGGTTTTATATTTTATTAAATTACCACCTTCATAGTGTCATTGAGAGCTTTTTCTTCTTCTCAAAGGGGAATTAGCCCGCTTTTTCATGTGTGGCTTAAGTTGTCGCACCCAAAACAAATTTCTGTTCTTTGACGGATTTTCTCAAAGACAGGTGATTTTCTTTTTCCCTGGTCAGCATTTTCGGAACCCTTTCCTCTGTCCAATGCACTTTTTAAAGTGTAGTCACCATTGCTTACAAATAGGGAGGACTTTCTTTTTGGTTTTAAGCAATGATCTCGTTTTGCAGCTGAAATCAAAAAGTTCCTGTTTTTGGTTTGAGTGGAATTTTCTTTAGAATGCTTTCAGAAATTAATTGTCTCAAGGTGGAAAGCACTAAAAAGTGAGTTTTGTTCATGTGGAAAAGGAAAACTTTAAAACGTCTCGGAAATTCGTTTAACAAAAAAAAAGTTTATTTGCTTAAAAGGAGAAAAATAAATTTTATTTAAATTTTTAAGTGTTTCAATTTAACTAAAATGGAGACAGTTTTAAAAATAAGTGAAGCGAAATGAAAAACTCTTTCCCACCTTTCCCAGAGCCTTTTTATTCCCGCAATCTTCCCTTTTCCCGTGAAAATTTACTTTCTTTCAGTGTATATTCCCAACCGCGCATTTAATGAGAACAATCGCCGTTGAAATTTCGGTAGTCTTCCCCTCCGCGGAAAACCTTTTCTTTTTCTCTTTCAAAACAAATACTTTCTTCCACGTAATTTCCCACGCAATCAGATCGTTCACTTCCCGTTGAAAATGGCGTAATTTTTCCCTTTTCCCTCCGATCGTTTCGATTCGAAGCAACGTTAAATCCGCTCCGCATTATTAACCGGTTATTCGGGAGATTGGAAATCCCATTTAATTTAATCCACACCTTGAGCCTTGAGGAAAATTGCACAATGTCCTCATGCCTAAAAAAATCTATTCACTGACGTTCTTTTCCTTCGGTTTATCTTATTATTCCATCATAGTTGAGCGCTTTCCTTGATTATCGCTAATGCCACCATACATTTTCCTTTGTGCCCATAGAGAAGACAAACACAAAAAATTGTGGATTAGATTTTATAAGTGGTTTTTTTTTCTTTTTTGCGGAGCAGTGGCGGTTCTCGTTTTAATTTTTTACGGCGAAAAATTCACCTTTGAAAAGATTTCATCCTTTTCTCACCGGTTTAAAAACGTTGGAAGTGTATTAATATAATTGAGCGATTGAAAGTTTAAAAGCGATCGCATTTGGTGTAAAAGTCCAGCGCTTTCTCTTATAATCGGAAGTGCCAAGGACGTATCGTAAACTGCTGACTTATAAAATCCCGAAACATTGAAATCGACCAGCAGAAGACACATGAATTTTATTTTTCCCGTTTTATCGTCTCCTTGGCCAAAAAATTTCATGTTTAACTTATCTCATCCTCGAATTGTACTGCTGGCAGTTAACAAATTGTAGCACTAAATGCTTGACGCCCAAATGACGGGTTCTTTTACGCTTGTCATTTATTTTTCTTAAAATTAGATGAATTTTCTTGATACGTTTCCCTCTCTCTCTCTCACTCTCTTTCTTTTTTTCTTTTTTCGTCCGTTATATATTGAATAAATCATTGAGGAGAAGGACTTAGACAAGACTAAATGTTTATAAAAATGTTTGACTTTGGAAATAAGCTGAAAAAATATTTTTGATTTTGGTTATCATCGCTCCCAAACGATCAACTTTTTTAAGTATATTGTGTGAAACTGCAGGAGGCTGTTTGGATGATATAAACTGTAAATACGTTTTGTTTGGTTTTACCCAAAATTAATTATAGCTTCTGGGATTTTGTGAAAAAAGATTTTTCATCACTCGAACCGTCCGTATGAGTGGCGGTTTTTATGAAAACGCATTAAACAGACTTTTTTTTCTGATTATTTCTGAAAGATGCGGAAGTATTATAAATTAACCCATTAAGCGGATACGCCGTATATATACGGTTGATCTTTTGTATACTGTAGCGGCTAAGACGTATTTATACGCATAATGATTTTGCTCCATTTATTTAATAATATATGTTCGATTGTTTCTGGTAATAGAGGGAGGGTAGGAGCATTGTAAGATTCAAAATAGGATACATAAAGATACATAAAGTGTCGTTCATTTTTTCTCTACTCTTCAATGTGTAAACATTAGCTTTGTACTTTTATTTCAATATTTTATAAGCTCGTATAAACATAACATATAAAAATATAATTCAATGGATATGACGTATATATAGGGTTGATCTCTTTTACACTGTAGCGGTTATGGCATATATATACGTCACATGATTTTTATTGGTTTATTTAATAATATACGTTCGATCGTTTCTGGTAATAGAGGGACAGTAGGAGCATTGCAAGATTCAAAATAAGATACATAAAGTGTCTTTCATTTTTTCTCTGCTGTTCAATGTGTATATGTTGCAGGTAAAGTATGAAATACCAAAGGTTTTTCATACTTTACCTAGGCATTGTATAGAATTATATAGAATGACGAGTATCGTTTAGGCAAAGTGTAGAAAAACACAACAGAAATCTTTATTGATAGTTATTTAAATCAATTAATGTATAATTATTAAACGTATTTTAAAGCGGAAGGAATATAAAATAAAGCATATCATGCTCATACAGACAGAATAACTGAGATTGTTATTGTACTGTTCTTTCGCACAAAAACCACATGATATTTTGGCACTTTGGTCGTTCATATTTGACAAATTTGTCAAGAATTAGGAATTATATACTTTGTCTGAAACAATCAGGCATTCTATACATTGCCTAGGTATTCTATAATCCCGGATTTCACACTTTGCCTGTAACATATACATTGCCTTTGTGCTTTTATTTCAGTATTTTATAAGCTGTAATAAACATAACCTAAAATAGTATAAACATAACATATAAAAAAATTATCCAATGGATATGACGTATATATACTGCAAAAATACGTGGCCACTACAGGAACCACTACTCGCAACGGGTTAATGAAGATTCCCACTCGGGTTTGTGATCTGTTATATTTGGTAATAATCCGAAGAACTGAAAAGCAAAAAGATTAAAAGACAAGTGAAGACGGAAATAAATTTTCCCGTAGGTAATGGCTAAAGTTTGAACGATTAAGAATTAAGAATCGAAGGAATCACCTCCAGCTCATTAAGCAGGTTAATTGAGTCGGAGGGATTTGAATTATGCCATTCCGGGAAGGATTAAACCTAAACTAAATGATCACCTGCGATGCTCACTAATTAGATTCGAAGAGTCTCTGCCAGCCGCTTCATTTTCCGCTTTTCTTTGTCTCATCTCTCTCTCTCTCTCTGTCTCTCTCTCTAGAGGGAAAAAAGGCAAAATCCCCTCCCCCAAAAGCATCCTCTTATTATTCCATTTAAACAATTTCCTCGTCCGATTTACCGGTTAAACGAATCGGAAATTAGTTAAGAAGGTCGCCGCCACTGCTTCGAGGTAAACTAAGTTGCTTATTTTAAGAAACAGTCACATTAAATTGAAGGTTGTGCGGCCTTTTGGGTCTTAACGAAAATTTACTTCTGCTCGAGGAGCAGTTGGCGAGTTTTCGCTGGCGGAAGCAACCTCCCCCTCCCCCTTCACCCCCTCCCGTAAGCTCTTCTTTCCTTCCTTCTGCGGTTCACGCTGAGGCGTCGTTAACTTCTTTTTTTTTATTTACTTTTTTTTTCCTTTCTCGAAAGCACAATAAAAAATTATTGTGAGCTTTATTTATTGCTTTAGGTGGAAGATTACGATATGAGGGAAACCAAAATGAGCCTTGATGAACTGGTTTGTTTTATATCACTTTCTTTTTCCATAATCGAATTCTCCTGTCTGATCTTGTCAGGGAGGGACACCCAACGGATGTGGCTTTGAATATCTCAATCTGCCCTTTCTCACTGCGGAAAAGGTAAACGGTTTCACACATCCAAGACCCGAATTAAGGGTCGGACATTTTTCAAATATTTAGGGCAGAAAAAAAATTCCCATTTTCGTTTTTCACTCTCATGGGGCCGTTAACTGACCCCGTGGTGGAGGCATTTCGCAAGACTTAGTGACGACACAGTTGGTGATGTAATTTTAAAAAACTCGACTTTACGGAAATTTGAATTATTTAACAAATTAAAACACCAAAGTTCAATTTATTTATTTTAAAACTCTTTACATCTTTTTTTTGACAAAGTTAAAAAATTATTTGAGTGTATACAATTTATAAACAATTCGTATTTTATATACAAAGTGTAAAAATACTTGGCCATATTAGGCTAATGCCTCTACTGGTCTACGAAAAAAAAATTGCTAAAAATACAGTAAAAAAAAACAACTTCTTACTTCTTGTAATTATAAAAATTACAATTGTAATTTACAATGGTAATGGTTTTAGTAATGCATAAGCGAAATAAAAAAATCAAGTAATAAAGAATTAGGGGTAAGTTTGTTTATTTATATACACATTTATTATACACTTATTTATTTATTATACACATTTATTCATTATACGCATTTATTTATTATTATACGCATTCATTTATGTATTATACACATTTATTTATTTATTATACAGTTACTTATTTATTATACACATTTATTTATATATTATACACACTTATTTATTATTATACGCATTTATTTATATATTATGACATTTATTTATTACTATATTATAAATTTTTAGAAAACTAATCAATACGTTTTAAAGTGATCGCTTTTTCTGAGTCCCAAACTGATTATAAAATACTTGTGTAAAAAGAAGTGTTGTCTCTGTTGAAGAATAACAGTGGAAAAGTCCAGAAAATGTGCAGAAGTGAAGAGTAATTGTGTTATTGTCGGTTCGCCCACTGCTGAGATCCAGCGAAGATAGCCGCGATGCTGGATAAAATGGAAATGTTTGGATGAATGAATTGCTCAGGACCTTTGGGTTTATAATTTACCTAAATAGTAAACTTTGAACAGTATACGAAAGGAGCCATTAGTCTTGAAACTGTTGTACAATAGGCAACCAGTTCGAAACTAAGTCTTTCGTTGTTAACTTTATCATAATTGTGACAAATGGTTCTCTTCTGTTTACTTGCATCAATTTATTACGTCCTCCATGTTTAGGTCGAGTCAAGATTTTTGAGCGAATCACCCCCGTTCTCCTCATTCAGGAGGAAATAAATGACGCATTACGTCCGCACCTATTCGGCTCGAACCGTATCTGCGTGCCCTTGAAGTTATCAACAAGGTGTTCTGTTGCTGTAACGGTAGAACGGTACACTATGATGTTAATATCAGCTGCTGCGGTGACCCGCCCCCTAAATTGCATCTTATTTAGTTACAAAGAAAACGTGTTCGGTTTAAACGAGGGGAGTTTCATAATTCACTCACCCTTTCTTAGATTTAGAACAATGGATTTAAATACAATTACGGGAACATAAAAGCCGGAATGACCATTTTCTTTCACTCGTTTATGAAAAAAAAACCGCTAACTCCTCCCGTGTGCTGTTGTGGACATGTCAGGGCATTTTTAATTACTATTAAATAAAAAAAAATTTGTAAAAATAAAGGAGGGTTGATGAAACGGTATTAAAGCATTCCCATGGGACAAACTCTCAGGGCTGGCGATTCTCCTTCTTCCTTTTTATCACTGGTCACTCACTGACCGCTGCAATCCAGACGCCTTTAATTTTTTACGGATGTATCACACTATTCCAGGAATGTATGCACAAGTCGGTGCCTGACAATTTTTTTTACTCTTTTCCTGGGCGAAGAAAAAAAAAACAAATATGCGGCCCTTTGGAGCTCATCTTCTTGTGATTTATGATTGATGTACTCGGATTCTCTTATTAATTAGTGTAATCAACGATATTTTGAATTTTGAAAATTTTTTAATTTGAAATTCTGTTGTGTAACCTTGTGCGTAATAATGGCAGGTGTCTTTAAATAATATTTTAATTCAGTGATGCCCAACCTACGGCCCGCGGGTCATTTCCGGCCCGTGAAGGTGTTGCATGTGGCCCGCTCTTTTATTCCTATACTCACATACGTATTTGGTGATTTTAGTTCATTTTAATTTTTAAATAAAGGGTTATTCTAATATTAGAAATTCCTTCTGACCTTTCGGCTAAATTTTAAATTTACGCTTACGCTTTCGAATCCATTCGAATTCCATTAAACACTTTGGGTTTCCCTTCTTTTTTAGATTCTGTCATAGAAGTCAAAAGGACTGCTCGCATAAAAATGTAAAAAGGGTAAAGCCGGAAAAAGAGGCAAAAGCAATAGTCGTGAGAGCAGGAACATAGAGAAAAGAAGAAAATGAGAAGAAAGAGAAAAAGAGGAATTGAGAAAAACAGAAAAATAGAAATTCAGTAGAAAGAGAAAAAGAGAAAATGAGAAAATGAGAAAAAGAGAAAAGGATAAAATGAGAAGAAAGAGAAAAAGGGAAAGAGAGTAAATGAGAAAAGAGAGTAAAAACTAATTTTAAAAATCCATATTTTGTTGTGACCCGCGAAATTACACCAAACTCAACTTTGGCCCGCACATTATCAAAGGTTGGCCATCACTATTTGAATTCATTTAATTTAATAATTAAAATTTTAATGTTTATAACAATATAAAATAAAAAAATATAAATATAAAATTAATAATTAAAAAAACATTTAATTTAATGATTAAAAAAAATTTATGCCCATAAGAATGACATATTTCTAAATCTCTATTTTCATATAATTTCAGGGCTTTTCAGAAATTATTGTTCGTTCACAAAAATTGGGGATTTTTTATTATTTATTCTTAAAATAATTTGTTTTATTGTAGAAATATTCAGGAGTATTTAGACTGTATTAAAATAGCGAATGCATCAAAAATAGTGTAAAAAGGGTTGAAGGAAATGAAGTGAAAATGTATTGAAAGAGAAGGACAGGTAGAGAATGTCAGGATTTAAGGTTTATGTTCGAAAACAATTGTGAATGTGGCCCATCTCTCTTTTTTTCCTCAAACGAATTGTTCCGCATTCCCATATAAAAATCTTGGTGCGCTGAACAAAATTCTGACATTCACTTGAAAACCTTTTGTGAAAACCTCAAACCTCCGAATTTCATTAGAATCAGTTCCCGGGACTTTACCACGATCTCCACCATCATCATTTAACGAGGCAAATTGCAAAAAAACGTAATCAAATGGAATCTGACAAAAAGGAGAGAAAGAAGGAGAGAGAGAGAGAGAGAGAGCAAGGGAGAGAAAGCTTTCAAGTTTTCTCATCTCTCAGCCTATTTTTTTTTTCTTCATTTCTCATTCCTTTGCCCAAATGGAGATTCAATTGTAAATTAATCCACCGTTTGATAACGCGAACAAATGGAAGAAAATCTTTTTATGCATTATTAGAGACAATTTAAATGAGTTTGAAAGGTTTTCCTCGAAAAGGAATGAAAATGACTTACACATTGCGTCCGGCTTTTTCTCCAATAAGGATTTACACTTTATACGCTCGAGGTGATTAAACTTTTCTATTCTCCTTTTCTATTTTCTTCTATTTCAATTAGACGGGAGACTTTATTTAATTGACTTCCTCCGAATAATGGAACACCTGCGGTCATATTAGACGACGAAGGAAAGAATGCGGTCAATAAAATGGAATCTCATCGAAAACACATAAAAAGTGGATTTTTGGTCTTTCCTCTAAAACTTCCAAAGGACAGACTGTTCCTTAGTGTAACTCGAAAGAATTAATCTTGTAAAATTTTCAACACTCGAATTAGTCAGGGGTGAGTTTCGGTGAGATTCCCCAGCGTAACAAACCAACCTAAAAGAATTTGATTAATGGTCACGTTAAAAGAAAGTTGATAATCATCCAATGCCATTTATACGTATTCGGGGAAAAGTGGAAATGTCGGTTGTTAATGCGATATTATTTAGAAATTATGAAAAAATTTTGCCCTTAAATTATTTGATATTGTATTTAAGTCGAAGTGGAGATGGGGAGAGAAAAAGAGAAAGGTTTTGATTTATGTGAATTCTTTCGTTATAAGTGACTTATAGTTGATGGAAACTCGGTTTTAAGTGATATTAATCTTTGTTAGATTTAGAAGAACTCCAAAGGCGATAATTTTGCAACTGTATTCTTATTAGAGATCTTTCTGTGAGTCTGTGTTTTCCTTTATCCTCAGAAATTCAATTTCGATTAATATACCCCCTAAATATGGGGGCCAAACTTGAGTTTGGTGTAATTTCGCGGGCCACAACATAAAAATAGTCTATTTCCCGAAAGATAAAGAATTTAACAATAATACAATAATATATTTTCCCTATTTAGGGGGTAAATTATACAGTTACATTGAGACACTGTTACAAATACATAATTTACAAATTTCTGAGGGAATCATACTCATTTTTTATCGGTTAAAAATAGTGTTGTAATTTTTACACAATTTTAATACTTAAGTGTTTTAATGTTTTTTAATGCTAAGACGTATAAAAATTAAATTAATAACTTATAAGTAAAAAAATAAATAAAAAATTAAGGAATTATTTTTAAAGTTAAACGGTTTTATTTAAAGTGCACTAAAAATTAAAAAATAATTTGTGATGCAAGAGTATAAATAAATACATGGGTGACAAAGAAAATAGCCAATTGTTTTGTCCATAAAACCGTGGGGAGTTATACAGTATAAAAATCGTACATGTCTTTTGCAGAACGTGTAATATAATAATAACTAAAGTATTTATTTATACTCTTGCATCACAAATCATTTTTTTAATTTTTAGTGCACTTGAAATAAAACCGTTTAACTTTAAATATATTTTTTTAATTTTTACCTGAGCACCAATTTAAAAAATAATTGCAGAAATTTGAATTGCCCACCAAAACGAAAGTGTGTGCAAAATTTGAAAGAAATCGGTCAAATTTCGCTTCAAAGTTTTGATTCTCGGTCTTTGCATCCAGACAGATAGATAGATAGACAGACAGAGAGACAGACAAAGAGATAGACAGACAGACAGACAGACAGACACGAAAACCAAGTTAAATAAAACGTTTAATAAAAAAATAAATGATATCGAATTGGATTTAAAAATAAATGAATTGAAATATACATATACAACACCTTCATGGGCCGGATATGGCCCGCGGGCCGTAGGTTGGGCATCACTGCTCTAAAACATTACAACCCATAGTTCACCAAGCGATACTTCAATACTGAATCCATTTTATTTTCATCTCTTACCAAAACGTTAATCAACAATTACAGATCCAACCTTACGGATGTTAATTTTCAAACTAAGACGGAGTTTTCCACAAAGAAAAACTTTTCCGAATTATCATATCGAAAAGGTGTTTACTTTTGAGATAGTGTTTTGTTTTAATTTAAATGTCGGCGACATATTCATCCCCTGAAAAAGTTTAAATGTCGTTTGTGATTTCATGCGAAATGGAACCAACCGACATGTTTACTTAAATCCCTCATTTTCATCCGATTCCAAAATTTTTTTGTTGGAATCTGAGTCCGAACTCTCTTTCCATCATCAAATATTTCTCACTTAAAATTCCTCAATGGAAAATCCAAAGTTTTCTTGATTTTTTTTTAATTTAAAAAAAGTTATTCTTTCCCCGGGAACTAATGTCATCAAAATCCTCTGGCATTGCGTGATTTTTTTTTCTTCGGTCGGATGGGTAAATGAAAAAATTGTGATAATTTTGTGAAAGTAAAGAAAAAGATTTTTCCCCGTGGAAAATCCACAAGAAAACCAGGTAGTCACGTTCCAATTTTCTTTTGGCTAAATACAGTAAAAGCTTAATAACCTTTAATAGAAAATCGATTGGAAACATTTCTGTTTAATCAACGTCGACTCCCGATTTATGATACCAACAGAAATTGTGAAAATATTTTTGTTTTCCCTGGGATTCGCCGGACACGTCATCACTCACTAACGCAACTAAAAACGGAACATTTTTATTCGTTAGTTTTCGCCGGGGGGAGGGCGTAAAGACACTTTTCTCTGCTTAATTTATGGAAACATTATTCATTTGGATGACCCAGATCCATCGACTTCATCTTATCATTCTCATCTTTTAGCCCTTTGCCAGAATTCTTCTGCTTTCGGTCTGTACCCGTTGGTTTCACAATAATTTTGATTTCGCAGTAAAAGAAACGTTACTTATAACCGTTATTCAATCGATTAAATCAGTGGTGCCAACCTACGGCCCGTGAAGGTGTTACAGGTGGTCCGGTCTGTTATTCCTATATTCACATACGTATTTGGTGATTTTAGTCCATTTTAATTTTTAAATAAAGGGTTATTCTAATATTAGAATAACTTCAATTTTAAATTCTTTATTACCTTTCGGCAAAATTTTAGATTTACGCGAACGCTTTTGAATCCATTCGACTGCGTTAACCTCTAAAGCGGTCATTTTGACCTCCCGCCATTAAATCGTTTTTAAATGTTTTTATTCATTTATTGTGACTATTAATGTTTTCTTATACACTTTTAGATTCTGTAATAGAAGTCAAAAGGACTGCTTGCATAAAAATGTAGAAAGGGTAAAGCCGAAGAAAGAGGCAAAGGCAATAGCTGTGAGAGCAGAGACGTAGAGAAAAGAAGAAAATAAGAAGAAGGAGAAAATGAGAAGAAAGAGAAAAGGATAAAATGAGAAGAAAGAGAAAAGGGGAAAAGGAAAAGAAAGAGAAAAGGATAAAATGAGAAGAAAGAGAAAAGGGCAAAAGGAAAAGAAAGAGAAAATGAGAGAAGGGGAAAATGAGAAGAAAGACAAAAAGAGAAAAGGAGAAAATGAGAAGAGAAAAGGATTAAATGACAAGAAAGAGAAAAGGAGAAAAGGATAAAATGAGAAGAAAGAGAGAAGGAGTAAATGAGAAGAAAGAGAAAAGGAGAAAATGAGAAGAGAAAAGGATAAAATGAGAAGAAAGAGAAAATGAGAGAAGGGGAAAATGAGAAGAAAAACAAAAAGAGAAAAGGAGAAAATGAGAAGAAAGACATAAAAATGAAAAAACGAGAAGAAAGTGAAAAGGAGAATTACACCAAAAGGGAAAATCTTTGAGCAGTTCTTCATCTATTTTGTTTAAATAGCACAAACCAACACAGAGGACTCTTATTTGACGAAAGAGAAACATCTCTTAGAGATTTTCATTATGGAAAGCTTCGTAATAAAAAATGGCGAGTGCATTTGCACAAGGCTTCCAATATTTTCATTTGGAAAATCATAATTCGTGGAAACAGTTTGTTATTATTTTTTTGCTTCTGCCAGATGAAAATCCCCTTCGCCAGTGTTGTTTGCTTAGCATTAACTCTTGGAACAAAAAAATCACGACTCCATAAAGGTGAACTTTCAATTAAAAAAAAAAAAAAAAGAAAAGAAAGGAAAAGCTTGATTGGAATTTTTTCTGGAAAAAGTTGAGAATCGCCATCTGTCCAAACAATACTTGGGTTCATTTTTTTAACCGCTGGTTTGTTTTCGATAGAAGAGGGAGATTCATGTCACAGCGTCTTTTCCTCGATTCTGGCAAATTTACTGCCTGCACTAACGCCCCGGTTATACGCGGAATCAATTGTCAAGTACAGGAAATGACAAAATGACCGGAGAACCTCACCTTAACCCATTCATAACCGGATTTTTCATTCAAGTGAGAACATAATCAATGGAAGACCGAATAAAAGTGAAATTTGCATAAAAAGCCTAGAGCAGCCTTTTTGCAGGGCAAAATTCATTGATGCGGAGGACTTCATTCAATCATTTCTGTCCTCGAGTGGAAAAGGTGCCGACTTTAATCCTTTTATTGGCAAGGTGAGATGGCCATTGTAAAGTCTATTTTATTTTGCCAGTGGGGCTCTTTACCTCATTTTCCTTAAATTAACTTTTTTTCTCTTTTCTTCTTCTGCTTCGGCGTTTCCCCATTGTTTCCTCTCACCACCGGCATTTCTTATTCATGAAGAACGTGACTCGACTCGAGATTTGTTGATGAGTACTTTTTATTGTCATCCTCCCAATATATCGCCCCTTTGATTGATTCATTTTAATTCTTATTTACAGTTTCTTTCTTTGTCTTGTTAACCATCGCTCCAACCGCGGCCGCTTCTCCGTCTCCTTTGTGTCGTTCGGCCCAACACGAGGATTATAATTTGCATAATTGGATATTACAATTTATTTTTAAAAACTTTACTAACAAGCGCGAATCACACTGGGAATCCATTAGTGATTTTCCTCTCAGGTACATTTCCAGTGAAATCTTCGAATTCGTCTTCCGCCATGCCGGTGCCTGTTGGTTCCTGCACACTTTTAAACTGACTAATGTCACGATAAGGGCTTCTTTATGAATGGACTTATCTACCTTCAATGCTTATCTTAATGTGATGAAAACACTAAACTCATTGTTGTGGCCAGATCTTAAATGCCCCAAGTGGTTATGAGATTTACTTCACTGGCAATGTTATTTCTTCAGTTCTTTATCAATCGGATAAACTGAAAACTTTAGAGAAGTTATCACTTTTTACTGTTTGAGGAGTTGAATTGTTACCTAAATTCCAAACAAATATGGAAGTTGAATAAGCATATCGTTCCTCACATATCGATATGGTGACCAACAGAATTGGGAAACTTTAGGATATTTTAATGTCTCAGTGGCATTGTAAAAATCCAGTCAGCGATTCGACAGCTTTGAAAATGCATACAATTATTTTCAAAGCTCGCCGAAAAGTATTAAGATGCAAGCAAGGTTATTATTAAGTTTTATAAATAAGACAGAAGAAAAGGAGGGAGTAATCAAGACAGAAGTTATGGGGTGTCTCGTTGTTGTAACAACCCAATTAATTAAAGCAGAGGCGTCGTTTAGACTATTCAAATGGTGGAGTACCAGCGGAAATTTCTGTTGGAAACAACGTCTTCTCGCTGTTGATAAACAAGAAGGCTGGAGGGGGAGAGAGACAGGGGAGGGGGGTTGAAACTTGAAGCTCGAAACAAGCAACACCGCCAAAATTACCTGTTCCCTGACAACTCAACTGCAATCTCTGGTGAGTAATCGTTCTAAGAATTTATTCGGTCAAAAAAGCTGATTGTTGTTTCTTGGACTCGTATGGCGTACCTGCACGATGTTTTGACCCAAATAAAGTCTAGTCTTGGTTTATTTATTATTCCGGGGAGTCCAATTTTGGCGAGGTTCATAAATGGCACCTTGGAATTCGTGCTCGGTGAGGCCGAGATAAAGAAAAACTGGTGCAGGTGTTGTGACAAATGCCTCGCACTCCTCCCTTTTCCCTCCCGGGGGGAGAGGAGACGTGAAAACCTCCCGGGAATAACAGGAGAAGGGGAATTAAACGAAAAGATGCTAGCATTGTCATTAAGGATAAGAAAGGGAGGGGTTTGAATTCGGCAATTAAAATTCTCGTTTACTATTTCCAGCTCATTTAATTTTTATTAACGGCATTTTTTTAAATCATTATGCTTTCGATGTTTTCTAATTTACACTTATGATGAGGTCGGTCCTGAAACCGCACTTTGAGGGCACTTCAATAAGGGAACTGAACAAAAACATAGATGCACTGGCAAAATCATTTCTAATTAAGGTTTCCTGTAATGTGAAACATATTCGTGCTTTCGAAATGTAAAAGATATATGATTTGATAAACCTTAAGAAGGACTGTTGCTCGAGGGAGCCCGAGGCAATGGTCAAAGCGCAACAGCTGCAGTCTATAATTGCTTTCTTCCCTCGGGACCACCGGAGAGAAGTTCCCCCGAGGGAAACATTCTGAGTACCAGGTACAGCTTCAGAGGTGACTCATTGCTTGCAAAGCGCGCAAAACAGAGAAGTGATTCAGTTTCAAGAAAAGATAAGCCAAATGAAAATAAATTCTCATTCCAAAAAGGTTGATTTCAAATTCGTATTGAATTCAGATTAAAAAGATAAAGTGACTCATCTATTATTCACTTCCTTTTGTCTTCACCCCGTGAAAATGTATTGTCTAAGGTTGTTTGTGTTTACTTCTTTTACGCGTTCATTTATATTTTTTCCCTTATGTCCATATACAGTGGGCAGAGTGAAGTCAAAACTATTTAAATTAAGTAATTTTACTCAGAAATTTACCGAATTTGGGATTGCGAATAATGCAACTTTCCATAATAACTTTAAAAAATAAGATGAAAATGGAGATTTTGTGTTATTAAAAGGAGCTGATGATTATTTAATTTAATTTTTTGAGGCTTTTCTCATTCTGACATATCGGAATTGCAGATTGAGGTGCCTTTCTGCAATTGTTTTGACTCTCCAATAGTCGAAAATGCCACGTAACTGTTTGCTTTTCCGAACGCCCTTTTGTACCGTAAAATCAGACCCTTTCAATCGCACTATTCAGGCAAGAAGAGGTGTGATGTGGACTTTTAACTCTTAAAGACCTTTCAATTGTGAGATAATTTTAATTCTATTTGAACATTCCCTCGATTATCTGCCCAAATATCGGTATTTGCACGCATCACAATAATTCCACTAAAGTTTATATTTGTCTGACTGGATCTTATTGTTCCAATTACGGCCGTGTAAAGCACCCACGTTCGACCAGTTATCATTTCAAGGCCGTCTGTTCCTTAACGGAAAATTCATTGTTTTCCTTTTTCACTGATTCCCTAAAGGTAATGTTTAAGTTCAAATTCCACCCCTCAGGCGCCTTCCTTTAAAATCATTGTTTTCCTTCTCTTTTAAGACCACTCGTGGAAGTTTCTCCGATAAGTGTTTCACTCGTTTTGCTCTCGGTCAGGTTGTCAATCGACTCTCGTTCCCCTGACTTACACTTCAACCCTCCCCCGTTTGTCAGGGGAACAACAGGTCCGAGGTAAAACAACACCTTCGACGTCATATGCAGCAGATGGCCGACTCTAAAGTACACAGTCGTCTGCTCCGAACAAGAGGGACGTATGTCCCCTCGGAGGGCGAATGCTCTGTGTCCTTATGTCCGCACCCTCGAAAGAGTTTATTTCACGTGGGTAATTCCACATTATACTTACTATGCCGCATCTCTAGGGAGGGCTTTCCGCAGATGTCTCTTTGTTTGCTCGCGTCTTTTTTTTTTTTTTAAAACCAGATGACCAAGTTATCATCCGGTGCACTGTTTCTTTTTTCTGCGTTGGACTAATTAATGTGTTGAAGGTAATATGAAAAAATTAGGGAGATGTTGTTATATTTCAGCCTCTTGAGGACAGTCGGTCATGCCTTTGATATGATTTGGTGCCAGTCCTGAGTCAGAAGAGTTTCATGAATAACGTTGTAATTGCGGAAATGACTCGCGAAGGAGAAAAGATTAACCGTAGCAATTGCGGTTATTCCACACTGTGGAATTTTATAGATTAAATTTTTTTTCTTTTATAATTTAAATTTCCGATGTCGCGTACTGACTCTCAGCCCCAATCCCGAATAAATTTCGGGAATAGCCCGAAATAGAAGAGAAAGGGAAAAACCATTTTCCATTTTCAAAGAATTTCCAAAACAAACCCTTGAATTATAGCGAGCTCATTGCAGGTCATTGTAAATAATAATCATAAAAAATCATAAACCTCATAAAGTTTATTCTAAAACAAAAGTCAGCGACTCATGCGGTCCCAGCCATCACCAAAAGGAGAAATGTGTTTTAAATTATCTTCACACACAGAATGAGTTCATTTTGAAAACGGGCTAACTCCGACGTTCTTCTTGGAAAAAGAGGAGCCATTTTAAATTACACTCCCTTTTTGTCTCCCGTCGAATTTTATTGAGCCGTAATTAATCCGTTACAAGGCAGAACTTGTAGGACACAAAACGAGGAAGGCACTGAAGAGCCACTCCAGCCCACCCACAGTATTGTTACCGGGATTCTATGAGAAAAAGTCGGGAGACCGACGCCAGATAAAAAGATCAATTTTCGAGGGAAGCCTATCAAAAAAAAAAAAACACCTATTCCCGAGAACACGTCGTTAAATTTACATTAAAATTACGATATTAATAAAAGTGGGGTTCAAACTGATAGGGGTAGTTTCCTCTTACCCTAAAGCTTCCCTCGTCCGATTTCGTCTTTTGTAAGGGTGTTTACTCGGCTCTCCTGTTGATTCTTTTGTTCTGCGTGATTCGCTTCAGGGACTTATTACACGTGCCCGTCTTTTATCATTTAATCGCCGTAAGCTGCAGTCGCCAGAAGGTAGCATGTGGGCCCGTTTTTAAATTCTTTTATCTAGATATTGATCGAATCGGGATGCTGGCAACTTGATTACTGAGCTCATTACATCCTGTGTGTGAGCTTCGTTTTATCTCGGAGCCTTTTCTTTCAGTTATGCTGCTGTTAACGCCTGCGAAAAATCACGTGACCATTGCTGAAAAAAAAACTAATTAAAAAGATGATATAAAATAAAGTTTCTACCCTTCGTGTTCTCTATTATATTCTGGAAGGTGAAAAGAGTTTATTGAGTAAAAATTTATTTTTTCCAAATGCCTCAAGCTTGAAACCCGTGAATATTTTCGAATTCCATTCCAGTTCTTAAAAAAATCAAAGAAAAAACTGAATTAATGATTCACTGATCAAATATTTTCCCGATTTTTTTTTTCTCTTCTAATTTATATGATTTTCTCTTAGCAAAAGAGAAATAATAATCCCAACGTTCTGAGATTAATTTTTACTGGGAATATTTTTTCAATAAAAATTTATAAAATACGGCTAAATAAATTAAGAACCAATTTGCATTTCTAAAGTTATAATATATTGGAGGTTAATTCGGGGTTTCTTCTGCCCTTTTTTTTCCACGAAGAAATGTGATTTTTACGATTTTTGAAATTTTCCGATTGAATATTGCAGTTCGGAAGGGTGAAAAGGAAATTCGGAGATATTATTTCGGGCGTTCGAAGTGGACGTTTATTTGAAATGTACAATTTCAGTGTTTGAAAATTTGAAAAAATGATTTGCCAAACAAATTTAAATTAATATTAATAATTTAATAAATACGTAAATGAAAATAAATAGGAAAAATCCCTGGAATTTTTGATTTTTTCTAAAATAATAGCTTATTTAAGGTTTTTGATGATAAATCCCGTCGTATTTTAACTCCCTGTTTTCTGTGAAAAAGATTTAATTAGTTTTGTTATTAATAAAAAAACTAATGTAATTAGAGATTGTTTTATTCGGTGCGAATAACCGAAGTCATATTCATAATTACAAATTAAGACTTAATAATATAAGATATACATATTAGTATGATTACTTAATATTTCTATTACCTTCCGATCACTTATACTCTACCAAAAACAAACGAAAAGAGATTAGTTCCAAAAAGTGAAGAACGATTTAAAAGAAACAAAAATATCCATAAAAGATCTGAAGAACAAAAAAGAACTGGAAAAGAAAATTTGGCAACACCAATTCAAAGTAAAAGAAAAACTAAAAACAGGAGCCAAATGGATCGCAGAAAGGAGAGAAGAACATAGAAAAAGAATGAAAGAGTATTGGGCGAAAAAGAAGGCGGAGAAGGAAGAAAAGCCCAAGATAGGCCGAAACGAGAAAAAAAATAATGACAATAATTAAACTTAAAATGATTATAATTATATATTAAGACTTAATAATATTATTGAGAAAATCCGAAGTAAAAGACAGGAATCGCAAATTGCATTGAAATTTTAATAAAATGCCACATAATTTTTTGTTAATGCCGAATTCGAAATAAATCTCGTAATTTTCTATCTTCGAAAATATTTTCTAACTGAATTAAAAATATGATACATAGAAATTCTGTAACGGAGGCGTCCTGTCCGTAATATTCGCCTGCGAAAAAAAAAAGAAGTGATCGGTAAAATATGAAAACGTTCCGGTGAACGAGGGCGGTGCAACCCCTTCGGAAATGAAATGCCCCTAAATGCGGAATAAAAATTAAAAGAAAAAATAAAAGACGATGGAAGGCCTCGAAGCGTTCGGTAGATTCCCGTTCGTACTTCGGGCAGTTCCGTGATTGGACGGTAAAACTCGGAAAGAGGGCGAGACATGATTTGGTGGCTGGTGGAAGCTTGCAAAAGGAAAACAGTGTGCCATGGTCGCTCGGTTGGGAACTATGTATTCTTGCTATGATAGTTACTCGTATCGGTTGTGGAGTTTAGCGAATGTTTGGAGCAACTGCCACCGTAAGTTTATCTTTCATGTTTTCTCCTTTTTTTTTTTGCCTTTTTTTACCTTATTCGTCGCTTATTGTTTTAATCAACCGACACAATTTGGAGTGTTTTTTTATCTCGTGTAAATATTCGTTACAAAATCGCGATGATCCGGAAAATGCGCAATGATGTAATGCGGTGATATAAAATAATCTGGAATTGATTTGAAAACACCTTTTTCCAACAATTTTTATTTCGTAATAATAAAAACATTTTTAAAATTATAATTCGGAATTCGTTTTAATTACCGAATTTATAAATTTTAACTTAAGACTTATCATTAAATTTAAATTAAAAATTACAAACGGGGATGAAAAATATTTTCAGCGTTCTTCTATGTAAACATTAAATAATATAATGTAAAGTAATGTATAATATAAAAATATAATGTAATGTAAATATTAAATAATAAAATAAATCATTAAATTCAAATTAAAAATTACAAAGTGGGGATGAAAAATATTTTCGGCGTTCTTCTATGTAAATATGTATATTCCTACAAAAGGGGTTCTTTTGTAGTCATTTCGTTATTTACCGAAGATTAAAACAATAAAGGAAAAAAGAATCAGTCTTAGAAACAGCCAACATAAATTATCTGAATGCGGATGACAATTTCCAGGAACTCTTTAATCATTTTTGTAAACGCTTTAATTTTATGTTCGAAAATGCATAACATTTCAGGTAAAATTATTCCCGGAAAACTAATAAGCTTTTCGGAAAACGATTGTCCATATGAAAATATTTAAATGGTCGCTCCTTGAAAAATTAGCACGAGTACCTTCCATTGCAGATGAAATCGGATTTTCAATTTTATTTTCACCGGAGGGGTTTTCATTTTTAAGGTGACAGATGCGTTTTTTGATTTTTGGAAAAACAGATCAAAGTTTCATTTCGTGGATTTTATCTCAAACGAAAACCAATGGATGTAAATGTTCTGGAAATTGAAAATTGTTTTCGAAAGATGCTTTGATTTTGTCGCTTTTTTTTTGTTTAAATTCCAAACCGAGAAAATATCTATTAGATAATTTGTATTTTTGAAATAATAACACCTTTATTTGTGTATTTTGATTTAATTGAAACTTCGCATTTGCACGATGACTTTTTCTAATAAAAAATTATCGCGAGTTTTTAGAGATATTTAATAAAAATCCGAATTGCTCCTAAAAAATTAACCGAACTCTTCCAATTATTAAAAGAAAAACGAGAAATAAACAACATTTTATTACAAAGAAAATTATATTTATATTTGAGTAATAAATTCAGTTGCAATGATTAAAAATTTATAGTGTTTGATTGAATAATCTAATTGTGCATGCACTGTTTAACAGTAACTGCTACAGTGTAACGCAAACGAATGAAAAGAATTGCAAGGATTTAGGGATTTTAAATTAGAAAGCTTAGTTTTATTCATCCTGGAAATGATACACTTTGAAATGAATTGCGAAAGTGGATTCCTGGTGTTTTAAGTAGCGGAGAGAGGGTTTTTTTTTCAAATAAGACTTCCGTAAAAATTTTTCTATTAATCAAATTTCCCCATCTTAGGAAAGCTTTAACTTATCTCGATTCTTTTGTGAGCTTTTTAATTCCAAACCTGAAGCTGCAGCTGGTCCTTCACTAATTTGCGAAGGAAACGACGAATGATTCACAATACCGAGAATCGGTAATTGCATAGTAAGAAATGACCGCCAAACCACGAGTGAGTTCCTTCGAAAACCTGATCCTCGATCTGCCGGATTAGCACTACTTTGGACTTTCGGTTCTCGTTAGTAATCAAAGAATGCAAAACAAAACCACTCGCGAGTACGTTTTGTACCCACAAAAGGAGTCTCTCACCTTTTGCAGTTGTTTTCTGCCTAAACCTCCCCACTTATTTTATTCTTTGCTGATGTTTGGCTCATCCAAAATTGTTTCCTTTCCCTTCATCAAGGGAGATACAATTCCAAGAGTGATTTACTCCATTTAATTGTATAAAATTCGTGTCGGACGCTTTTGACCGTAAATACGGGCAGTCTCTCGCCATCAGGCAATGGCCGCAATAAGTCCCGCGTTTGATTGGTTAATAATAAAAGCGGGGACACCTTAATTTGAGCCAGTAACTTTGTTTCGATTCTGTCTCTCATGATTTCATTAATATGACATTTGCCCCTTTATGGCTCTGTTGGCATCCCAATGATTGAAGATGCTTCGGGAACACGTGCGGCCAATATGATTTCCAATGATTGGCCCTGCCTCCATATCAGTTATACATGATCGATCAAATTGTGCTTTCAAATCAGCCGCTTCCTTAAGGTCCACTCGTGCTTTCTAAGTGACATTATTTCACTTCTTTTTAGAGTATCACTCAAAAAAGTTGTAATATTTGCTCTAAATATGTTTTTTTAAAATGCCAAACCGATTTTTTGAAGTAATTTTGAGTACCCCCAGTTGAAATAAAATATTTGAAGTACTTTTTTCTGAAACAAATTTGGTTTTCTGTATTTTAGAGGACTTTACTATAAATTTGTGTACGCAATATAAGTAATGTGGAAATAGAAAAAGATTAAAAGGAAATGATTTCTTTTAGGAAAACAGTCAGAGAAAATTCTCTCCCCGAAAAGGTTTCTTCTTTCTCAAAGAAATTACCCTCGGAAGTGATTTTCGGTGTTGCAACACGTGCACCAATAGCGGAAGTACCGAAAATCTTCCGCCATGATCCCTTAATTTTTTTTCTTTAACATTAGGTTCACCAGTCAAATAATTGTGACCTGTTAAGGCCATTCGAAATTGAACTCCACAATAAGGACAACTCTTGTTTCAAATTATTAAGTGGTGTGTGTGTGTGTGTCTGTCTGTGTGTGTGTGTGTATTATTTAATAGTGTGGAACAGTTGGTCCTTGGAAATTCATTTGTCGGAGAAATTACTTTATTGACCGGCTCATGTCGGCCCATTGAGGGTTCATTGGGATCTCTCGTTGTGATCGGGTTCGAGGTGAAAGACCTGGTGGACTTTGATCGATTTCTTTCCTCCCGCCCTGGTCCATGTAACGGATTCGTTTTTCACAGAAGGTTTAGTAAATTCAGAAGCGAAAAAAGCAAGCCGGGACCTTGACAGCTTGTTATGAAGATCTTCACCTTGTGCTCTCCGCTCTCGATTTATTTATCCTTTTAATCCGAAAATATTCGGATTTGGCCGATGACAGCTTAGAGAAAAGAGAACTAACGCCGGCCAACTGGTCATCTTGGAGGAGCCGAGGAGGGTGAATTCGAGGGAGACGGGAATAGACATCGGACATTACGAAAACACCAAAATAATATTTCAAATTCTCTCCAACGGCGGTAATTGTTTGGGAAGCAAATGACAAATGTCTTCGCTATTTTGTTTTTCCTACCAGGGTTACTTAGGTTAATTGCTTTGGGTCAAATTCATATAATTGAATAGGGTCACTCAAACCATTTGCCCTCGGAAAATTATGATATCATTCTTGTTATCATTCCGCTAATGCCACTTTTGTCTCTTTTTTCTCTTTCTCTCTCGGTCATTTAAGATGATTCTTTTTTTTGTGTTGCGACGATGCGTGTCTATTTCCATCAGGCCTCGCTCTTAAAAGTTACACCATTTAAATGGATAGCCCGTAATTAACAAAGTCTCCGCCATGTTTGCTCTATTGAAAGAAGAAACATTACAAGGGAAGTTAGCGAGATAATTAAAATTAAGAAAGCGGATGGCAATCGGATGACCGAGAGTCCAGACCGGGAGGGGAGTTTTCCCGTTATCTCGATCATCGTCCACTCTGAGGGGGGGAACGAATTTCAAAGTTAATTACACAAATTACAATTTCCATGAGGCTGGACAAGGAGGACTCCTTTTTTACTGCTTCCTTCCTTCCTTCGGGTTCCCGACTAATCTTTCTTCTAATTGTTTGTTTCCTTTCGCTGTAGGGATTGCTGTTCCCTATCATCTTTTGCGGATAAGATCAATTAAGGTTGCTACGAAGGCAATTTATTCGTGGATTTCCCCTGACTGTATCCCATTTTAATCGGGTGCACCCTTTTGAAGACAAGCAGAAAATAATAAAGGATTAACGAATAACTGATTTTAAATAAAAATGTACAATATTTCAAACGAGCTGAATCAGATATCCAATGAAAACGGTTTAAATTAGTGTAAACATTTTCCGTCAGCTTAGGTGACAATTGTGTATTATATTGTGGCCGTATCTTCATTAAGACCTGTTGATGCCATAAATGAGTTTTTATGAACTCCCCAATGCAGTGACGCCAGCTAATGGTCAGCTGTGAAAATTGGATAAATTCAGGATAATGAGGTATTATTACGTATTGCACTTAATTGAGTGCACTTTCGCGAGGAAGAAAAGATTCGTCAAACTTTGAATTCGCCTTTTGTTTTCACAGTATAATATTTTTTAAGGAGATTTCACCGTTTGTTTATTCTACGAAAGAACAATCCTTTATTGAAATGAAGGAAAAGATCAAGAAAATTTCGCTTAAATTTCTTCCAATGGTAATTTGAACGGAAAAACCTTTTTCCAAGATGGAAATTCAGGTCCTGAAATGCAGTTAAATCGGAAAATAAATAAAAACCTGATATTTTATAATTTTGTAAAATGGTTTTTTCCCATTAAATAAATTATTCGTCGAATGAATGCCGGCCATTATTTTTCGGAGCGAAGTTTTTGGATTTCCTCGTGAAATTTTTATCGCATTATGGCCTCTGTCGTTGAGCTTTTTATATTCCGCTGCAGGAGGAATGGGAAACGACGTTTCTTAGAATTGTGTGCATCCAGCTGAGGACTGACGATTGTTTTTAGAATATTCTACAGAGAAAGAGAAGTGCATTGCATGAGTTTTTTAAGTAATCAAACGACCTTGATAACTTCTAAACTGTTCTCTTTTTATCTTTCGCGTTTTCCTGTCGTGTATTTTTGCGCTCCTTCTCTAATCGAAATTTTGTTCCGTTCCTTTTTTTTGTAAGTATTATCATTTCATTCTTTTATTTTTTTCACCGAGTTTACATTTTTCAATGAAAATAATTCCACATTTGAGGCGAAGAAAAAACAATCGTCCTTTGAAAAAAAGGCGAAAAGATCAGATTAAGTTTAAAAGAAACTCAAAAACGATCTTTTGTTCCGACGCAATATAATTCTTCCCTTTTGAGTAAAAAAAAAAAAATGGAGAATTATAAAAGCATCGATATAAAATGAAAAAGTTAGGGTTGTAGCCATTTCCAATGGAAAAGGGGAAGCACCTGCCCCTCCACGTGGCTTCATTGATGAGCTCACCTGTCTAGACACATCGACCCAGGTGAGACTCCACCTTCTCAGGTGATGAGCCAATCGCATTCCGTTACCTGCGCAATAGACAGGTGAATGGAAAATATGAATGAGTTTTTCCCATTCCGTTTTCACCAATGAGGAGAAGGGATCTCTCCATTGGAAATTTCTCCTCTCCTTTTTTAAACTTTTGCTTCGTCAGTCCGTTTTTAGTTTCTATCTATGTTTCATCGGGGGATCGATATTATTAGCCTGATTTAGTTATATATTAATATATGTGAGCCCCGCTTGAATAACCTGTCTTATTATTGAAAATGGAAAAAAAATCTCCGGGAGAACATCTGCTTTCCAATTCCTCTTTCATCGTATTATATTCTGAATGACTGCCTCCGAGGCGGCAGGTGGGATTGGATTTTTATTTGAAAAAATGAATTTTGATGCTTTTTGAATTCAGCTCGGGAAATTAACCACGCGAGAGACCCTTTCATCGTTCACTCAATCAACCACGGATTGAGATTTTCTCCTTTTCCAGCCTTAATCAAGTAAATACTGCTTTGTATTTTGCATCGTCTTTTATAAATATTAATATATAAATGTACTTCGTTTTGGTATTTTGATGAAATTGTCTTCGTTTTCTAAATTGTTTGTAGACTTTCGAGGAGTTTAAATGTAACCGCGTTATATGAATGCAAAAACAAGACAGAGTTTAAAAACCACAAACCGAAATGAGGATGTGGCTTTTGCAGTAACACCTGAGAATATACAGTCATAGTTTATCGCTTCCATTTGGGTTTTGTAGGCGGTTCCCCTTCGGAAGGGGCAGGTGATATTGCAGAGCTCATGTTTTTTTTTTTTTTGTTGACCGAACATCCCCAAAGTCTACGTGCCATTGAAAAAAAAAGACGAATAATATCCACCATTTGTAATAAGATACTTTGACAGGAGACAAAAAAGGAATTTCTTTCGAGTAGGTACTTCTTTCGAAAACCTGAAAAGTAAAAAAATCTGTTTTCTTTCAAAGTCATAAAATCCATTAAAATTCTTAAAGGTTGGTTTAGTCCCTGTGTTTCTTTCTTTTTCTCTCTTTTTTTTTTATTAACTTGGCATTGAGGGCGTTTCTGACAGGAGTACAAAGTGTTCAGTTCAACACAAAAAAGAGTATTCATTCAAAAAAAAAAAAAACTTTATTGTCCTTTCACGTTGGCATTTTCGGCTCAAAGGAAATTGTAAATTAAAAGAGGACTGCGCCAGGGGAAGGGGAATCATTTGTGGATGATACCTTCTTAAGGTGGGCGGCCCAGGTACACCTTTCCACCAATCAGGGATGAGGCATTTTGTTACCTTTCAGGTGGTGAATGGACAGGTACTTGCAGGATTTTGATTGGACAGGTGGATGTCTCCTCCTCCGGTTAGGGTTCAAAAGGAAATTGCGATGGCTTCTTCCTTTTACTTTAAAGTTTTCTTAGAGGAAATAAACTGATACAGGCACAAACCTAAATGCAGGAAAGTGAATTCGTATTTTCGATCACTTTTAGCATCCAATTATGTATTTAAAATATTGTTCTATGTTGTGAACAGAATAGTCGCCTTCACGGAATATTTAAAACTTTTTTCCACCCTCAATATGAGCACAAGCCAAAATAATTTTTTTAAATAAAGGAAGAAAGTTTGAGAAATTCCCCCAAAAAGAATTGAAATTCACAAAATACAGCCTGGCAGGTGGTGGGCAAAAGGAAACGTTGAAAACGTGACGTTTGAGTGATGAGCAGCTTTTTCAAGGCTTCGAAACAGGTATAGCTCGCCATGCCAGGTATCCGTTAGGGATGGCGAACCCACGGAGGTGGGACTTTATACCTGCTCGCCCTTTTTTTTTTTTAGGACTCCTCACGTTGTTTCCATTAGCGAGAACTTGGTGTCCCAGTTCTCAATCCGGACTTTGAAAGTTTTAAACGCCCGGATTTAGTCTCATAAATTCTCATTCAACGATTTTAGTCTCTTTCTCGTTGGTACTTTTATAAAATGTCGTTCCAAGGACTCGAAAACAAAACAAAATACTTAGGTAATAATGTAAAAATAGGATTGTTTAAGTGCCTCTGTTGTCGCCCGTTGAAAAGAAAAAATGAAATCGTCTTCCCGTTTATCCGACAATGGCGGTTTCGCACATCTGCATTCGCGAGTTGTCGAATTAATTCACCAATTAAAGGTCGGGGAAATTATGGGAGTTTTCGTCGGAAAAGTTTTCATGTTTAACCGTTTCCGATCAGGATCGTCATCCCGCACAAGTTTCTTGGCAATATTTTGAAGAGAAAACGATTTGGAAATTTTTTATTCCATTATTTTTTATATTTATTGGAAAGCGAAATTTATAATAACCGGAAAGAGAGTAAATAAATTATTGTGGGAAGGATTTTTTTTTCGGATTTTAAAATTTATTTCAAAAAGAAAGGGTTAACCGTCATTAATTTTTAATTTGTGATTAATTATTTATGAAATTTGAGGGGGGGAAATGGCGGCATCGTGCCCGGTTCCTATATTTGAAAATTTTTTTTTGTATTTTTGATTGCAAACAACCGATTTGACTGCGGTTCACCAAAATGGGCGATTCCCTTTTTTTTTTCTACAATGCCCAATGTGAAGGATTTTGAGCTTTGTCTGACGTCTTGTTTATCAAAAACAACATTTTTCTACAGGCCGGGCAATTTGTTTGGTTTTACTTAAGAATTTTTTTTTTTTTGTTAATTTGTAGCGAAAGTTTCGCAATCCTTTCCCACTTTCCAAAATTTAAACAATTTATGGTCTGCTGTGGCGCACCAAATAGGAAATTACGTAACATGCGGAGAATGGGAATAGTTAACATTAAAATAATTGTTATGGCTTCGGAAGCATTCTCGGTTGAGAGTTACGGGGGACAAAAGAGTTAAAAGCTGCCTCATTATCCGCACTATATTTTTGCTCAAATTAAGTCGAGATATTTGAAAATTCAGGAGCGACAAAGTAACAAATCGCAATTCAGCATAAAAAAAAATTTTTTCATTTGTTCTGCTCGGTAAATATTAATAGAAATATAAAGAGAAGCATGTCGAAAACAACGGAAAGCTAACTTGTGTCAGTCACACTTCCCCGCTCGAATTTCGCTCTGAAAAAAAAAGAAATTTAAGGAACGATTTTTTTATAAATTATGAAAAAATTAACAACTGGAAATTGTCTCCGTGTCAGTTTCGCACTTCTGCGAATAATTTTGCCAATCAGTCGGGGTTATTAAAAAAAAATTGGATGTCACACAGCAGGCGGTCAAAGTTTGAACAATCAGCCCGTAAACCGACGGGGAACAATGGCACTTTATTCGTAAATCGAGACGACTTCGTCATCGATATAAATTGTCCGGTAAATCGATAAACAATCGCGTGAGACGTTCAACTCCCGAACGGAAATGTATCGGTTTTCAACGTAGTTGTTTTTTTTTTTTCGAAAATTTCGACAAGGGGTAGGATGAGTAATGCGAGATCAAACAGGATTCCTTGTTTGAAAAGTGGAAGCAGCACAGACGATCATTGTGACTGAGAACAAGTGTGCGGTTTATGAACCGTCAGAAAGTCTTATTTATTTAGAAGAGGTGGCGACGTTTTTTCCCCCCCTTAATTAACAGTGTCGGCCATGACCGCCCCACAAAGAAAAACAGCCGAGGAAATGCGGTTATGTATGAGGAATTGCTGAAAACAACAGATAACTTAGAAAGTTACGGGGTGACACCTTCGAAACTCATCGGTAAATCAAACCCCAGAACAACCGATGAAAGAAACCTGAATGTCAAACTTAAAAGCTCAAAAGCTTTCTATTTTACTGAACATTTATTTGAAATGAAATCGTTTAGCCGGACAAATGGACGCTGAACATAGTTCGCGTGACCGCCGTCGGAAATGGGGGCGCGGAGGGTCGGAAAACTGTTTTATCGACATTTCCCCTCAATCCTGTGGGATAAATCCCGGCGGAGGAGTTTTTTCTAGACAAAAAGTTTTCAACTGCAATCACGATATTTCCCATAAACAATGCATATTTTAAAAATTGTTTATTCCCTCCCCCCTCCCCACCACCCCCGCCGGCGAGTTTTTTTGTCTTCGCTCAATATTTTTTTCATCCTAAATTCCAAAAGCCTCATAAATAAATTGAATTCTGAGCTGCACACAAAGTGCACGAAGCGATTTCATAGTTTTTAAACACTTATAGTGAAATTCACTATGAAATGTATTTACACGGTTTATTTACGCGGAATCCAATTTATATGCGTTTCGGTTCGAATTTGAAATTATTTATAAGTTTTGGCTTCAATTTTTTTTTTCTCTTTGTATTTAAATAATTATTTTTGGTTGTGCACAAAGGAAAGGGTTGTGTGTTTAATGAAAAAGTTCACGAATCTCGTTAAGAGGTTTTTTGGAATTGTTCAGCGATGAAATTTAATTACGGTGGTAACTCTTCCGGTGTCTATTTTTGCCACTGACAATATATACTTTTTTTACTTGATTTAGATCTTATAGTTCAATATTTTTTTCCGATTCAATAAAATACTGAAGGTTTTTTTTTCCTCTCTTTTCAGTTCCGCTCTCTCCGGCAGCAGTGAAAGCTTTGGCGGAAGCAGACATTTCGAATCCAGATTATTTTATAAAATGTCTTCACTGTCAGAAAGCTTATCCCGGGCTTCAGGCTCTTAGGGACCACATCGAAGCAGATCATTTGGGAAACTTATCTCCGAATGAAGCCCTCTCACCGGTGCAGGGCTCCTTCTCTCCCGCTCCGGTTCCCATCCAAGGAGGACTTCACGCTTGCTCACAATGTAGCGCTTCTTTTTCAACGAAAGACCAGCTGGAAAAGCACGAGTTGCTTCACTCTCCAAATGCTCAAGTGGTAAGTAGAAACGTGTCTTTTCTACAGAAGATGTGTGTCAGAGGAGAGACTTGGGTAGCAAGAATGACATTCTTATCTGGGAATGTGTTGATAGCAGCAGATAGGGGTACCTGAAAAACCTCCAGCTGTAAAAAGCTTATTATCTCTCCTTCTCATATCTTTTCCTATGGTGGGGTAAACACATCAAAGAAATAAATGTGTTTTTAACCGATGCTAAGAAAAAAGTCACAAAAAAACATCACGTGTATCTCTAGAAAAGGTCAGAGCTCTTGAAGAATCTCATAACATTCTACCTCAGACATTTGTTCTCGGCTGTACCTCCCATAAACTTCGGGGATTTGGATGTGCACTTGACTAACACCCATGACTACCGGGGATGACTCTAAGAAGACGTTTCTCTCAAAGTTCTGCCAAGCGAAAAGCTCCGCTTTACCTTGTGACTCATTCTCTCGCCTTGAATCGCTTCAGGGTTACCAAAGATCTTCCCGAAGATTGATCTCTGCAGAGATCACTACCTGAAACGCACATTATGAATAGTCTCTCCCTGTTACCACTGGAAAAAAATTCTTTTAAAAAGCCTTTCCCCCGAACCTTGTCCTCATTCACTGCGTTTCGTTATGGAATAATGGATTTGTTTTAATTGCCGATCAGCTCAAAATTTAGTAATTCCATTGAATCACCGGAAAAATCGACGTGGAAAGGAAAAACTACAGGAAAAGGAACACTTTGAAACCCTCTGAGTGATTTGTTAACCCCTGGTTAAAAAGGATATCAGGCCGACTTACTAACCAGAGGAATGGCCTGATAATCGCAGTAATCGCAGGATGAATACACCTACAGTAGTTACTTGTTTATTTGATAACTACTTAGAAAACTGTTTATTAAATGAATAAATTAGATGTGCTTGAAGGAAGAGCTTGAGGTATTCGGAACGCAAACGACCACGACAAAGGCGGCGACTAAATTGGTCTTCCGTCAGAAAAAATCTAAAAATGCTCTCAAAGTCGGCTTTATGGCTCCCTCAAAAAGAAGAAAACCTACTTATTTCCTCCGATTAAGAGATTATAAACATTCTTGCGCGGTTGTCATTTAGACGGAGAAATTTTGATATAATGCGTAAGGCGGTCGTCTCAGAGAATGCTGAATTCACTGTAGTCCGTTGGTTGTTTTTACTATTTTCCAAAGACTGACAATAAAGCTCAGTTCGTGAAAGATTAAGTATGCAACCAAGGCATGGAAGGTTCAAACACCGCGGAAGACCTCCCTAGACAAAGAAGAAATCCCCAACCGCGGTGCACATGTTTCGTCGCTCGCAAGCCCGATAAGTAATGAGTTCGGTATCACCACCTTAGAAAAAAATTCCCTCAAAGCTCGTTTTAAGAGAGAGAGAGAGACTATTAAAAGCAGGTCCTGACACGAGGAGATAAAAAAATATAAAGGGGGAGGAACCTGAAGAAACAAAAAAAACATCATGAAATGATCAAATCGGTATCATTCCCACGGATTTTAAAAGTCCATGAAAACCAACATTACGCAGCTGCGCAACTTATTAAAATCTGGTGACGTCATCAACACTTGTCAGCGTCCAGGGCTTGCATCATTGTTAATTAAATTAATCACTTTCAAATTAGTGTGGAGTATTTGTTATGCTCATTTTTCAAATCTTCCAAGAAGGAGAGTGAAATCGCCAACTCAAAAAGTTGACGCAGTTGAATTTTGCCGTTTATGTTTGTAACGATACTCTGTGGAGGGATGTTCAGTTAATTTGAGTATACCCTCCCTGACAGCAGAGGAGAATTTCATGTTTTAATATCAGGCCAGACTCATTTGTCGCATAATCGCGAAAAATATAATTAGCGAACTAGGTCAAAAACATCCGGATGCATTACTCTTGTCAAAATAGGATAATTTGAAGTTGAGGAGGCCACATTTTATGAAAATTACGATATATGGCTTTCCGGTGAGCTTCATTCAGAGAAACAATAAATTTTTTGAAAGTCATCAAGTCAGCTCGGCAGCTCAATTTAAATTTAAATAACTTTGATGACATTGCTTTATTTAAAAAAAAAATCATGGGCCCTTCCCAAAGTAGGGCCTCCATTAGAGGCCTTCCAGCTTTCATCTCCCGCAGCTGCCATCTTCCTTCTCAATTCGCCTTTATTATTTACTTATTGATGCCTTTTCTTAGATCTTTCTCTCTTTGCCCAGAACTTCTTTACATGCACAGATTTAGAACAGCTTACATTCAGCAGATTGTTCGCTCTCCGCAATGTAATTTTGGTCGACAACAATAGTTTGAATTGCCCTACAGTTGTTTCCAATTAAAGGCGAATAATTGCCATTCTCATATGCGGGATTAATGCCTCCCCTCCTTTGTGGTTTTAAAAAGTGGGGAAAGGGCGAGAAGGTGTAGTCCCCCGTTTCGTCGAATCTGTTCTCTTCAGAACCCGAAAGTAAAACTGACAATTTTTTTCGGATTAAACAGAAAAATGCCGAACATATGTCGGTTATGACAAAAGGAACGGTTATGACATAACCTGGATGATGAAATTTGAAGAACAAAAAAGGTGTTGTAGCTTGTATCCGGTGGCGGTTTGGCTCAAACCCTCTCTCCCTTCCTCCTCTCCTCACCTTCCCATACTTTTTATGGAGAAAATTGGGTTTTAGTATACAAAATGAGGACACCGCTGTTTGAAATTTGATTGATGTAAAAATCATAATGTTTAGGGACGGTTTTTGACGTCTTCGGTGTCAAATGACAGTACGGATTTATTTTCTTTAATTCTGATGTTTTACGTATGATCGAATGAGTACTTATGGGATCGGTTCTTGTTTCAGTTTTATAATTGGTATTATCATGGATTTTTTTTAGTTGTGGTATTCGGTTTGATATTGGTTGGTCTCTGAAACTGTTATCATTTGCGACGAAGGAAAAACTACATTCCAGTTCTTATCTTATTTCAGTCCTGCAAGGTGTGCAACAAACAATTTGCGAACGTTTACCGTCTTCAGAGACATATGATCTCACACGACGAGTCAGCCGTTTTGAGAAAGTTCAAGTGCCCGGAATGTGAAAAAGCCTTTAAATTTAAGCACCATTTGAAGGTGAGTTGAATCAAACGAATCTCACGAAATAGGGTCTTTGAAAGATTTGAGGTTGCATTCTAAAGCCTCCGTGAGGTTTCCTTTCTCGAAAGAACAAACGTCAACGGTTGCCGAAATTGTCGAAATTTGCTCGAAAAGATTTTCCCCAACAATTCGGATTCGAGCGCACTTTGAAGGCAACTTCGTTGACTTTCCTCCGAGAAAAGGTTATTATTCCTGCGACAGGCGACCCAAGTTTTTTAATTTAAATAGAACACAAACAATTCATTCTTTTAATCCCCGGCAAGTTCTCGAAAGAAACGAGAGTGGGTGGGCAATACAATAAAAAGCACTGTTTGCACTGCTTCTTGTATTAACTGACTTTCAAATGCTCTTCCCATGTCACCAACACCCTACTGATATGTGCCTTCCGGCTAACGACTTAAGCACCGATAAGGAATTTTGTTAACAGAGGCAGGTGACATGTGGGGTTTTTCAAATCATAAATTTTCACCCGGATTTTGGGGGCAGAGCAACTTTTTTCGGGAGAGACCAAAAAATGAACCGTTTTTTTGTTAAGTTCCTCATACGACATTTTGCTTTTAATATTTCTTTTATTCGGTAGTTATGATTGAATTTTTAAGGCATTTACAAATCTAAGGTGAGAATTGTCAGAAATATATTTTTTATTTATTAATATATCACATGCATTTGGTGCTGGGTGCTTTTATTGTGGTACCAGATAAACGTGGTAGGGGCACTTTTGATCCAACTTTGAGTTGGACGCTACTAAAATCCAAAGGGTGAAAGGTTACAGGCAACTGGACCTGACGCAGGAATAAATAAGTCTCCCGATGGCTTTAATTTAGAAAAAGTTTGATTTTTTGCTCTTCTTGTGCTTGTTTACTTGTTCTCTCTTTGGAGAAGGGTTTTTCATTGTATTTTGTTTGGTTTTGGGTCTGCAGGAGCACATTCGCATTCACAGTGGTGAAAAGCCCTTTGCATGCGCCAATTGCGGCAAAAGGTTTTCGCATTCTGGATCCTATTCAAGTCACATGACTTCAAAAAAATGCTTAGTAATGAACCTGAAAGTAAACAGAGGACGAGGTGGTGTTGGTATGGACAAAGCTCAAATTAACAGAAATATCGGTGGTGGTTCCAAGAGAAGCATTACGAATAACAATAACATTAGCGGCCTCAAAGGAAACCTCAACCTGAGTGGTAACAACATGAATATGTCTCCCAACAGTTCGTTTTCCGGGATTCTCCCCAAATATGGCGGAGATGCAACGGCCGCCTTTTTCTCGGCGACTGCTCCTCGCTCTAATTTCGCTCCGCCATCCGCACAAGGGTTGCACCCTTTCTACATGGCCACGGCTCCTACGATGCATTTAAACAGCACGGCTATGCGCGCCTACGGCATACCTGCACTTAGTCATTTCCTAGAGCAGTTCGCAACACCGTCCAATCTAATGTTGAGCCCGAAAAAAGACAAAGACGACATCAAGGATGAAAAGCAGGAGGAGGAGGAAGAGGAGGAGAATGAGAAGGACGAGAAGAAAAAAGATGAGGTTAAAGAGGAGGTGGAAATAAAAGATGAAGAAGATTTCAAAAACGAAGATAATGCATTAAAGTCTGAAAACGACAAAAATTCAAAAGATCGAAGCTCTCCCATTAGCAATTCCGGAGGGGACTTAGAGGCGGTCAAAAGAATTCTAGAAACGGTCAATGCAACCGTAACAAAACAGTTTTTACACGCCAATATGCAAAAGTTTACGTCTTCACCGTCGGAAAGCAGCTGTGCCAGTGCTCCGTCCCCCGTTTTGGATGAAAAAGCGAAGCAAGACGGTGAAGACATAGAATGTCAGCACTGCGGAAAGTTATTCCAGAACAAAATAGATCACCATCAGCACGAAAGGTACACGTGCGAAAACCTTCGCAAGAGTGAAGGACTCGCTGCCAAACTGGAAGAAGTGGCGAGCGGAAAGGGAGAGGACAATGTCTGCAGTGGAAGCGAAGACGAAGACGTGAAAGAATGCGAGGAAGAGATCGAAAGGAACGAAGACGGAGGAATAACCATAACCACCACCACCCAGGAAGGCGGAGCCGACGGGAAGAAAGTGAGGGTTCGCTCGCTCATTGCTGACGAGCAGCTGGCCATCTTGAAGCATCACTACCTGATCAATCCGAGACCGAAAAGGGAAGAGCTGGCAAAGATCGCCGACAAGATTGGCTTCCCAGTCCGAGTTGTGCAAGTCTGGTTCCAGAACACGAGAGCCAGAGATCGCAGAGAAGGAAGATTGGTTCAAGTTCCATACATACCCATACCATCTTTGTTCCCTAATAATGTGCCTTTATTGCATCCCAACCTCTCCGAGCAGCCCTTAGATCTGTCCGTGAAGAAGTCATCCAACTCCTCGCCCGATTCCTCCCCGCAGAGAGTCAGCAGAGACTCGGACGCATTGAACCTTTCGAGGAAGTCGACCAGTCCCAACCCTCACATGTTTCCCAACGGCCTCACCATCAGAACCATGTCCGGTTTCCAACAATATCAACATTCCTCCTGTTCGAGCTCTTTGGGAGATTTCAGACGGACTCCCTCACCCCTCGCGTACCTAAACCTTCATCAGGAAGACGTCAAGAGCAATAGTTCGAGACTGGCCAGGATCTTAACGCAGCCTCCTTCACTCAGTCAACGCCTGGATGCGAATGGAGTTAGTTTAGTTCCTATGGAAAGGCTCGTTTTTAACTCGGAGCTTCAGAATTCAGTGTCTCCTCTCCCCATGGTGGCACTTTCGCTGCTAAAGCAAGAAAATGGACGCGCGTGCAGCTCCAGTCCTGGCTCTGATAAACGGTCTTGGGTGCAGGTAGGTTCATTTTTTTGTATCATTTCACCTAGAAAAATAAAAACAAGGAATAATGCCTTCCGATATATTAGCACTCACTGAGCACATTTTTATAAAACCTAAATTTCTCACTCCACATGAAATCTCTATCATGGTGATTGTAGTTTGCTTTACCGCTTAAATTTCCTACAAATAAAAGTGAACAAATCTTTAATACATGAAATATTTTATTAAAATTTTCTAAAGATCCGGAAATATTACAGGGAGACCTAACGGATGAAACGGAAGATTCGAGGCCTCACGAAATGGATCACAACGACTATATTCATCGCAACAAGAAACCAAAATTGCAGCAGGATTCTCAATCGGACCCCGAAGTGGAAGGGCAATTCATCTGCGACCAGTGCGAAAAAGCTTTTTCCAAGCAAAGCTCTCTGGCCCGTCACAAGTACGAGCACTCGGGACAGCGACCCCACAAGTGTGAAGTCTGTGAGAAGGCATTCAAACACAAACATCACCTCACCGAACACAAGAGACTGCACAGCGGAGAGAAGCCCTTCCAATGCGGGAAATGCCTGAAACGGTTCTCGCATTCGGGCTCATACAGTCAGCACATGAACCACAGGTACTCCTATTGCAAACCCTACAGAGATTAGCTGAAGGTTCAGGCTCGGGATTGGAGGGATTACTCGTGCGGGTTCCTGCAAATGGTTTAATCGGAGCTGGGCGCTTCCGAGGGTGCTTACAGTCTTTGAACAGGATAAGCTAGGGGGCAACTTGTGATATAATTCGGGTGTTGAGGAACCCCTTTAGAAAGCTTCGGGAAAGTCGTGATTTTTAAATAGTGTAAAAAGCTTATAAATGCAAATACTCTTAAGGCTGTGCGCCTGGTTTTCTGCTTACCAGTTTATTAGAATCGATTGTTTTATCCAAACATTATCGGACTGAGAGAATACAATAAAGAGCGATCACTCAGCTGATCTCTCTTAGTACTTATGCTGTTTCACTGTAAATTCTAACGGGCGTTTTGATGGATTGGAAAGCAGAAAGATGGCGGCGCATTTATGTGTACTTGTGTCCGTGCTTCTCTAGCATAAATAATAATATACTAAGTAAACGCCTAGACTTATCCTGATATTAAGCATCGGCCTTATAAAAGACAACCGGATCAAAGGTATATAATGAAAATTAACGGGACGGGACGTAAAATCGATGAGGAATACTTGACGAAATAGTCTGGAGAATATATAACGATACTTAATTTTAACAAGGGGGTGAAGTGATTAATTTTTTTTTTTTTTAAGCGAAATAATATGTTGCTTTTTCTTGTTCAGTTAATTAATGGCATCGACTTGCAAAATTAATAAAACGTGACAATAAAATTTGAAAAAATATTAAAAAAATATTAATGTTTTCTTTACACTCGATAGGGTAATTTGATGTATGTAAATATTATTATATATGAAAGATAGAAGTATATATAAAAAATGTTTTAAATTATTATTAGTGTTTCCAATGGTATAAAAAAAGCACTTTTTATCGGTATAAAAAAGAATATTTTGGGCCAAATTTGTAAATAGTTAATTTAAGATCTAAAAAAAAAAAGTTTTAAAATACGAAAAATCAGCCCAATCGGTTTTATTTATTTTTTTTTTTAAGATGGGTTTGCAGGTATTGAATTTTTTAATTTTGGGGCGTGTGGTGTTTTCTGAATTCGTTTTGCGATACTAATTTGTTTTTTTAAAATTAACATCAGAGGTTTTTATTTATAAGAAATAAAAAGCAAGACTGAGAGACTGAATATGAATAATAATATATAGGCCTATATGAGTAGAGTATGAATTATATAAGTGTAGGAAATGAGTTTAAAGTCGTGATTTGTATACTGTATTCAGCTCAGGTTGCCGTACTGTTTTGATGAGAATCAGAAGTCGAGGGAATATTTTAATTACATCATAATTAGCATTGCATATGTCACCCTTTGTGGACTCAATTGAAAGTATAGTTAATTTTTTAAATCGATACTCTGAAACCGTTTTTTATAGATAAGGAAAAAGTTAATTTTTTACTAACGTTTGATTTGCATAAGGTGAAAAAAAAACAAATCTTTATTTTGAGCTTTGACATAATGATAAATGGAAAATTGTTGTTACAAATAGCAAAAAGTAATTTCAATATGCATTCCCCTCAAACTGGTTCACTCCCCTCTTCTCAATGGTCTTTGTGAAAAGCAAACGAAACGAATTTAGCAAACGTCACTTGCCTTCATTTTAATTACAGCCAGATGATTATGTATTCAGAACTTCAAACAAATTCAATTTTTGAAATAGTTCGGTTCTTTAATTTTTGCGTTTAAAAAGCTTAACTAATGATCAGTTTGGAAAGAAACAAAATGAAAATTAAAGGACGAAAACAACAATTGAGAACATACCTCAATTTGTAATTTCCTAAAAAAAAAGCTGCAAACGTATTTTCACTTGTTAACTGATGCACAGGAATTAGGCGAGAGTTTGTGCCATTTTTTTTCTCCGTTGAGCGAATTATTTTCATTCCTGCTTCTTCTGGAGGAAAGCATTAGAAGCTTAATCCTTAGGCTAATTACAATGATCTCACAACAGCTAAAATTTTAGGTGTTGTTTGTCTTTTTTTTTCTCTTTTTTTTTCATGTAAATTGTTTTTAACGTATAAATATATATAGATTGATAGATTATATATATATATAAATAATTGAAGTTGTGTATAAAAAAAAAATTTTGTACTACTCGGAGGTTCTAAATTTTGTTCGCGTTGAGGGGGGATTTTAGTCGTTTATTTATTTTTTTAAGATAGTTTAATTTTTGAGAAAAAATATTTTCTGTCAAGTCTCGTTGTGTGTCATCAAATTCATGTCTAAATTCATTTGTGAAAAACGCCAATTCAAAGCGGACATTCTTTTAAGAAACAGCCCAATTTTTGAAAAATTGAAAGATCAAAAGGTTTTTATTCATAAGAGCATTAAACACACGGCTGAGAAATAAAAAATTCATTCTCAAATTTAATATTTTATAAATAATAAAAATTTTTAAATGTAATAAATAAATAAAAATCAATTCTCTTTTTGAGAACGGCCAGTACCGATTTAAAAATACTCAACTGCAGAAGCCGCTCATTTGTAATGAATTTCCGAACGCATGCGATTGCGTCATTGAAGGCGAAATCTGGCGTCGAAAGGGGTAACTATGACAGCATTAAAAAAACGTTTATGAGCGAAATTTTAACTGAAAAAATTGACATTTTTCGGGTGTCTGCGAATCGACTTGAAACTTATTTAAAATTTTTATATTTTGTTTTTCTTTATTGGCGATATTTCACGAAATCTTAGTTAGGTCGGACGAAAATCAGATTTTTAAAGCCCTTATCAAAATTACCCTTGCCTGATGTTAATGTGGTATCGAGAGTTTTGTAAAATTTCCGATTTTCTTTTTTTTATTGTTTTGAGAGTTATTTTAAAATTGTAAATTAGGCTTCGGCTTAATTTCTAAATGCCAAATTTTGGATTTTTGATCAAAATGTCAATTGTTTGAATTGTCAAGGTTTGAAACCGTTAGAAGCAACAAGAATAGAAACAAAAGAGAAAAAATACAGCGAAATTACATCCAAAGAGTAAACGAAACAATAAAATTTTATGAAACCTTCGAGATTTTTCAAATGTAATCATATCTGACGCGTTATTAAACTGATTTGTTAAAATAACTCGAAAACATTCAGGAAAAGAAAATCGGAAATTTCGTTTCTTCAAACTCGAAAATTATTCTATAGAATCCTCCTGTTAGGAAAATTTTATAATTATAAATGGTCTTCCATACGATTTAATTTGAACATGAAATTTATCACAAAAAATTTTTTCTCGAATTTAAAATTAAAGAAAAAAAAAACTTCCTCATTATTGTGCATTTTAAGGGTCACATTGCGAACGATATCTCGAATTCTCGAACGAGATATCGTTTTCGGATCGTTGCATCTGCCAATTAAACTTTTCAATGAGTTTAGCAAATCCAACTGTGCTTTTTAAATATCTTTTAGGTGATTTTATATGAGTTGTCCCGCAAGTTCCTGATTAGAAATTTACAAAAAAAAATTTCTAAAACTTATGGGTTGAAAGATGTCGAACCCAAGTGCGGAATGATGAGCAGGAAGGAAAATGAAAAATCAAGACAATAATACAGTACTAAAAATACCAATGCTATTGATAATAATATTCTATTAATTATAAGCACTTGTATTAAAAAAGAAAATAATTATAGTGGGGTTATAATTATTAGCTGATTGACATTTACTGATTCAGGGCAATATTGTACCAATAGGGGTGCTAGAATAGAAGCTTTTTGTTGACTCTATGGTGCCGAAATGGGTGTGCATCGTTTATTTTACAATGAAATCGTTAAGGAACCAGTTTCCGTGGTGATCATGTCTTCTGCTGTGTGAGAATATCCTAACTTTAACTTTTGAGTTTATTGCAAATTAGCGGTGACAGATATCTCCAGTTGACACTCATTTTGCCGGTGCTTTTACCGGTGATTATGGTTCTGATGCCTCTTTAAAGGGAAACCGTTTTTATCTCAATTGATAATATCGCCTTTGATTTAATTTTCAGCTAAATGAACCGGCGTTTTTAATAAACAATTAACAGTTTTCCACTTTGCGGTTATTTAAAATGGCGATTCGTGTTTTTTTTTGATTAGAGGCAATCCTATTAAATTCATTCTGCAAAAATACAATAACTTCTCCTCATTTTGTTCTGGTTCAACAGCAGGCAGACATGATTTAATCACCCGAATTCGTTGACTCACTTCGCATCCGATTTAAAAAAAAAAATGTCATGTTTTACGCCCAACTCTTGTACATTACCTCATTACCATGAACTTTTTATACCCCTTCCTTCCAACTCTTGCATAAATTGACATGTACTATTATTATATATGAAATACTTTAGTATAATTAGTCATTCCATTTTATTGTTTTTATGGGTTTTATATCCCAATGTGAATTCGCATGTGCCAGATATTTTCCTATTCGTAAAAAAAAATTTTATTGTAATATTTCGAATATTTGCATGCTTTATTGTTTTTTTAATAGTTTTACCATCGGACATTTATTTACTGTTTTTTTTTTTTGGCAGATCTGAGAGTTATTTATTTTATTTGACACAGATAGATTGGCATCAATTCTGATGCTAAATTTGACTGCTTTTAACAGTCTTTTTGTTGTTGGGCATTGAAGAAAACCTCCAAAAATGTTTAAAGGTGGAACCCCAAAAAGGCCCTCTGACCGGTTTTAATTTTGAAATTGACAAATTCACTCCTTTTTAACCCTTTCGAGTAGGCTGAAACGAATTTTAAACATCGTCTGCCCCCCCACACGAGGGGGAACTTTCAGGTTTCGACAACGAAAATCATTAGCTGGGTTCTAAATATTTATTATAAATATTAGGCTAAGCTTTTATATACATTTGTTAATTCCTCCATTTTCCCCATTTCTCATTCTTTGATTATGTACTAAATTTTTTTTAAGAGCCGTTCGAAGTCCAATTCCAAGAGAAAAAAATAGCTTTCAATGGCACGAGTGAAAGTTGAAGTTTTTCTAGTCTCTGGGTGTTGGATTTATATAGTGAATATATATATATTCGAAATAAGTTTTGTGTTATTTAATGTGACTGTATTTTGTTTCTCATGTAAATATTTTCATTTTGCATTTATGATTTATTTGTCACTTCCATTATTTTTAGAATACCCCCCCTTTATTTTTTGTTTTGTCTTTTGTTAATTATATGCTTTGACCATTTGTATAACTGCAAAATATAGTTAAAATAATTTTAATTTTTCTAACATAATTACCCAAAAAATTTTATTTAATTTATTTTTCAGTTTTATTTTTCGGGTCTTAACAAAAACGCAGAACTTATTTTCGAGAATGAAAAACAGGAGAATCTAATCGAATAAGCACTAATCACACACTAAACTCAAAGCATATAGTTATGTATTTATGTATTTTATTTTACGAGTCATCTCGGCCTGTTAATACAAACTTCATGTAGCTTATCTTCATGAAAATACCGCAAAGCTAGATTTACCAAAGAATTGTATGATAAAAAAAAATATAAGATCTATTAACTATAAAAATTGCTAAGAAAAATTTAAAATAATTTTTTAAAAATAGTGTTTAGATTTTACTTTTATGTGCAATTGTGCCAAATTATATTTGAATTGTCTCATGATACGTAAATATAAGAACTGAATTTAAAAACTCTTTTTGCCATTTTATTTTCTTCAAATCCTTTGATAGACTGTATCATTCTTCCGAAGAATCAATTATACATAAATGTGGGGTTATTTTAATACTCCCGATTAACCGTCGACATTTGTATACATATACAACTCGAAATTCCCTTAAATGCACTGAATTTAAAAATGTCATTTTTCTGATCTTTGAGGTGAGAGATATCGCAAAAATAAAAATTTGCAGAAGGTACCTTAACTAAGGGAAATAACTAAAAAGTACCCTTAACACATTGAAGAGGTTCCCAAACCCAAATCCGAAAAAAAATTTTCCGTTGAAAATTTTTTCCACCCTGAAAAAAGTTGAATAGGCAACATGCTCGCGTGCGATGCAATGGAATTGCATATGCGAAGAATTCAGGGGTAAAGTGACGGAAACTTCTTTTTGCTAAATTTTAGAAGTCTAATTTTGGTAATCTATTAGTCTGCCTTTAGATCAAATCTGATTGCCTAGAAACTCAAAGTCACGAAACTTCGAATTGTAGGAAATTCAGAAGGAATGTATATAAAAATAAAAAAATTCGTATCAGAGTTTATTGAAGTTGCAAAAAAAGTAAAATACCTTTTGACAAAGTTAAAAGACGAGATTGGAAAATCAAACGTGAAATTATGGTATTCAATTAAGATTCCGGAATTCACAGTAACAAAAAAATTTATCGAAAATCTGGCGACAGGAAGACTTGACTGCATACAAACCATAATCGGAAAATCTACCAATGACTGAATTTTTATAATGACCGTATCGGTGCAATCGACTTGATACTTCAATTAGCACGTGTACATTTTACAATTACGATTCCGTGGACTACCGTCGTTTTCCTGTCACCACGAGTTCGGACTTCGCCCAGGGAGGGCTAAGCTCACAAGTGAAAAAAATTTTAGCTGAATTTAGTCGACTTCCTCGATGGTTGGGCCACCAGATCCCGGTGCACCGCCTCCGGGGGCGGCGCCACCGGCTCCCGGGAAACCTCCTGGCATGCCACCGGGCATTCCTCCGCTTCCCTGATACAGTTTCGTCATTATTGGCATGCAGATGCCCTCGAGCTCCTTCTGCTTGTGCTCGTACTCTTCGGCCTCGGCGAGCTGATTGGCGTCCAGCCACTTGATGATGTCATTGCATTTGTCCTGAATCGTCTGCTTATCGGCGTCGGAGATCTTGTCCTTGAGTTTCTCATCTTCGATGGTGCTCTTCATGTTGAAGCAGTACGACTCGAGAGAATTCTTCGCGGAGATGGTGGCCTTCTGCTTTTCGTCCTCTGCCTTGTACTTTTCTGCCTCGTTGACCATACGCTCGATTTCTTCCTTTGACAGACGTCCCTTGTCGTTGGTGATGGTGATCTTGTTTTCTTTCCCGGTGGATTTCTCGCAAGCCGTCACGTTCAGGATACCGTTGGCGTCGATGTCGAACGTGACCTCGACCTGGGGAACGCCTCGGGGTGCAGGTGGAATACCCGTCAATTCGAATTTGCCAAGAAGATTGTTGTCTCTTGTCATTGCCCTTTCTCCTTCGTAGACCTGAATGAGGACTCCGGGCTGGTTATCGGAATAGGTTGTGAATGTTTGAGTCTGTTTTGTTGGAATGGTTGTATTTCTCTTGATTAACGTGGTCATGACACCTCCTGCTGTTTCGATACCCAGAGACAAGGGGGCGACGTCCAGAAGCAAAAGATCTTGAACCTATTTGAAAACAAACACATATTAAGTCTTCATTACGAATCCTTTTCCCCAAAATCTGTACTAATGGTTTTTAGCTTCAAAAGGCTTAAAATTTCAGTGGTACAGTTCAGAGAAAATGTATCCAATCATACGGCACACAGTAAAGCATGAAAATCCCACCATGCTTCCTAGAGAGGAATACTTTAATCTTTCCTTCCACCTGGCATTTAGTGTAACACTTGTTGAGTTAACCTAAATGTGGCTGGTAGAGGAATGGCAATGTTGGGAGGGTCAAAGATAGAAGAAAACTCACCTCCTCAGACTTGTCACCGTGGAGAATTGCAGCTTGTACAGCGGCTCCATAAGCGACGGCTTCATCAGGATTGATACTCTTGTTCAGCTCTTTTCCATTGAAGAAATCTTGAAGAAGTTTTTGGACTTTCGGAATCCTAGTTGATCCTAAAAGAAGAGAACAAGTTTAGTTTCGTGCCTCAACCTGAGAAAGACCATCCGCACAGATGATACATTACCTCCAACAAGAACGATGTCGTGAATCTGAGATTTATCCATCTTTGCATCCCTCAAGGATTTCTCAACAGGCTCCATGGTGGATCTGAAGAGATCGGCATTCAACTCTTCGAAACGTGCCCTGGTGATGGAAGTATAGAAATCGACACCCTCGAACAGGGAATCGATTTCAATGCTCGCCTGAGTGGACGAGGAAAGGGTTCTCTTGGCGCGCTCGCAGGCAGTGCGCAAACGCCTCAAAGCCCTCTTGTTCGTTTGCAGGTCCTTCTTGTATTTTCTCTTGAATTCCTGGACGAAGTGGTTCACCATTCTGTTGTCGAAGTCCTCACCTCCCAAGTGAGTGTCTCCAGCAGTGGACTTCACTTCGAAGATTCCGTCTTCGATCGTAAGAATGGAGACATCGAAGGTTCCACCTCCCAGATCGAAAATGAGGACGTTCCTCTCGCCGGTGCCGGCTGTTTTCTTATCCAAGCCGTAAGCGATGGCGGCAGCTGTCGGCTCGTTGATAATACGGAGCACGTTCAAACCAGCGATGGCACCGGAATCCTTGGTGGCCTGACGCTGAGAATCATTGAAGTAAGCGGGAACGGTTATCACAGCATTTGTAACGGTTTTTCCTAAGTAAGCTTCGGCGGTTTCCTTCATTTTTGTCAGAACCATGGAACTGATTTCTTCGGGGAAAAAGGTTTTCGTTTCTCCTTTGTACTGAACTTGGATTTTCGGTTTTCCACCATCATTGATTACGGTGAAAGGCCAGTGTTTCATGTCGCTTTGCACGGTGGTGTCATCAAAGCGTCTTCCAATCAATCTTTTCGCATCTGAAAAAAAAAAAATTAATCACTTAAAACTGTACTTCAAAATATTCATGCTTTTTTAAGCAACACAGATGAACTCATGGATACCACTCAGCATAAAAGTCAGACTGGGGCGGTAAATTTTAATCATAGTAAATGAGGCATCTATTTAATATTAAATCAATTGCCTCAAAGTTAGCAGTAAATATTAGAATAAATTAACAATTGAAATATTTCTCCTAATCAATTAACTCTTATTGATTTTCTAATTTCTACCACTTCAGAAGAGTTTTCAAAAATGCTGATTATAAAAAAAGGAAGATTAATTTCCACATGTGAACTTCCTGTTTATAAGAAAACTGGGAAGTAACAATTTTCCTTGAGAAACCTACACTCACCATATATTGTAAGGTCAAGAAACTCGCAATCACATAATAAGGCATGATTTTAACACATTTACATAAGCAAAACTCCTGTCATATGATCAATGTCATAAATAATTGTTCAAAAGGCAAAACTTACCAAAAATAGTGTTGTTGGGATTCATGGCCACTTGATTTTTAGCTGCATCACCTATGAGCCTCTCTGTGTCTGTGAATGCAACATATGATGGTGTGGTTCTGTTTCCTTGGTCATTGGCGATAATTTCAACTTTCCCATGTTGGAATACACCAACGCAGGAGTAGGTTGTTCCAAGATCAATACCAACTGCTGGTGCCTTAGCCATTTTGCTGTTAATCTGTGAACTAAAACGATAATAATTCATTTCATATTGGGAGTGCAGAATTAAATAATGTTCTCAGATCAAACACACATTATCTTGTTGAATTACTGATTAAAATTAAGAAATCAATTGGAGATAAAACTTAAATGATATGAAATTTTTTATGCTATGAAAAATTTCAAATTACACAAATATACTTTATTTTTTTTTATATTCAATATTAATACATTCAACTAAAAAGAATTTATCTGACAATTTTTATTAAATTTAAAATACAGAATTTTTTTTAAATTCTTCACACCTTACTCATTATTTTATTTAGATGATGATCATAGTGAAAATAAATTTTTTTTCAAGCTGTAAGAATCAACGGCTTTGGCTCTTAATGCAATGCAGACCTTCGACCCATTAGTGAAGTTTGAATCGAAGCCCAACCATTGCATGAAATATTTTCAGAAAGCTTTTTTTAAATTTTCAAAGAATAAAAAAAAACTTTTAAACAAACACTTTCACAACTTCTTGTACATCTCTGATGCAACTTCCTTCAGATTGGTCGGCATTTTAAAACCGGCGCGCCCCTCATGTCTCATGTTTCCATCTAATAAATTCATACCAATTATACTTTTCAGTTTTTATATTCAATTAAAATATATATTAAATAAAAATGAATGTTAAACGCCGCTTGCCTATTATTGAATAAGGAATAAAAATTCAACAATATTCTCAGAACCCGCCATTTAATGCAATTTCTAATTATAGAACTAATTTATTCTGAATGAGAACCTAATGAAATCGGAAACAGAAATCCAGGGAATAAAATAATTCTAGGAACAGCGGTAATTCCTTAAGTCACCATTTTATCTTTGCATTTCAATGCCAAATAGGCCTAATTTTCTAGAACATGTAATCGGAAACTTGAATATGCTACGTCACACCGGTGCCGACCACTCCGTCACCGAACCTGTTCAATGACGAAACCCGCCAATTTAATGAACTCCTTCTTAGTCATCACCGTATTCTGAAGTATCCGGAAAATACTGAACTTAAGTAAAAACCCCACTTCCTACGATCCACTCAAGAAGGAAAAATCATGCATTAAAGGCTTAACATTGAGGTGGCGTCACCGGATGAAGTGGCCTAACCTTTCTGCAACGCCAAGAAGCGTTTTCGAAGTTACCGGGAAAGAAACCGAAAATGCGTTTCAATTCTATTTTGTGTTACTATTCTACAGGAAAAATTGTTTTACTAAATAAATTCGAAAAATTATATGTAAAATTCAATTTGACCCCGACCACGAGGCCGCTTAGAATTGTTTTACTGAAAATGCTAAAAAAGAATACAAGATTAGCCCCCGAAAAGGTATGATTTTATATTATGCAAGGTTACACATTAAAAACGGAGTCAATTCGGCATAATTATAATATGTTAATTACTTGAATTTCATCACACACAAACAAACCGATTACCTCCATTATCCCACTTGCTACTCTTTTAGCGTGTAATTCGAAATTTTCATAGCAATCCGCAAAAATTTCATCACTATAGCCTTAACAATGACTCAAATAAAAAGAATATAAATAAATAATGCATAAATACCTTAAAAAACTATATAAATGACAAAAGACTAGAAGAGAACTTTTTGTAGCGACTTCTCTATGCGCCTTCTTCTTTACAACTTAGAAGAAAATACTCCGCTAAGCCTTTTTAAACAAGGAATATTCTAGAACATTCCATAAAATTCATCCAATTAAATTTCGTCTTACAAAGAACTCTGCAATGATGTCAGTTGCAACGGCTCATCCGATTGGTTCTTCCAATAGCTGAGTTACAAAACCAACCAACCACATGTTAAATGTGCTGAGTTGTGCTCTTTCGAATTAAATCTGCAGTTCGCTTTAAATGAAGAAGGCCCCAAAAGAAGGGCCTTATCCAATTGTAAAGAAAAAACTTAACCTCAACTAAGTAATTTTTAATTTAAAAATGTCTAAAAAGCGTGACAAAAATATTAGCCTGTCTGAAAAATTATCATCGTTAATTCTTACCAAACCATCCGCAATAGAATCTGATGATGATGACCCGGTCACAGTGGCTAAAGTGGTTACAAATGATAATGACAGTGACTACAGTGCAGATGAACTTGACGTATCTAAATTTCGTAGAATAAATACGGGTTTGTTGGAAGAGGAAGATAAAAAGTATTTAGGGAAAGGTATATCCAGGAAAGATCTTGACGATGCAGAAAACAGTGATTTTAGTGAAAATGAAAAGGACTCTAGCGGCGAAGATGAAGATTCAGAAACTGAAAAAAATTATTCAGAAGACGAAGACGATGCTGATAGTGAGGCGAATGCTTCAGAAGAGGAAATTGAATCATCTGAAAACGAAGCAGAAGAAGAAATAAAGTTGAAGAAAAAGCCCGAAGGAGGAAATATAAACAAGGAAATTTTTATTAAAGCTGCAAGTGATATTGAGAAAGGAAGAGCCATCAAAAATCAATTGCACATTTGGGATTTCTTATTGGAATGTCGAATGAAGTTTCAAAAATGTTTAGCAGCATCAAATCAGTTTCCCAACCATAGCAATTTTCCCAATTTTAACAATAAAGGAAGCCCTGAATTTCAAGAATCAGTACTTCAATGCAAAAAATCACTTAGAAAATTACTGAATTCCTTATTATCCTTCCAGGCTGTTCTTCTAAATTCTAATGAAGATTTTTTAAATTCAAATAAGGAAATAAAAGATTCTCATGAGGATGATGAAATCACTGATGATTCTGAAGAAAGTGATAACAATCAAAAAGAAAAAAGTGTTCAAAAAAAGTGTGCAACTGCTAAATTGAAAAATTTAGATGATTTTTCTTCAGAAATTCAGAAAAGAAGTGTTAATTTTCAAAGTTATAGGAATAATGTAATTCAGAAATGGAATGATAAAACTAGAATCGGCTACATCAGTAATAAAAACTTCAGTGCCTTTGAGCAATCAACATTAAAGCAGATAGAGCATGTGTTATTAGATAAAGAAAGATTAGTTAAAAGGACTCAAACAAAAAGATCAAATTATCATATACTGGGTGAAGAAGATGAAGAACCTCCATCAAAAAAAGCAAACAAATTAGAGGGATCGTCGGATAATAAAAACAAAATTTTACATAAAGAAATATTTGATGATGATGATTTCTATCATCAACTTCTAAGTGAATTGGTTAAAAGGAAAGCAGGTGATATAACTGACCCTGTGCAATTAGGTAGGCAATGGATGCAATTACAGAAAATTAGAAGTAAAATGAAAAAGACTGTTGACACAAAGGCATCTAAAGGCAGAAAAGTTAGGTTTGTTGTGCATCCTAAATTGGTTAACTTCATGATGCCCATTGAGGGTTCATTAAGTAATGCTGAGGCTAGAACAGAACTACTTAATTCATTGTTTGGAAAAACCAAGAAATAATTTTTTAAATATAAAATATTTTTAAAATCGATTTACCTAAACTTCCTTTGTTTAAATTCCTTTGAGATCTTCAAGAAATTATTACTTTTGATGCCTATTTCCTAAAACTCAGTCCTCAGTTTGTTAACTAAAAGAACCTGTTTAAAATCACTTCATTAATAAGTGCTAATCAAAGGACTGAATTCTAATAGAATTTGACCTTTAAAAGTAATTGAACTTCATACACTCTACAGATTGCAATACAGTATTCTCAATTTGAGGCAGATAACAATACCTCCATTTAAAAATACATGCTTTCTTCAAGTAGTTGTCAGAAATTTTTAGTTTTAATTCCATCTATCAGAAAAATAAATCCCTAAAATCTGTTTCATGTGGATGTTTTTGAATTCAAAGTCAAATTTTGGTTCTTGCAAACTATTGTAAAAACTGGTAAATTTTTTTAAAAAATATTACTTCTTTTTGAAATGATTTTATTCAAGTAATTATTTTTAATAAGTAGTCATAGTGTGATCACAATTTATAATGATAAATAATAAAAACAAATCAGTCTTGTTTTAAAGAGTGAAGAGGAGGTGGGTTAATCTTCATGTGCCTTCCAAGTGGGAAATGCCACCCACCTGGAGATCCAGTCTTCCCCCTTTGCTTCCTCCCCATCAAATTATTTCCCCTTACCCCTGGCGACGGTGAGCCGACCACTGGGGATAGAAAAAAAAAAAAAAATAGAAAGAAAGAGAAAAGAAAGATAATCTTCATGTGTCTCGTGTTGTCTTTCTTCAATATTAATGATGCAACACTGTAAAGCCTGTAAAGAAAAATTTAAGCATGAATTTAATTGAAACAATATTATTTTCAAGCAGGTAAATGGTAAAGTCAAGTCAAGTCATTCACAAAATGATCATCTCTTAACTTGCCTGCGAAAGAGTTCTCTTCGCACAGTTGCAGTGAATTTATTTGTAAGGCACAAGGTAGCTGCTCCAGCAAAAAGTATGTTATACATTAGAACAATTTTAAAGTTACCAAGCCAAACAATTTTTCCAAAATCTCCCATCAAATCAAAATTGGTAATGCCTGAAAAAAAGCGGATAATTTTTTAATAGTTTTCAAAACCTAAATATAATATCGGGGAAAACTTTAAAAAATAATATGACACTCACCCAATATTCTTGAAATTAAAGGAAGTGCTGAACTTAATATTAGCAAAAGTGCACAATTTGCAATGATATGAGACAAAGGTGTATTTCTTAACTTTGGCTGGAACTTCTTAATGAATGGCAGATTATAAAGCCCCACAGAGCTGGTCGCCTTCATATACAGTATCAACACAATCTCTAGAGCTGCTCCACAGGGACCCAATTTAGACAGAGAACTTATCCCTAAAGTGAATTGCTGCAAAAAAAATTAATTTTTGGAAATGATGCTTAAATAAGGTTCTAAATTAAAAACATCATTACTCACCCTTGTGCTCAGTGGTAAAGCTTTTATACCTATTAATAGTTCTAAGGTATTCTGAGCTACCAAAAATACAGCAAGAGCAGTGAGTACAAACAGCAGTAACATACAAAGTGGATAAATTAAGTTTCTTTGGATTGGTGAGGCTTTTCGTTGCACGTCTGAAACGATGGGGAGAAAAATCACTTATGAAAATTTTAAAGGATGCTTTTACTCGATTTAGGATAATTACCCAGGGCTTTACTTCTTTCCTCAACTTCCGTCAACATTTCATTAAGCCCGATTTGCAGAGCTCCATTTTGAAGAGAAAATAATTTTTTCCTTCTGGGGGTGGCCTCCAATATGTCGTCATCACCCGTAACGCTTGCGAATTCCGGTGGGGACATGGGCGGTGGTGATATGTATGCTTTCCCACTTATTTGGACATTTTTTAATCTGAAACACCGAAATATAATACCATTATTATTGTAAGAATTTATTTTAAAAGCAGTTCATAATGAAGCGATGACAAAAAAAGATAATTAAGTGATAATGAAAAGAGGTCATGATATTTAGCGTTTTTTAACAAACACTTCTGAAATTTTTTTAAAACCCAGATTTTAACAATAACTTACCTACGCCTAATGGTGTTTTCTTCAAATTTGGTCAACTCATATTCTTCATTTATATCCCTTAAAAACTGAGGCTTGAATAAAAACTGTCCAACCACTGTAAAAAGTCTTACAAAGCCGAGAGGAGTGCAAACTGAAATTAAATTCATATTAAATTCATCAACACTTCCAAAAGGACATCACATACATTCAGACTTACCTAAAAGCATTAACACTCCTAAAAATGATATGCATGAGTACAGAAAAGGCAAATAATATGTCCAAATATCTACAAGAATAATCAATTCTTTAGTATAAACACTTTTTAATTAAATCATTTTAGAAGTGACCAGAACATTTAAGCTTACTGAGTAGAGTTTGCCTTCTGGAGATGTCACTATCAATTAGTGCTGACATTATGTATGTCATCCCGAGCACGAGAGCAGCTACTAAAGTCAACACAGTAAAAGTTTCATACACTCTGGCCCAAAGTCCCTTTTTTGAGCCTGGAAAGCCTTCAGATTCCACAAACAAGTAGGCAAAGGGGAGTATGATAAACAGTGACAAATTTGAAAATAAAAATACATGATTCCAAAGACCTGTAACAATAAAAATATTCATTACAAGAAATGTTTTTCAATTTTATAATGCATTCATGTTATGCATCGTTAATTCACAAAACAAATGATAACATAAATTTCAATAATGCTTATCAAAATGTTTCACAGATAAGGCCATGCATTTCTGAGATTCCTGGAGTAGGCCTTAGGCTTAGTTAAAAATCCAAACAGTTTAGTTTGTTTGATTTTAATTCTGAAATTATTTTCACTGACAAGCGCTTGCTTGATGAAAACTGATCCTATTGCTGCAATTTAAACTTTGTTTATTCAATAATTATATTACATGGTCAGAAGATCAGATATCTTTCTTTCCAAACACCTAACATATGCTTTGAAAATAAATTATTTGACATGTCTGCATTTCCTTCTTTTTCTCTTTTGAAAATTTCGAAACATTTTCTCCTTCATCTGATTTTCTCACACAATTCAATGTAAAAACTCCACTCTAAATGTTTTCAGTTTTCCATATAACAATTTTACAGATAATTTTAAATTAAAATTCACTTAAAGCAATTAACATAAACTTACCTTGTATCAGGGAACTATTCAACCATTTGACATAATAACTGTTAGGGTACAAAAGCAGTACTTCATTACTTATTATTGATATTGGGAGCAACAGAGCTGCCCCTGTAGAGACAGAAAAGGAAAATGAACAGAGCCATAAGCTGATATTATAAACTGTCAAATCGTCATCATCTGAAGAAAAGTATTGTTCTTTTTCTCTCTTCCTAAATTGGCCGAGAACAGTGAAGCTGAATACATAGAGTAATATGAAAAGAATTAAAAATATCTAAAACAAAAAGTTATATTTAGAAGTAATGAAATTAAATGTAGAAATTTAAATTTGGTTTCAACGCAAATTGTCAATTTTCGTGATTTTTTAATTGATCCCATTTTTTTTTAAAGCGATAAAGTAAATTTCCTATACAATCCCGGAACCAATATAACCCAAAATTTGTAATCACATTATATTCTTAATGAATTTATAGATTATAAAACTCGCTGATAAAAAAGCAATAATTCGCGATTGCATCTGCATCTCTCATTAACTAAAACCATATAAAAAAATAAAATACTCACAACATTTTCACGCACTGTATTGTGAAATAATATTTCGCGAATATCAGTATCATTTTCCATCTTCACCTATTCGTATGGTTACAAGAAATTTTACATAATTTAAATATCATAGTGAATACTTCGAAAACGTTAGACACTCAAATGCTCTCCAAACAACAACAAAAACACTCCATTAATAATTACAAGTTAGCAAAGGAAAAACCGGAAGTACTTAGTTTCACGACTGTTTGACGCTTAAAATTAATGAAGAATTAACTCGAATCTAATTTCTCGAGTTCAATGAGTACTTCCGGCAAATTAAAAAATTCTTTTGCGATACTTTTTTATTTGGGTCAGCGTCCTTTAAACTAGTAATAATTAATTGGCGACTGAAATGTAATATACACTCCCCTTTTTTACGGATGGAGGACATAATTTGACTTGTGTCTATCAATGACTTTTTATTTTCTTTTTAAAAGTAAAATTACAGATACTCTGGTGATCTTCATTATTAAAATAAATTATTTGCCCTAAAAAATTTCGCATAATTTATTTCCGCCCTTTTCCAAAACCAAAATTCCCTTTTCCCAATATTTTTAAGTAGAATCCCTGAAGCCATTGGAACTTTTTCATTTTAAATAATAAATACAAAAATATATAAAACAAATAAGAATGTTCACCTTTTGAAACATATGAATAAAGAACAAAATATGACCAAAAGTTTAATAAATGAAAACTGTTAATTGAAGTAGCAGGTTTTAAAAGAATAACATGTGCATGTACATCACAAATATAAGCTATATTTAATTAGTTATATTTTCTGTAAATTTATAGAGTGGATTTTATGCCTGGAATGGCTCACAAATACAGGTGCTAATTCATACAGCATTGGTGAGGTAAAAAATAAACCTTCAAATATCTCTTGTAAATATTTAATCAACTTTTTTAAGAATTCATTTTTCCTTAAATAATACCCATTAATGATTACAGTTTGAACTTAATAGAAATTTTTCACCTATCAACTAAAAAGTAATGAATTAAGCCATTTAATGTTTGTTTTATTGAAATTAAGCAACTTAATGGCTAAATTTAATTAAATTTAATGAAAAGTAAGACTTTTCAGTTTTTGTACTATTTTAAAAAATAGTTATTGCATTTTACAACTTCAAACATTACATAAATAAAGGCATATCAAAAACTTGTAAATCAGTTATTACTAGAGTAAAATAGATGCTTTTAAAAATTCTATGACATTATTAAAGTTCATTATTTTCTTAGTGCTTAAGAGTTGTCAATAAAAGACATGAAAATTGATATTTTCCCAATATGGCAGTTTTTTTTCAAAACATAAATGTTTATATACTACCATGAGTCTGAAAGCATAAGAAAAGAAAAATATGTTAACAGTTTTTAAAAATTTTACCATGAATTCTGCAATAAAATGGCAAAATAAGTAAAAAAATTATATTGTTTACAGAAACATTTCATGATTACAATTACAAAACTAATAAATTGTGTTTGTATGAATATAAATCAAACCAGACAAGCATACATTACCTTATTAATTACCTACAACTTCTCCAAAATTAATATGCCCTGAAGACTTTGCATGTTCCTGAGCTTCCACCTGACCTCTCATTAAAATTTGACAGTCTAAACACTTTAAACAAAATTTATTCACATCAGTAAATTGCCTAGATGATTTAGCTTGTTGAGCCAGTAGTTTTGCTTCTTGAAAAACCCCATCATCAGACATTGGAAATGTAGTTTGAATGTCCCCTCCCTAGAATTTAGGAAAAGTTAAAAAAGTAAAGTTTACTCCCAACAAAATATTTTGAATGCACATTACAGTTATACTCACTTCAGTTGGTTCTAAATATAATGGGTCATAATGTATACCATCAAATATAAGGAATATTCTATGAGAATAATTTTTGTCTTCACCAAATCTGTTTATTATAGCATTCACAGTGTCGACAACATCCATTTCGATAGCATAATGTCCTGAGAGAATCTGTAAAGTTAATTCTGAAAATGATTTAAACAAACCCTGAAATGATCTATGATAATTTCAGCATTTACTTTCTCCAATTAGTTTGCATAACACTGTTAAACCTTTCTTCCCTGAGTAAGAAACATCCCAAAAGCAGACTCTCTGAGACCTGAGATCCAATTCTCCCCTTTACCCCTGGTGACAAAGGAAAAAACTTTTCCAAGCCCTAAAAGTTTATTTTTTTAACTCCACAATTACCCTTTTTACAAGCTGATTAGTTTTTTAAACTACTTATAAAACATTTACCCTTATAAATGTCATTTACATAATAATGTTACTTTGGTATTGTTACAGTGAAACCACAAAATAAAGTTTTTGGAGTTTTAAATTTTTATAACCTCTATAAATGCTGATTTTTTCATATAATATTTTAAAAATAATCTCTACAACTTTTAAGGGAAACTCACAGATAATTCAATAGCCCCACCCCATGAGTCAGGCTTTAAAATCCATTCACAATAAGCTTTAGGTGACTTTCCCAAAATAGCTTCAGAATAGGTCTCTGTATCTTCTGACACATGTTGTGCAATTATTTTCCTCATATGATTTCCACACATTGTGTCAACTTTCCCTATAAATAAAATTTTGATTTAAACATTAAAATATTTAAAACATAAAAACATTAAAATTCTGACAAATAATACATTTTTTAGTTATGTCGTATCAATTTATAACTAAACATAAATAAATAAATTGAGAATTTCAGTGTTAAAATGTAAAATCAAATATATATAAAAATCAACTTCTTACCAGTTAAAGTAAACCCAATGCTGGTAAATAAACATGAATTATCAGCAGGAACCACTTTTCTCATTAAAATCCCTGGAGAAGCAAGCTGCTCTTCATATGCCTGGGCAAACATTTCCTCTTTTTTAGGAATGGGATTTTCATTTTCTTTATTCTGTATATATTCTACTTTTTCCTCAACTATCAAGGCATCACCTGAATTTAATCCTATTGCATCCAAAGTTAATGAACTATTTGAAAGACTTATGGGTTTGGGCGGGAAGCCAGACAAAACGTGTAAAGCATTCTGAGAAATTTTGCACTTTTGTGATAACTGCACTTTTAAATCACGTACAGTATGGTTTTTGGTTAAATCCCTAAGTAGAATTTGTCCAGATTTTGTTTTTATTTTTAAAATTATACCAGACATATCTAAAACTATTCTAGATTTCCTGATAAATATTAATCTATTATTGCTCTCCTTAAGCACCAACGAGTGTGCTCAGTATTAAGGCCCCTGAAAACTGCGGATCCCACATCAAATAAGCCACTCAAAAAATTTTATTAACATTTTATTAATTGAACTAAACATAATCTGAGCTACAATGATTAATTTGACAACAACTTGCCCAGGAAAGTTCGGATTTTGACCGCAAAGCGCGCCGATCTGCCAATCAAATTGTAGAATTTTTGAGCGCCAAAACTTCCAATTCAAAATTTTTCTGCGTCGCTTCACCTACTCGACAGTCTAAATCATTACATTAATATTCCTCTCTTCATTTAAAGTGTGCCTTTTATTTTTACTAAAAATATATAATTTTGGAATTAGTTGAAATGTTGCAAAACTTTACGTAATAATAAATTGCATTGTCGTAAAATTTTAGAAAATGGACGCACTGACTTATGTTAATCATCACTCGTTTGACTGCGGTTTCTTTTCCCCATTAGTTTCTGTTGTTTGTCATTATAAGAATCGATAATATGTTAAGACAAAAATATTAGTAAAATCGTAAAGCGCTGATTAATGAAAACTGGTCACAGAATTAGAAAATCTTAGCCGAATCATTCCTCAACTTATTACCGATCAAAAAGTTATAACATTTTTAAATTATAAAATATATATATATAAGTTATATAATATACGCTACTTTGATAATTATTTAATAGTTTTATCTATGAAATTCTTCCAATATTTAACTCTTCATAGTAATGGTTTATTATTCAGCAATTGGGATTACTTTACATCGAAAACTCCAATTAAATGCTTTACTAACTTTTAATCAAAGAATTTATTTAGTATTTTATATAGTATAAAGTCATGAAATATTTTCTCAAACGTTTAAACTCTTTAATTGTTTCAAAAATATTGTTTCAATTTCTTATCAATCAAACAATATATGCGGGACAATAAAAACCACAAAAGATTAAAAATAAAACACAAGGAACAAGAAATAGAAAATTTATTTCAGACTTCACAATTAAAAACATAATAAACACTACAAAATAGGTAACCACATTTGCTTATAAAATATTCTTTTTTCTTTTTTAAAAATAATGCTTTTTTGAAATCTTGGAATTAATACAAGTCAAAAAATGTTTCCTGTGCTTAATGGAACTTAAAAAAATATCAAACTATCTTTGGTATTAATATTTTTGGATTATCTACTGTAAAACTGTAAAAATTATAATAATGAAACAGGCAAGGGTAAACACTCAATAAAAACTGAATAAATAATTTCAATCAATTGAGGAACTCCTCACTTATTCATAATGCTGATGCTTTGAAGATTGCTTTCATCTTTTACTTTCTTCTCCTCTCTGGTTCCACAACCTTTCCATTTAAATAATCCTTCACTTTGATGTATGTTGCTCCTCCAAACCGATCAAGCAACACAATCTGGCCAATTTTCATTTTTGTAAAGTACCAGTTGTGATCTATAAATAAAATAAAAAAAGTTAGAAAGTTTTTTAACATGTGAGAATGAATTAATTCTGAAAGGGTGAATTTACCTGCTGGCCAAGACTTCATAACAGGATGCCTTGAAAATAAAGCATTCCTTGCAAACTTTTCTTCTTCTGAGCCAGGTTTAATTTTTTTAATTTTTCCAGACAAGGTCAGCTTAGCACATCTGGGATCTTGAGGATCCAAATTCTGATCTTTACAGTACTGAGTTTCCGACAGTGTCACCAGAATCGAAACTCTGTTATCCTTCTGTTTTAAAAAAAATTACAATACAATAATTAATAATTATGATAAACATGAGTTATATGAAAGAATAAACAAAATGCTACCTGCAGGTCTTGAGAGCATAAATCCATTGGAGTCATGTAGAAAAATGGAATACCACTTGACTCATTTTTCATTCCATCACTTGTTGCCAAGACACAAACAAATGGAGTTCCTTTAGTTGAAGCTCTGGCTGATAAAGTAGCCAAAGCTGCCCAGTCTGAAATAAAATGAAAACACTCAGTTTTGTTCAGAAAATTCAGCAAATGCAATTCAAAATATAACACTAACCCACAGTATGCATTATGTATCTGGCCATTAATATTGTTTCATTTGCCGGAGGGGGATTTGTTAAATCAACCCTACTCAAAACCTGTATAGAGTCTTTTTTAAACCTTTTCATGTGAAACTCATTTTTGTTTTGATAGTTTTCCTCATAATTTTCTTTGCTTTTTCTCTCCTTTTTTTCAGTAATCAATTCACTGTCTCCGGAAATCTCCTTATTATTATTAATGTAATTCACATTTATGTCATGTAGTAAACTTCCTGGCTTTTCATGCTCTGAATTAAGCTTTTCTTGTTCTGAAATCCTTTTCTGCTGATACATTTTGTATTTCTGAACTTTAACAAGACTCGGATCAAATGTCTTTCCATATTTATTATACTTATCAATGTATTCATTACTCTCTATTTCATTATGTTTTGCCTGATCATCACATCCTGTAAACTTATTACATTTGGGCTTTTTATATGATTTTTCTCCCCAGCGATTATAATCTTTTTGAAACTGCATTGCTGGATCTTTAGGTTTTCCCTCAATCTCTGCTTCGTAACTGTCAGCATGTTTTATTTCTTTATTTTGAAGTTCATGACTTTTGACAACATCTAATGTTTTATCACTGTTATCTGAGGCAAGAATTTGCAAAGTCCCTGATAATAAGAGAACAGCAATTATTTCCTTGGAAATCATTTTGTAAACCTGAAAAAAAAAGTAATTATTGATTTAGTTTAGAGCAAACTGACAAATGCTGACAAGTCCTGAAAATTTAACGCTTCTTAGACGTGCTCAAACCGCTAACAATACATAATTTTGCACATTTTTAAAGATTCAAAGAAAATTTGAGTGATTGGATTAAATAAAAATTTGAAGCCCACAGATTCGTGACAATTAATAAATCAATTAATTACGCAGGGTAAATAAAGTCAAAAAAAAATTTTCTGAATCTCTTTTGCTGTGGTTTTATCTTAAAAACTTTTCAAAACTGGTATACTACGGTACCTAATCATAATTTTGAATCACTCAAAACAAAATTTAAAATAAAATAGGGATATGATGAAGAAATGAGATTTAAAAATTATTTAAAAAGCTACTTACTCGTCACAACAGAATGGGAATTACTGACTCATGAGTTGCGTATTTGCAAGGCAAAATTTAAAAAGTGTCTAAGTGCCACTATTCCGGGCAACGGAAGTTCTAGAATTCAGGAATTATTAGAAAGCTTTTTCGGGGCCCGATATATCTCAAGCTGGAAAAAATTTTTCTCATTTGGCGCGAATATTCGAAATATTCAGTTAACAAATTATGCGGAGCAGACTTTCAAAAATTTTAATACAAATATTTTATGAAGACCATTTAAAGCATAATATAAGTAACATGAGATACACTGCTTTTTGTTGTTTATTTGAACAATTAATGCGGTAAAATGGAATCGGAATTAAGCCAATACTTACAATGAATTTATAGTAAAAAAGACTACAATCAGAGTAAATGTCCCAATTAACTTTTTGGGAGAAAATCATATTCTTAACTAAATAAAGTTTAGGGATTGACAATGTAAAGCTAATAAAAGCTCTGAAGGTTACACACAAGGTTTTTTAAGCCATGTCCTGAAACCGCAGACAATAAATAAAAACAAAATTCTTTCTTTGTAATTTTTTAATTAAAAAAGAAACAATAAATTAAAATTTTTTAATTTTACAAAAACTTGTAAAGTGTACATATTTTAGATGAAATAAATTACTCATTATAAAAACAATAAATATGACTAAAAATTTGTAAAATTAAAGCTTTGTCATTTGTGCTACCATCACCCTGAGTATTTAGATTGTTTTTTTTGTAAAATGTTACATTAAAACTTTGCTGCCAAACCTCCACCCCGTGAATCTGAATGAGAAATCACAGTATCACCATCTTTTTCAATCAAATTCACACTTGTATAAGGTGGTGGAATTCTGCCAATCTTAATTAACGACCTTAACCTGTCAATGGTACCAGCATCGTAGAATGGTTCATGAAGATCTAGAAATAAGACAGAAAGAACCATTTAAGGATCATCAAAATTTTTGCTACAAACTTTTAAACCTTTTTTAAGAAACTCATGCATTACCTTCAACCTTTATCAATCGGGGAATATTATTTACAAAAAATCGAGGAGATTCAATGCTGGTGCTTGCGTTATTATTCAGAATCAGGGCATATGTTAAGACTTGAGCTGCAATTGTAGCATCACCAGAACCTAAAAAATATACAAAAATATTGGTGAAAAAATTTTTCGCATTTATTTTTACAAATATCAATCCACTATTGAAGTGATTGTTGCAAAATCGCTAAAAATTTTACCCATAACCAAACGCTTTCCACAAATTTCACCACTTTCAAGCGCAATTACAGGCGTATAAACCGACAGAGGTCTCTTTTCACTATCGATACCGCCATTCGATACGGCGTTATTTAAAATAAAACCTCCACTGGTGAAAATCTGAGAGCCCAGCCAAGTATTCAAACCACTGCAAAACAGACAGTTAAATGGATTTAGTTTTTACGATTAATTTGAATTTAGTTTAAACAAAATTCTTCGATACTTACGATACCACAACAACATATAATTCCTCATTATCAACAGCAGACACTTCTGAGGCTGCAGGTTCTGACACAAAAGGGCTCGCGTCATTTTTTTCAAGAAAAGAAACATAAGTATCATGCAGAGTGTCAGACATTTTAAGAACAATACTGGAAATATCATCATCTGGCTTTAAATCTAATAACTAAAATCAAAAACATTGATTTATGTAAAACCTTTTCAGCAACAAGTGAAACAGTGAAATTAGAAAACTGAATACTAACCTGTATTGTATCTAAAGCATTAAGTAGAAGAGCTCCTCCAGAGGAAGAGCCAGGTGCAAGTACATCAAAATTACCAAATTTAGTATGCAATAATTCACTGTGAGAAATTTCGTACTGTGACAGATCATCTAATGTAATATTGCCATTGGCTTCTTTCACTGAATGTATAATATCCATTGCTAAACTGCCATTGTACAGGGCTAGAAAAGTAAATTACTTTGGAATTTCATGAAATAAAAAAAACCTACACAAAAGCCTTACCATAAGGTCCAGATAGAGCTACAAGATCAAGTGTAGCTGCCAGTTCAGGAAATGTCATGTTCCTTCCTTCTTCTAAGCTATTCAGAAACTGCATTAAATTTACATTATATTTTGATATGTTGTTAATATAAGCCCGAGCAGAAATAACATTTTTATCAATCAGAAAACCCTGCCTGGAATATAATTATTTTTAAAATTTGTTTTTTAACAAAATTAATTCTCTCAAACTTTACTTTGCCAAATCTGCTGCTGGTCTTAAAAGTTCCTCCCAATGAAGTTTTCCATAGTTTTGATGTGCTTCCCACATGCCCATTAACAGTCCAGGTACACCTACAGTCAAACCACCAGTGGTGGTATCTACATGTTTATTTACAAGTGAATTTGGAACAGTTGGACGAAAATCAAGAATATCTACGACTTCCCTTTTCATGTGATTATAAATCATCATATATCCACCTCTGAAAAGAAACTTATCCTCAGTCATTTGCCCCAAAAAAGCCAGAAAGTCTATTTTGTTTTCAACAGAATAAATATTTTTATAAAAGTTCTATTTTTAGAAGCCTTACCCTCCTATTCCTGTTATATGAAAATTAACAACACCCAAACATAGAGTTGAAGCAATTGCTGCATCAACAGCATTTCCTCCTTTTTTCAGAATATTTATGCCAATATCAGAACAAACTTCACTGTCAGTTGCAACACTTCCATGGGGTTCATTTTGATACCCTCCATAGTATAATTGTGCTAATAAACCCAATGTGACAACTACTGTGAAAGCGAAAAAATTTAGTACAATAGTTTTTAATGAACCTTGCTCATTTTCACTTGCAGAAGACCAAAAAATCTTTGAGATCCAATTTTTATTTGTATCGTTTTGTTTCAATGGCGAGGTTTCAGTGTGTTGATGTTGGGCAGTTCCAGATACATCTGTAAAATAATATTTCAATTACTCTTCAAATATTTTCCAAGTCTAACCGATTTATTGCCCTAATTACATTTTTTAGGATAAACATATTTGGGATTTAAAATTTCAATAATTCTCTTCCCAACCATGTTTATTTAGTGTAAGAAACATAAACTCAACAGGTGATAAATTTATCTGTCAAACCAAAAATACTCTCCCATAGCGATAATTTAACTTAATGATTGATTAAAAAAAATAAATCCTAACCTGTAGAACTTTTAGATTCACTCATACTTATAATGAAATTTTAAATGCAACAAAAAAATTAATTGAAAATTAAATTGGAAATATTGTGTGTCATATTTAAATATTTTGAAAATGGTGCTATGTCCAACTTGAAAAATTAACGGCTGGATAGAACCACGTCATTTTTGGTGTTACCAACTTTACAAACTTGTTTGGACGTTACTCGTTATGGTTCAGTAGTTTTACTCGTGAATTTTTCTTTACGTACAACGTAGCTTTTTATTAACTACCCGTAGTCTGTAGCTAGTTAAAAAAATGCCCAACAGCTCGGGAATTAAACTTGATGGCCTGACTTCTAAAATTGGACCCTCGGTTCTTTGTGCCGATTTATCTCGCCTTCAAGAAGAGTCAGAAAAACTTCTGTCATGCGGCGCGGATTATCTGCATTTAGACGTGATGGATGGTCATTTCGTTCCAAATATAACATTTGGTCACCCCGTGATAAAATGCTTGCGGAATAAAATTCCGACAGCTTTTCTCGAAAGTCACATGATGGTTTCGAACCCAGCGCAGGTACATATTAATTCCCTACAGAATATTTTTCAAGCCAAATCACCAAAACATTAAAACTGAATTTTTTTTAGTGGGTAGAACCTATTGCTGATGCCGGTGTTGATCAGTACACATTCCATATTGAAGTTTGTAATGAACCTCCAAATGATGTTCCTACAATTTGCAGAAAAGTTAGAGAATCTGGAATGAAGGTATTTTGAAAAATTAACCCTGATTTAAAAATAAATCAGTGTTTTATTTTGGTATATTTATTTAAGGTAGGTTTAGCACTAAAACCTGCTACTCCTGTGTCTGTTGTGAAGAATTTCATTGAACTAGCAGACCTTGTGTTAATTATGACTGTTGAACCAGGATTTGGAGGTCAAAAATTTATGAGTGATATGATGACTAAAGTCAAAGAACTGAGGGAAAATTACCCTCTTCTTAATATTGAGGTTGATGGTGGAGTGGGCCTCAAAACAGTGGAGACATGTGCAAAGGTAATTTTTTTTTTTTTTAAGAGTTATTGATTTAAATTTATACTTTGTTTAATTTATTAATGTTAAATTTTGTTTATTTCAGGCAGGAGCAAACTGGATTGTTTCAGGAACAGCTATAACTGGTTCAAGTGACCCTCAGTCTGTGATCTCAGAATTAAAAAATATTACAGACTTTCATTTAAAGTCAAATAAATCATAAAAAGTTATAATGTGAAGAATTTATTACAATTGGGATTTCAATGGAGCCTATTTGAAGATTTACTGCTTAGGTATTCCAGAGAATCTGGGTTAGATTACTGTTAACAAGATTACAAACTTTTCAAGAAATTAATAATTTACTGAAAAATTATGTAATGAAGTTTTTTTTATTGTTGTCTCATAAAATTATATCAAATTTTATTTTTGAAATGTTTTAAACAAACATTAGTATCTCTAATTAATGCATTAATTATAAAATAGTTTTAGCAGCATGGGGCCTGCAAAGAATTTTTTTTTAAAAGATAATTGAACAGAGAAATACAGTATGTCAGTTAATTCAATATTAACTTATTGCTGTTAAACATCTTTTTTTCATAAGTTTTATACAGTTTATAATTTGACTTTAATGTAAACTTATTTCTTGCAAATAGACTTTATATAAAAATTGTTTAATTATGGTATATTCTATAGATTTGTTTAATAAAAATATAGAATACATACTTGGGTCTTTTCAGTTTGCTGTTTATTAAACTTTATCATAATCTGTTACATATTTTTTTATATGTCTTTGGTTAAACATGAAACAAGGGAAAAAATTAACCTTTTAAAAATTAAACTCAAATTTATTTTTTTTCAGTTACAAAATACAATCACTGAAAATTAAAAAAACCCATTGAAATGCACAAAACATCAGAGGCTTAAAACAACAGTTTTAGGAACTTTAAATAATTGTTGATAAAAAAATACTCTGAAAAAATGACACTTCATGGTTTACATAATTTTCAGTCAAGTATGAGTTGCATGCATAATTATTTCGGTTTTCACCACCCTAAAATTGTCCAATTACCTTTGCAAGAGTAACTGCTTACTCTCCAAAGAACTGTAAAAAGTAAAAAAATTAAGATTTGGCTTATTAAAATAATTCCTCATGGATGGAATTAATTTAATCATCTTTGCCAGTTTTCTTCTTCTTTTTGGCCTGTGACTGGCCTGAGCTGGAATTTGTGCGCTTCTTTGCTGCCTTCTCTTCTTTTTTCTTTTCTTCAGTTTCAACTTCCTCATCTTCATCCTCCTCCTCCAAGCCTTGTTCATCAAATTCATCTGCTCACAACATTAAAATAGTAAATGCAAGAGCATTATTTTTAAAGCTATCTTCCTTTATTCTTACCTAAGTCATCATCATCCTCATCATCTTCATCATTGTACTGTTCAGCATTAATGACATGATTTCCGGATATGTGAACAGGGCCATGGCCCTCAATTAACCTCAGAGTAACTGGAGGGTCAGGGAAGTTTAGATCAAGCAAAAGATGTGACTGCTTTCCACCAACTAGGGCAATGATTGGCTGTTTAATGCTTCCTTTGTAACCTGTGGTTTCCACTTCAATGACATTTGCCTCAGATTCCTTTGCAGTGGAACCAAGCAAAGCCTGTTTTATAATTAAAGTATGTTCTCCTTTAGAAGAGAGTGAAATTTCTCCAACTCCTCCATTTTCTTTTAAAGCATCAGGCTCCCATTTTACTTCCTGGTTTGTGCTGCTTAAGGTGACTCCTGCAACATGAAATATAAAACTTGTAAAAAAACCAAAAGGAAATGAAAAAAAAACAGAGCAGTGAGATGTTATAAATACTGATGAACATTTAATACTATAAAATTTTTTTGGACAAGAGATACTGGGAGTTTTTCATCTATTACGAAACAGACCACGTTCTTTATGGTAATGATTTTACTAAGTTTTAAATTTGAAAATTTAAAATTTGAACAAAATAGGAACCATTAGAATAAAATTTAAAAACTACATAAATACAGTAAAAACAAATCAATTATTTTGTGACAATTCTTATATTATTAGTTACTTGACGCAAAAGCTCACATACATTTTAAATTTTACACGGGATGTAATTATCAATATAAAAAATTTTAACAACCTAAAATCACGCCTCTTATTAATAAAAAGTTATCCAAATGTCAAACTAAACACCATTTTTAATTTTGAGAAAGTGCCATACCGCACAGATCCCATTAAAATGACGCCGGCTAATTCAAAATTTGACATTTCAGATAAAGTACCATACGAAACGTAAAAATTGAAAACTCAAGTAAAAATTAATGTATTCCGAAATCTCTACGTACCCCAAAAATAATCTTCCGTCATTTTCGATACTGGATTATCTTTGATTAGAAATTTCTAAAGATCCCTACTCTACAACAGAGGTGGATGTTATAAATTATTTAGAAGACCACTTCCGGAACTACCAACTGAATTACCTGACGTGTCACTAGATGCTTCTCGTCAAACACCTTTAAATAATTGTTTAGACCACGATAGTAATGCACATTAAAGTTTGAAATGGAGGTATATTCTATTGGAATTTCATGCATTAAATTCGAGTCCAATTTTTGTTTAAATAAAATACTTTTATTTCAATAAATAATAATACCATTGGTTCCTTTTCAGGATTTCCAAGCTCCATTACCATTGCGGATAAAAGTAGGCAATGATGTCTTTATCGGGCCAAATGAAAGATGTTTTATAATTGCTGAAATTGGTCAGAACCACCAGGGAGATTTAAATATTGCGAAAGAATTGATTAAATTAGCAAAAGAGTCTGGAGCCGATTGTGTCAAGTTTCAGAAGACCCACATTCCTTCAAAATTTAATAAACGAGCTCTTTCAAGGCCTTATATTGGGGAAAATTCTTGGGGAAATACTTACGGCAAACATAAAGAATTTCTGGAATTCAGCAATGATGAATTTTACGATTTAAAAAGATTTTCAGAAGTAAATAATATTGTTTTTTCAAGTTCTGCTATGGATGATGTTTCACTAGCATTTCTGAATTCCATGAATGTTCCATTTATAAAAGTTGGCTCTGGAGATTTTCATAATAAACTTTTACTCAAAAAAGCTATAAAACTAAATATACCTCTAATAATATCAACAGGAATGTCTAATTTAAGTGAAGTCACTGATGTATACAATGTTTTAAAAGGAGAACATTTAAATTTTTGCCTTTTGCACTGTGTTTCTTCATATCCTACTCCTTTTGAAGATGTTCATTTAAATGTATTAAAAACTTACAAAAAACAATTTCCTGAAATAAACATTGGTTATTCAGGACATGAATTAGGCATAGATGTATCTTTGGCTGCAGTTGCTTTGGGAGCAAAAATCATTGAGAGACATTTTACATTAGATAAGACATGGAAGGGCAGTGATCATAAATGCTCTTTAACTCCTTCTGAGTTGAAAACACTGGTTTCTCAAATTAGAGATTTTGAAAATGGATGCATCAAACCAGATGTAATTTTCAGCAAAAAGTCAGTTCAAAAAGCTTTGGGGGGTTTTGCAAAAAAATTTCAAAATTCAGAAATTCCATGCTTTGAAAAATTGGGAAAATCAGTAGTGGCTGCTGTCAAATTGCAAAAAGGTGATCCAATTACTTGGGATAATATTTGTCTTAAAGTGGCAGAACCAAAAGGTGTTCTTGGTAGAGATATAGAGAGTATTATTGGCAAAAAGTTAATAAGAGTCATTGAAGAAGATGAAAGCATCATGCCTACTGATCTTTCTGTGTAATCATTATATTTAGACATTTTACTTGGACAATTGCAATACTTTTGCAGAATACTTTAGTAAGTTAGACTCTATCCTCTGAAGTAAATCAACTTGTGATTTAATAATCTACCTAAAGAGAAGTATTAGATGAGTTAAGACAGATAAAACGTTCTAAAATTATTTGTGAAGAATTTGTGTTCCCCCAAAAAGGTTCCCCCAAAGCAGCTAGAAATTAATTAATTTAATCTAAAATCAGCAGAAGAAACTAATTAATTAATTAAACAGCGAATTGAGGAAGGAAATTTTTTGACCAATTATTTGACAGTGTTACCAAAATAAAACATTAACCTTGCCGCATATTGAACCTTATGTCAACTATCATTATCTGCTTTCGATAAGAAATTTATAGATTACGAAACAAAGGCGTCGCTTTATTAATAGGAAGTAACTCCTCTAAAAAACGAAATCTTCGAGAATAAATTTCCTTGGGAAAGTTTTTCCTGATTTATAAAATTTCCTCCGAACGAATTTTTTTTTCTCAGATTTTCGTTTCTTATATTCGTTAGTAATTTTACGACCGAAAATGTAACTTAACACGTTGACTGCCACAGTAATTTTCAGATTTCTGGCCAAAAATGAAATTTTGATTTTATTACATTATATTATTAAAAAGTCTAAATCTAGAGCATAGTTATAAAATAAAAGAGTAAAAACGTATTTTCCTAAAAAAAACAATGTTGTACGAATTATCTGACGTCCTTGAAAAGATCGCTACCTACGAGTTATCTCGTAGTCGGCAGTCAACGTGTTAATTTACTGAAAATTAAATACTTTTGCGGATTATTTATTCTCAATGAAGCTCCACACACATCAAATATGATGAAGTATTGCCTCAGGGTGTCCGAAATCTAATTCTTCTCGAAAAAAATTCTTGTTGCGCCTATTGGTGATTTAGTGCATTGCGATTGTTAACAGTTAATCGAAGTCATAATTGAGGAGCAGAGTAAGACTCACTGTGTTCGTTAATTTATGTATTATGAATCGTAAAAATGTACGTTTTAGTTTTAGTATCTTAATGATTTTTAGGTGATTTTTATAAATTTAATGGTAGGAAATAATTGAAACCAAATGTATTAAACGCGGCTTATATTTTCAAGTACTTTGTGTAGTATTTGTGGAAACAAAATTCTAATTCCAATCCTTTTTTGATTTTTTAATTAAAAATAATTTAATTTGTCGAAAATCAATTTTTATTTCAGACTTAGAGATAATCGTCTAATTTATTATTTAGACTCAGATGAGTCTAATTTCTTTTTTTTATTTTCAATATATTGAAAATATTAGAAATCTTAAACTTTACTACCATAAGCAAATGAGTTGGGTTTCTTAAATTTCTTCGGATAAATATCATCAATAAAACAAGTTATTACTTGAAAATATTATTTTTTTAGAGCTCAAATCCTTTTATATTCATCGGACCTTTAATACATTCGATATCACTGAAAAAAATAGAGTTTAATGGCGAAGCCGTTGTGGTGGTCTCAAACGGAAGAATAGTTTTACTGCAACGAAACTGCGATGATTTAACCGTTATTAAAGAACAGTACAAAGTGGCCGATGATGATGTGCACATATTGAAGCCGGGTCAGTTTCTAATCCCAGGATTTATCGACACCCACATACATGGTTCGCAATACCCCAATATCGGTTTGGGTTATGATTTGCCCTTATTGGAATGGCTGGAAAAGTATACTTTTCCTTTAGAGAAGAAATTCGCGGATGAAAATTTTGCTAAGAAGATTTATACCGCAGTTGTGGTAAGTCTCATTTATAAAGTCGAGATTTTTTGCTAGCAAACGTCTAACGGTTTTTTAACGAATTTTACAGAAAAGAACTTTGGCAAATGGAACGACGACTGCTTGTTACTTTGCAACTATACATAAAAACAGTTCTGTGGTTTTTGCGGAATGTGTGAAGGATTTGGGACAACGTGCCTTCGTTGGAAAAGTAAACATGAACAGTAACTCGTTACTGGGATATGGAGAAACTTTTGAAGGTTCTTTAGCAGACACGAGGAGCTTCATTCAAAGCGTTTTAGCATTGAACAGCGAGTTAGTGAAACCCATAATAACGCCCAGATTCGCTCTCAGTTGTGACATGAAACTGATGACGGCTTTAGGGAATTTGGCTGCCGAATTCAAACTCCCCGTTCAAACCCACATCTCTGAGTGCATACCTGAAGTTCGTAGAGTTAGGGAAGTGTTTCCCGAGCATGACAATTATTTGGATGTGTATGATAAAGCTGGTCTTGTGAGTGACAAGGTGAAAGCATAGCAAATAACACTGTTATCTTTCATACTCGGCCTTTCCGACTAACCGTTCTCAATTGCAGACGATTTTAGCCCACGGCATTCATCTTTGTGATGATGAATTGAAAGTTATAAAAAGCAAAGGCGCCACTATTTCGCACTGCCCCAGCTCGAATTTGCTTCTACACAGTGGAATATGTCCGGTCCGTCGTTATTTGAATGGAGGATTGAAAGTTAGTCTGGGAACGGACTGTTCTGGCGGGAGCAGCTGTTCTATGCTCGAAACTATGCGGCAGGCATTGTTGCTTTCCATAGGGGTTTCCCTCAATAATGCCGAAGAAAAACTATCAATTGCAGAAGTATTTTTTATGGCAACATTAGGAGGTGCTGAAGGTAAACTTTGCATTGAGTTATGATAAATGATTGCTCATAAAAATTCAGCGTAATTATTGATAGAATTTAATAAATTATGTATTTAATTTTAGCTCTTAATCTGGAACACATCACTGGGAATTTCACAGTCGGAAAAGACTTTGATGCAATTTTAGTGGATTTAAACAACACAGATGCTATGGATTTACTTGAAGAGTACAATCTGAATCAATTGTTTGAGAAATTTATTTACTTGGGAGATGACAGAGTAATGAAAAAGGTTTTTGTAGCCGGAAAGATTGTAAAGGAAATATAGTTATTTCTCTTACGATTTTTTGTTTAATAATAAGCTAAGGTAATAAACAAATTAAAAAATATCATAAAACTTGTATTAATTATCAGATTGTCTGTTTATCCATTACTGAGGGAAAGAAAAAAAAATTATTGATTATTTCCTCCTTTTATATAAAATTAAAAAGGCAGTGTTTTAATGCTCTTAAATTTCAGAAAATAATTAAAATCAAATGAGCACACATGGAATTCATTACAAGCCCTCTGTATAATAATGACTTAAGAAGTTTCTGAAATATTGAAGCTCATAATGGACTGCAACTCTTAAATAAATCAAATTTATCAAAAAATGCCAAATTTATTGTTAATTATTTAGCAGTAAGTTTTAAAATAAATTCTAATCACACCATTTAATGACATATTTCAATAAGAATTAACAAGACTGAGCTTTTTTTAAAAAAATTCAAAACTGTAGTAAGGTTGAAGAAAATTTAAGACTTCCATACAGTAACCTTATAAAAATCTAATTATTTATTTATGAAAAAATTTCATTTCCTGTGCAGCCTTTTCCTTTCAATTTCATCCCTTACTAATTGCTGAGATCTCAGAGCATTGGCTTCTCTTGATTGCAATTCCATTTCCACATCAGCATTTGTCCTTTTCTTTTTGTCTTCACTGAGTGGTTTGCCCAATTCAATTCTGAGAAGTATTAAAATATTTTAATAAATTAAAAACTGATTTTTTAAATGATTGCACTACAAATTAAATCAGTTTTTGAAGTTGATTTTTTTGAAAATATTTAATTTACTACTTAATATTTGGAATTTGGGTTTAAATGATAACAAAAATTATCCCAGCCACCTGCTTTAATAATACTTACTTCAACTGCTTACTAAAATCATCTTCTACATTGTCATCATCCCAGTTGTCTTCCCATACACTAATATCTTCATCATCTTGGTCCTTAGCTGTCCAATCTAAAAACAAATTAAAGTTAGATTCAGATATAAATAAAATCACCCATAGTAAGGGAAAAATTTATTAAAAACCAAATATCAAAATTAAATTCTGTGTTATTATGAAATAAAGAAAATTTCAACTGTTTGTAACATTAAAAAAAAAATGATCAAGAATGAATTGCAAGAAACTGCGTCAAAAACAGGTTAGGTTATGCTGAATAAATTACCTTCAGTTGGAAATTCCTCAAATTCATCATCTTCTTCTAAAAGACCTAAATCTAGAGGAGTTGACTTGGCTTTCTCTGACATGATTACGAATTTTTCATTTATATTGCAAATACTACGATGTAAATTGATTCGCTCCTATGACAAGTCCAATTTACAATTATGGAATCACAACCACAAAGGCCCTGAAAAAAATTTGAATTATAAGCTCGAAACATAGTTGTCGTTAATAATTTCTACTTAGTTTTTAAGTTGGTTTTTCTTTAGATAGTAAAAAGCTTCATGAAATGTATAATTATCTTTTTAAAGATCTATAGCTCTAGAAATTTTTTTCTTACATCAATTTACATGTTAACAGCAAAATTAGGCATTCCTAATTAGATATTTTTTTGTATAAAAGGAAATTTAAACCGGTCTCAATTTATTAAAACGTAAAATTTAAAATACAGTTTACAAATCATAATTTTTATGGTGAATGAGAATGGGAAAATTGGAACTGATCGACTGTTTAAAGGCACATGATGGGAGGGCATGGAATGTTGCTTGGCATCCCAAGGGAGAATATTTAGCCAGCTGTGGAGAAGATAAAACAATTTGCATTTGGGGCAAAGACTTTGGTAAATGGGAAAAGAAGGTAAAATTGACTGAGGGGCATTCAAGAACAATTAGAGAAATCAGTTGGTCCCCATGTGGAAATTACATAGGTAATGTGAAATTTAAGTTGAGCAATTCAGTATTGAGTTTAATAATTATTTTAATAATTATTTTTTAGCTTCAGCTAGCTTTGATGCAACTATAGGAATTTGGGATAAAAAGAATGGTGAATGGGAATGTAATGCTTCATTGGAAGGACATGAGAATGAAGTGAAATCTGTTGCTTGGGCCAGCAGTGGTCAACTCCTTGCAAGTTGCAGTAGAGACAAATCTGTTTGGGTATGGGAAATTGGAGAAGAAGATGAGTATGAATGTGCAGCAGTATTAAATTCTCACACTCAAGATGTCAAAAAAGTAATTGTGCCTGTTTTTAAAAATATTTTGCAGGATTAATTATGGAACAAAGAGTCAAAACCAGTAAATTAAAAATATAATGTTATCTTTTTAGGTCAAATGGCATCCAAATCTTGATTTATTGGCTTCTGTCAGTTATGATAATACTATAAAAATCTTTAAAGAAGATCCCAGTGATCATGATTGGATTTGTCTGTCTACATTATCTTCTCATGATTCAACAGTTTGGAGTTTAGCTTTTGACAAAACTGGCTCAAAATTTGCTTCTGTCTCAGATGATAAAACTATTAAAATCTGGAAGGAATTCAAGCCTAACAATAAAGAAAATGTTCCTACACCCAATGATGAATCTGTGTGGAAAAATATCTGCACTCTTTCTGGATATCATAATCGTACAATTTATGATGTGTCATGGTGTCAAATAAATGACTTAATTGCCACAGCTTGTGGTGATGATGCAATTAGAATTTTCAAAGAAACTGATGAGTCTAATGAAATTGAGCCTAGTTATGAGATGGTCTGTTCTAAAGAAAAAGCACATAGTCAAGATGTTAATTGTGTAACTTGGAATCCAGTAAATCCAGGGTTATTAGCATCTTGTAGTGATGATGGTACTGTTTGCCTATGGCAGTATAAACAGTAAATTCTGTAATAGAGTAAATTAAATTTTTATAATGAATTGCGCAACAGCAATTACATTTCAATGTAGATTTTTCTAATATATGATCTTTTTATATAAATTAAATTTACTTCTCTCCCTTTGAAATTAAATTAAATTAATACTTCAAGGGAATTTTAGTAGTTATTCAGTGGAGATCATCATTGTCATTCAAACCCGATTAGTCAATAATTGCAAAGCAGGAAATCAAGTTTGAATGACACTGTTAAGAACGAATCCAATGAATCCATCATAAGTTTTTCGGGGCCCTTTTTGAAGTAATCGGAAGTAATTGGCGCGAACTGGAGTTTACGTTGTTTTTATATCACTTTAAAATGACTTCCCAAAATCAATGTTTTGATGATTTAATTTCCTCCTTCAAAAGGATTTGTTCTGCATTAGAGAAGAAAGCTGAATTAAATTTAAAAGAAATTGAAAAGGAGTGCGAAGAAGAATTTTATTCAAGCATAAAGTCTCTTCGGAAGTTTGATGAAATATTACATGGTATCAGTGAGACGTGTTCAGAAGTACTTGATCAAAATGAAATTTTAAGTGCCACAGTAACCGATAAAACTCAAAACGTCATTAATTTACCTTATGATTTACATACAGATGTTGTGAAATGCGTCAATGAACTTTTTTGTAACTTCTCTCCATTAGGAAAAATGCAAAAGGATAAATTAATAGACGAGAGAAATGAGCTATCAGCTAATGAATTAATAAAAATATGCCAAAAAAATGTAAATGACGTGAAAGACATTGAAAGCACAGTAATGGAAGCAAAAGAAATGATTTAATGCATTAATTTTTAAATACAATGAACAATGTAATAAATTATTAACCTCAAAATTTCAGCCATTTTTCTTGAAAGCCGTTAAATATATTTAGTCGTTGAAGTTTATTTCGTGGATCTCAGAATATGAGCTGCAGGTTTCAGTTAAATATTCATCAGGTAAAATCTGAAAATAAATATAAATAAGTGCTTAGTTTTGTAACAGCACATTCACACCAATGTTTTTCAAAGACATGTCAAAACAAGATTATTGTTAATTATACCTGATTCTGAATCCAAACACAGTGTTCAGCTGCATGTATAAAGTCTTCCTTTACAAAGTATATTATTTGCATGGGGCCATTTGTGTAATCTGCAATGATGATTCTAATTGGTACAATAAAAATAAAATGCAAATGAAATGATACAAATTTATAGTGATACAAATAAATATATAATGATCACAAACCCTTATAGTTTCCATTATTTCGAACATGATTACTAGGAATGTGCTGGAATAAAAATTTTCATTAACTTTACAATGGAATACACAAAACATTGATTTTCAGTAAATTTCCAACTAACCCTTTTAATATAATGTCTTAAAAACTGTCCCAGCCTAATGAGCAAATGAAATCTAGCATTTTCCTTTTCAGGTAAAATTTTTTCCACCACTTCTTCACCCAAAGCAGCTTCAAGATTGTCTTCATTGAGTGGAAAATATTCTTCAATGTCATCCAATATCATCAGTGGGATTTTATCAAATCTAAAAAAAAAAAAATAAAAAGTGAATGTCTTCATTTACAAAAATTAAAATTAATCAGACCTTATGAAGCTTTAAATAAATGAAAAAACATACTTAGCAATTTCTAAAAACAGAGATAAACTGCTTATAAATTTTAACAAAGTGTTGAAATGTTTTATTTCAACAATATTTATTTTTTCTTTTCCCAAAGAGGACAAAATATGTATTTTTTCTTCTCCAGATGTGAAATTTATTTTAATAAATGGAAGAGTGTCATCTAATATGTGCTGAAAAATATTTCTTTTTCAATAAATTATTTATGAAAATATTTTGGGTTAAAATTTTTTCTTGGAATTTTGAGAGGAAGGACAAGAAAGAAAAAGTTGCCTGTTGAGGATTTCAATACAGAAAACAAAACTTTTCATTTATGAAAAACCGAATAAAAACTCACACCAAAAGTGCTCGATAGAAAGCGACTGCAATGGTCGAATAATCGATACAGTCTTCCTTTTCTTGTTGAAGCGATAACTTGTAGTTTTTCGGTAGAGGCGTTCAATTTGGCTTTAATCTCGTCCAAGTCTTTGATAAGAGATGAAATGAAAGCCTTCCTCCATTCCTGATTCCCCAGAAAATCCTCTAAATCCTAACATAAATATTAAATATTATTCGTTGCACGTAAATAAAATGTAAAAACTTTGAATTCGAAAGAGTTATTACATCTTCTTTCATTAATTTCTTAATTTTATTGAATTCTTTCTCGAAAAACATTTTCTTTTGGCTCACACTTCTTTGAAATAGAACCGCTTTCCTTTGTAACCTGTGAGGCTAAAAAAGCACTGATATTTATTAATTTTGTCCAAACCAATTAATCAAATAGCATAAAAAGTTTTGTTTCTTTACGTAAAATATTGTCACATTGATCAATCGGATTTCGCTGATCTTATCTTCCAGTAACTTTTTAATGTTTCTTTTTTTGGTTAAAACGTCTTCTAAATCTTTCATAACGAGATTCAGTGACTCTTCATTGGACGACCCCTAAAAGATTTCAAAGCAGTTATGTACAATATCATTATTTTCCCGTTATATCAAAAAGGAAACAATACCGAAGAATCTCCTTCTGAAAAAAGTGACCTTTCAACTTCTTGTATTTCACTTTCGTACTTTCTTCTCTGCTCGTCATATTCTTTAAATATATCGAAATAATCGTCATAAACTGTAAGAAAAATCTCATTTTTAATCATCGCGTAATATTATTACAAGTAGAATTTATTTCCATTGCACTTTTTAAAGTTTTCTTTAATCAAAATATCTTTTACGCTTTGTATTATGTGTATATCTGAGGATTAAGCAATCATACTTTGTGTTAATGGTGGAGATTCCCTTTCCATTAAAAGTTTTTGGGTTGATTTTCTCCACTTTCTTTTCAAACAAAAGACGTCGTTTTCCAAAGAGTTCATTTTGGTCATGATTTCCCATGTGGAAAACAGTAAGTCTCGCCATTTTTGATATTGAATTTCCTTAAAATAATTAGACACATAATTAGAAAAAAATTCGAGAAAGGAAAACTTTCTCTTTAGAAATCCGAAACTTAAATGGAACTTCGAGGCATTTAAAAAAAAAATTACCTCTTCGGTAGAGAGACGAACGAGATTTTTTCTTAATTCTTCTTCGGTTTCCAATGTAAAATCATTTTCATTCGCTTTGTAACTAATTAACCCATCACTTGAAAAATATAAACCATCTCGAATGTAAATAACAAAATCGTCTGGGATCTAAAGAACAATGTATTTAAATAAATCCTAAATTAAATGGGAGATGAACATACGATTTTTAAACACTCACAGTTTCGTAGTTAAACTCTCTTTGTGCAATCACTGGAATTTCATCTATAAACTGATACTGATTTAACTTAAATAAAAATATCAGAAGTTTTTCTAAAGTGTCTATCTGAATTCCTCCTTCACCAGAGGCGCTAAAACACAGTGCAGTCATTGTTAATGAATTAATTCAAATTTAACCGAAAAGTGGTAAAAAAATTTACATCGTAAATTATTCAGGGAGAAATAAACTTACACTATCAGATCTTTTAATTTATGTGAATAGTTATCAAAAGGTATGAAAACCTCTTGACGTTCATATTTCTTATCCTTCAGTTGCTGCAACAGAAGAACAGCGTCTTCAACAGAATCGCAAAGGTGAGCGTAGAAAACATCTTCACCGATAATCTGTTTTAAGAGATGGATATAGCGACTGGGTTGCAGATAATCGTCAAATCTCCCATACTGAAAATTATATAAAATTTACTTTATCATATATAATTTTATTAACATCTGTTAATAAATGTAATTGTTAAAAAATGCTGGGTTGTATCCGTAAATTCAATTCCGAGAAAATCGTTATTGTTATTATAATTTTGAATACATTAGGATGCCAAAAATTGCAAAAAGCAAATAAATTAAAAAATAAATACTATCCTAAGGCGGAAAATAAGAAAAAATAGACGTTAATGGATTAAGCAAATTCATTGGATACCGTCTCTTTTTTAATTTACCGACATCAAATTAACTCAATACTTTCAATGAAAGTACAAATAACTTACAGGTGTAAATCGATTTTGATTGTAACTGATGCATTGCATCTTATTCAAAGAAATCAAAGCGAAGGATATTCTTTGACTGATATTTTCAAGCATTGACTCTGTCGCTCGTATATTTCTCCAAATTTCAGACATTTGGTTTTCTTTCTCTTGAAGTTCAGATTTTATTTGGCCGATGCGATTCCTGAAAAATTTTATTTTAACTTTCGTTGAAGTCAATGCCTTTTATGTATGATTAGAACATAAAAAAATAGAGTAATATTTTCGTTAATTATCTATGAAATCTCACTGTAATATGCTGGCGTCCATTGGTTTGGCACTTAATTTAATTTCCTCATGATACAAAAGACTCGTTAAAACAGCTTCTTTAAAATTTAACTCATTCAGTTCCTCCCTCTGAAACAGGTTTATATTAAGAAAGTTTCGCTCAATTTATTTTAATAATGACAGAATTATTACCAAAAAATCAATTTTGCTTTCAATCAACAATATTTTCTGTGCTTTTTCTTCAGAACTTTCAGTAGAATATTCCTCCGAATGGTCCATTGGAGACGGAATGCTTTCTTGTGATTCATCATTCATAAGATTTACGAGAATTTCCTTCGAAACGGTTTCCTAATAAATTTAATTTTAGTAAATTTCAACGGGCTGAGAATTGTATTATAGTATTTTTACTCATTACTTAAAAAGTTTTATACTCCTACCCGGTTTGAAGTAAATAGCTCATATTTCTTCGCGAAAGTCGCCAACAAAAGATGGGATTTTTTCATGGAATTATAATTTTTTTTTAAAGTGAGGTTTTTCAAATGCGTTAAACGTTCCACTTCTTTATTCGCTGTCCTCCAGTCTTCCAGAAGATAATTTTCCCTTTATAAAATTCAATACACGATAATTGACAATTTCACCTGTTTTTATTGAGACTAAATAAAATTAAGGGCCCACCTTAAGCAGGTGCTGATGGTCGATTCCAAATCTTCGGCCGAACCCCAAATCACGTTATTAAAATAACTCTTGTAAAACATCAGATTTTTGGTTTGAATAAAAACACCCAGAGAATTTAATTTCTCCTCATAAAGAAGCCTGGAAGTGATGAGATCCGAGATTTTGTGCTCTATGCGTGGATTCCTTGGCCTGTTTTCAACGGAGAAATTAGTGTTTTATAAAAATGAAAATGGAATATACCACGGGAAAAAGAATGTATAATAAAAATAAGCAGTTAAAGAAATTTAAGAATAATCAATAATTTGGGAGAGTATTTGAAAATTAACTTTCGATAAATGTAAAAAATACCCGTTTATGACACTTCTGGAGAGTTTCAATGGCTTCTTTTCTGGTAATAAATTAAGAATTACTTCCACGTAAACATGAATGTCACGACTGAAATTCGATAAATTAATTAATATAAATAATTTCAATACGGGAATAAAAGGCAAATTATTTTTTTTATCATTCCGTATTCTTTCCACCTACTTAATAAGAAATTCTTCTGTGAGTGCTTGGTGAACTAAATTTAACGGATTTTCTACTCCCAAATCCACCAATTTGGCGCCAAAAACAAATTCAAAAGCTCTGAACAAGTCTTTTTTACCTGAAGGAAATTTTTTCATTCATATAATTCAATTTAATATAAAACGGTTTAAAAAAAGAAAGCATGAAAAATTTCTTTTACCTTCATAAAAATTACACATCACGGCCGTAAAGGGTTTTAAATTTACCTCGTATTCCCCAAAAAAGGAGAGGAAGTTTGAAATTTTCAATTTCTCAATGAATAAATTCATTTCGATTTGTTTATAAATGAAACCGCCTAACGCGAACGGAAGTGGCCTCAAACATTTATAAATGAAAGAAAAATCCCTATTCGCTTATGTTTCGCTTAAGTAAAAAGGCTGCAAAAAAGATGTCTGATTGTTGTGACGTCACATTAAAATCGCAATCCTTTCCTCCAAAAAAAAAAACAAAATTTAATTCTCATCCAATTCACAAATCCTTTTAAATAACAGGTTTACCGATTCTTTTACTAGTAATATTCTGTAAATGACAATTAATTTTTAAAAAATCAACATGAAAATGTGCAGGATTTTTTGGGGCCTTTTTGAATTTCTTAAGAGAAGTTTTATTAAGGATGAAGGGAATCATCAATAACTTTTTGGCTCAAGGATAAATACCGAACTTCTTATTATAATAAGATGAATGATAAGTATTAAATGTTGAAAAACAGGTCTTCGAATCGCCCTTATTTAGTATCAATATGTAAGATTTACGCCACTGAGGCACTTATTACTTATCTACAGTTTTATTGCAATTAATGGATTTTGCTACTGAATTAAATATTTGCGCTTAAAATTGATTAAATTGAAATTTTCCAAAAAGTTAGGAGCAGGTAATTCGAACTTTGCATCAAAAAAATACGGAAGAATCAAATTCAAAAATTGTTTATATTACGCACCAATATTTTTTCATCAATAAAGTATTTTTAATAATTTAAACGTTCAAAATTTCGATTAAAACAGATCCAATTAATAATTTTCAAATTTAAAATGAAAATAAACACATTTTTTATTAAATAAGATTTCTAAGATAATGTTTAAATAAATTCGTTATTACCGACTGATAAAGTTGAAAAATTGCTAAAAATGAATACAGATATTAAAACAAACTGTTGAAGAGACACCGACGACGCTACGCTCTAATTTCTGCTACTAAATTACTAATTTCTGCTACTTCTCGAGGCTCCCATATAATAAATATAAATTCCTGAAAAATAATTCACGTTTATTTATATCGCTTTACTGAGAATCCCTTCACAATAACACAATCGATGATGTTTAAATTACATAGATTCATCTTAGCTTAATCTTCTCCAGACGAGGAAGCTGAATTCAAAAGAGCCTCAAAGGAAAATGGTTGGAATGCATAACCTTGACCGGTATAGAACTTGCTTTGGAACTCCACCCTGAAATATCAACGAAAATTGACTTAAGGGGTCTGCGAGGGTTGTTATTCAGCAAATCTCCTTTCCTGTTTTCTTACCAATGCAAACGCAAGGTGTGGAGAAAAGCACTGAGACCTTCCATTAGTACCAAAATACTGACGGTAAGGCAAGCCCACCCGGCGAATACTATCCATAAAAATATTCCTCCCGTCCAGTCATCACGGACTAGACCAAACTTTAAAACCATATTCCACAACACTTCAGAAAGCTCTGAAATTTCCAAAATTTACATCTGTTATAATGCCATTAAGAACGGCATGCAATTATATATATTACGATGAACTAAAACCTACGTGCATGTGCCAGAGACAATGCCCACAGTCGTAAGTACGAGGCGGTGTGCGAAACTGAACCTAACACGTATTCGATAGTGTGAATACTCTGGTGAATGAACAATTCGCCCATATCGTGTTCTTCTTTGTGTTCGGCTACAGGAGCTGCAGGCGGTAGCTGACCACCGCCTTCTGCATCACCGTTCTCACCCGCATGAGCACTGTTTAACTGCAATGAATCAATTTTAGAATAAATTTTTAGAAACTTGTATCTCATTCCTTCAGTCTTTAACTTACGGGCATGTGTCGAGTTTTCTGCTGCCTCATTATGTAAAGAGGTTTTCCCAACAACATTACAGGGACGCAGATCAACGCGACGAACACGAGAACTTTCTGCAGAAAATCTTGTCCCCCGTACATGAAAGGCTCGCATCCTTGAGGTGCTACACTTGGCTTCATCAAAACCATGTTTATGAAAGTGATTAAAATCGATGGTGCGCAGAAAGGACTTATTAATTTATCTGCGGGAATCATAGTTCGGTAAAACGCTCATTGAATGTAAAAATTCAAAATATTCATCTGTGTGACCTTACCTGTGGTATCTGCCCTGTATTTTACCCATTTAATGAACATTAACAGTACCATGTAGAAGAAGAGGAAGCACAGGAAAACTATTTGCGGAATGAATTGAGTATATATGTCCAACTTCTTATTGAAATACCTGTTAAAACCGATGATGAGTTAAAACCCTCCTCATTCGTAAGGCCCTCAAAAAACATTCGGTCATTTTACCTGAAATTCCACAAACTGAGACATACACCGAATAACATGTGAAACACTCCTAAAATGATAGAGATTTTCATTTTGTAGGCGTTTTGAAAAATAATTTTGTTTTCAGAGATTTGCCAAACGGGATCCAACCCGAATGGGTACGGATATTTTGCATAAGCAGTGCTGTTGGGATCCAGCATTCTGTCCTGAAACAAGACAGGAAGTTTAATAGATAAATGTACATTATCACGATATGTCGTGACGTTAGAGAAAATTTTTACAATTTTGTACTAATTTTAGACCAATTAAGATTCAAACTTCTGCCAACCTTTTCTGCTGCTATTTCTTTCTCGGACAAATTTATGGTCCAAGACGAACCGAATATGTTTAAAGACTTGGAGAATATATCGTTGTAAATCAAACCGGTGTAACACGAGAAGACTCCCATCAATAGTATAATATAACGTCCGCCGAAAAATATATTCCAAATCTGAAAAATAAACAAAACGAATTGGATCACATTAGGATCTTCAAGTGCTCCAATACAATAACAGTCTACCTCGCTGTCAGATTTCTTCGCTTGAAGTGGTTTTTCCTTTAACACCATCCAAGCTCCGAACAAGGCCATCAGCAATCCGTGCCCGGTATCACCAAACATGACGGCGAATAAAAACGGAAAAGTGATAATTGTATAAGGAGCGGGATTGACCTTGAAACGGAAATTCAAAAAAATTTAGTTGGTCAAAATTGAAATACCACCGCGCGAATTGACAGTTACCTCTCTGTAATTAGCCACTCCGTAAGCATCAATGAGGTGCTGAAAAGCGCTGGTGAATTTGTTGGTTCGATTATAAGTTGGTGGATCTTCGAAGGTATCCATTCTGTTTAAAATCGGGGGAACCGAACTGCCGCTTCTCTCCTGAAAGTTATACAAAATGTATATGGGCACTTTATGGTTTTTTTCTCTCGAAAAATGTGATAATTTACCGTTCCGCGACGTAAAGCCAACTGTATTGTTTCCATATCCAAAACTGGAACCCAACATTCGGCGATCAAACATTTCTGCGTGACGTCCAAATTAAAAAGGTTCAGAGTGTGATAAATCGCTTTAATTTTCCGAACTTTAACGAACCAATTTTTTATATTTTTCGCGGCTGCGACGAGCACACGGTGGCGATGATCTTGGGTCTGACCTAATACCTACAAAATTACTCAACTTCAGTACAATTTCTTATTCGGGGGTTCTTTCATTTGTTTAAACAGTCCGAGACGTACTGTGTTTAAATCCTCTATTCGGGTCATTACACCCATTGCCATTTCACGTCGATCTGTCGGCGCTTCGGGACAGGGGTACAAAGTCGCCCTAAACCCTTCGCAAATCTTTTTAACGCGAGTTTTCAGTTGGTCTCCTTGAAAGAAGATGATGAACACTGATTTGAAGACCTGATCTCCCTGAAAAAGAGTATTACTCATTACCAAAAATGAAATCAAAAGACAAAATGCAATGATTCTTGAAATATTTCTACAAAAATTATTTATGAATTTGGGCTCACCGATCATTTTTATTTTAACTTAAAGACATTTCTTACCGACGAAGGGTCTTCCAAGGGTGTCTCTATTTCCGCCTGACGGAGGAAAACATTACCGCGACAGGCTCTCCATAACATTCGTTCGAATGCTGGAACCCTTTCTCGCAGTATAACCCCAGCCACAAATCTGAAACCCCAATTTATAACAATTATACAAAATCGATTCTCACTTACTCTCATTTTTTTTCTTAAATTAAAATTTAAATTTTGGATTGGGTTATAATTTGTTACGTTTCAATTATTCATCGAAAGAATTTTTTCGAGTTTGAGAAGAAACACAGAGCTTTTACTTGAAAGAAAAAAAAAACTAAAGCCTGAATATTTCCAATAACTAGTAAAGTTTTTATACGTCGAGAAAATCCTGTTCTATAAAAGTTCGGTCCGCATACGGTACCAAACCGAGTTTTCAATTACTGGAATTAGCTTTTTTTCCAAATCGATCTTTACTATCATTCCCAAAAAAGCCAAACGGTCATAACAGGTACAGTCAAAGGAAGTGAAACGCGTAAACCAAAGGATCCTTCCGTGATTGGCCAAACATGCAATAGGAAATTCGAAAAAATTCTAATTGACATTTACTTCGAATGTGTTTATATGTACAGACAGCATAAAACTACAGCGACCGTGCATATTCTACATCATGTACCGCATTTAAATGCAAAAGGGGGGAGGCTGACAATGATTATTTTCAGTCGACACCTGTTGAACCTTTCCCCAATCCTTCACTTTCATCTTCACTGCGACTGCCTTCGAATTCAGGCACCTGAGATCCGCTGTTTAAGCAAGTGCAATTTTAATTTGCCTTTTTACGCTGACCCCCAAGGTAATGTATGCCCATAACGAAAAGCATTCCGAGAAATACATTTCGTGCTTTGGAAAATGCGTCAACACTGGACAAACAAAACAAAAACAGAAGCAAAACCGGCCTTTGGAAAATACCTAGAATGCAATTCCTTTTAACAGTTCTTCAAGAGTGGATAAAATGCTACCATGATGCAGATCCTCGATCGAGAGAAGCTTTAAATAAGATGTATTATTTTAAAAATCGAGAAAAATTACTGTGGAAAAAAACCTCTCTCACCTTACCCTGACCCTTGATCACCTCCTAAAAAATCAACATACGCACACACGTATAACTTTTTACATACCAAGCGATTCCCGAGAGATAATTGTTTTCAAAATTTCATTTTCTTTTTTTTCTAAACTTTAAACCTTAAATTTACTAGGAAAATACCTACCCAAGCTGTACAGGTCCATTTTGCGACTGCCTAGCAATGGCATCGTCAGAAATGAGTGCCCGGGTCATGGATTCGGTTGGATTGATGCCCCCCTCGTGCTATACAATTAACAACACAGTTAGCTTAACGATTCATTAAATTATGCGAGTTCCTGCTGCTTTGGAAGCTATCTTTGATTCGACATGCCAATAATTATCGTACAAACTGCACAAACAACAAAAAATTATAATTCAATAATTCATCAAATACAAAAAAAAAAAAATATTCACCGAACTCAGATACCGGGAGAAGCTTTAGTGTGTGTATGTGTGAGACTACGGCCATGCAAATGGTAGCGAATTACATGCCTTTTGGAGATATTTCAAAATAACTTCCAGAATTGCAGAAATTGAAAACTTCTCAATCAAAATTTATATTTAAAAAAAAAAAACTGTTGACAAATTTACCGGGGGAAAAAGTGTAAAAGATTTGTCGTGGAAAATTTTAAATGTTAATTAGCAACGAGCACAAAAAGCACATGCAACCAGTACATAAAAGCCAGAATTCAGCGGGTATTAGTCAATATAATATTGCTGCTTAGAAATAAAAGCTCTGTGAGAACACAAACGCAAAAAAAAAACTATTAAATCATTTAGGTCTCATTTCTCCGACCTTAAGTATTTTAAACAATTAATATATTCTTAATGATATGCTTATAACTACCAGAATGTTTATGCTGGAGAAAAGTAACAAAAAAATACCCAACACCAAGAGATGACGCCACATAAGGTCAACAGGTCTCCGTTAAGCCCTTTCACATCTAATTTAGCTGAGTAATATGTCTCGTGTGAGGAAAAAAAAAAGATTCCAGGTTAAGGAAAGATTTAAAACTAAAATTATATCAACGCCTTAATGTAATTTCGTAGTTCTTTAGAATGATTGCTGCGACTCAAGAGCTGAGGGTCGTTTTGGAATCTGACAGTCATGGGGATAAATAAACGAATAAAATTTTATTATATACTCTCTGGGCGGAGGGACATGACTGACCTATGGGCTTTGAGGCCTTCCGAAAAAATTCTCGTGTTCAAAAGAGAATTTGACATTTACAATATTCCGTTGAAACTCAAAGTACCGAACCGTGTAATTGTATGTTATGAAAAATGCGAGAATCTCACAGACATAAAGTAGAGTAATTAATAAAGTAATTTAGACAAAAAGATCCGTCTAAAAGAAAAACTTATAAAAAAAAAATAATAAATTTTTCTTATCGAAACGTAGAGAAAATAAATTATATCCGGTTTATAAAAGCAATAATTTTATAGTTTCGCAGTTTCTTGTTTCTCATATCTATTGTATAATTTCTACTTCCAGTTTTTAAAAGCATGTAGTACAGAATTTTTTGCTATAATATTCACCGATGAGTCGTGGCCGGTTTTCTCAAAAGCCGTCTTTTGCCTTTAGAAAAATACATTAAGTGGATAATGATTATATATAAAAAAAAGGCACAAAACTGCTTAGAAACATGATTCTCAACTTTTTGAGTTTACAAGCTGCCGAATTCTCCTTTTAAAATTTATAAAACGGTAAAACCCCAACAGCTTTGGAATTGATTAATTAACTGTGAAATTTTAATTTATTAATGAACCGTTTACTGCCTTTGACTTTTACTAATGACAAATAAATTATATTCTTTTAGAAATTTTGCCTAATATTTCCTACAGCTTTGAAGTAATAAAAATAATATAATAACAATTATAATTAAAGTTATTAAAGTTCTATTATTCCCAGTATTTGTTACGTAGGATATTTGACGCTTTTGTAAATCAACGGGTTTTATAACAGCTGCTGTGTTCCTTTGGGCGGAGAAGTTATGCATTTAATTCAAAAGCCATTGGAGTAAAAGTGTATAATAGTAAATTGGCTCCTGATAACTTTTTTTTTATTTGTAATTATCCGGGAGCCAGTTAGGGATGGTACAAACCCAAGTTTTAGCGCCTGTCCTCCGGCCCGTAGCCCTTCTTCTCCCAGCAAAGTGACGCTCTCTTCTTCCCTGCTCGGATCTGCCATCTGCGACAGTGATCGAGACAGTTCTCTCACTACACCGCGACCACGACTACTCTCAGCCTGGCAATCATTCAACCGCTCTCTACTACACACTGGTGTTATTAAAAAAGCACATGCACCTTTCAATATAATCAATTCCAGTGCAAAAAAATAATAAAAAAAATACTAATCCTATTAAAATAACTCGGGTGCACAAATACAACCAAATCAATTTCTTTATACAAATTTCATGCACGAAATTCCATTATAGAGAGAAGAATCCAACCTAAGTGTCCCTCTTAAGTTCAAATTCAATTAAATTCGGACAATGAATCCGAAAATTAACGCCCAAAAGAATTTTATTTTCGATTGCACTGAAATTATTGAATACGATGCAGAGAAAAAAAATATATATATAAAGCTAGATTACAAAATAAATTTCAAAATTAAAATAGAATAACATAAAGTAGATTAATTAAATAAAAAATAAAACACTGAATGACTTGACGGCTATAAAACCGATGAATTGCTTCACATCCATGAATAAACGGGTATGTATTATTAAATATCACCATTCTAGATCTGAAGAGCCATCCTAAATCATAATTCATTAGGAAAAAGGAAAATCCGCCACCGGTTAATGCAAAAAACACCTACATACTTTTGGAACACAGGTATTTTAGTTATTCCCAAAACCGCTAATTATTTTTCTAGCAGATTAAATTCGTCTTTATAAACTAATAAGAAAGACGTTATGTTATACCTGTGGAGATTTATGAAATTGAGAAATAGAGAAAAGGGAAATTCCATGAATTTTCGTCTTAACTTAAAAATGAATGAATTAAATTTGGAGATACAATTGAAGAAAATTAAGGAGTGTATCCGTAATATCTACTAATAATATTACAAACATCGTTTCAGATCACTAATAAAACTGAACAGTCTACGGGATAAAATAAACTGTTTTAACACTAAATACGTAAGGTTAGGCATTCTGGAGATATATACAGCAAAAACAAGACCTGATTGGGTGCACTATTTAATACAAAAAAAAAAAACTTTTTCAGACTTTTAAAATTTTGGGAAATGCTCATGCAAACAAGCTATACCTTGCAGGGCATTTGTGCTTAAATAAGGGCAATATTCTTCAAAGACGAAGACATTTATGAATGTAATGATCTACTGTCCTTACACCACATGTATTCAAATTCTACTGTGTGTGCGAACAAATTGTGTCTACGTGATAAAAGTGACATAAAAAAATGTACTTGAGCTACAGCTGTTTGTGCTTTGGTGTGCCAGGCTGATTTTTTTTGGGGGGGGGGGGGGGAGGAGGGGAATCTTAAGAGTCGAATAGAGTGAAATTTATTACTGGACTCAAAAGCAATAGATAAGAGTCGAGGATTACTTGAATAACTCTATTACTACGGAAGATTAACTCAAGAGGAAAGGATTATCGTCACAAGTATCAAATCCAATCTCAAATTTTAATACATTAAAAAATGCGCTAACCCCTTTTAAAAAAAAACCGAAGATTTATCATTCTTAGATCTATTATTTAAAAATGTTTTCACTCTATTCTGCTCAATAAATATCATTAATTAAATAAATCACAGGAAGTATTGTGAATTTGGCGGAATAAACTTCAAAAAAAAAAATTGAGTATGTGTGGTATGTGAAGAACCATTTTGAGTAGTAATCAGTAAAATGAGTTCTGTAAATTCATTACCAAAACCTAAGTCTACGTAGGTGAATTCATAATTTTCACATCGGATTTTTCCTAAAAGCTTAGACCTCAGAAAAAAAATCGTTTTTCAAACAACACCAACTTTTAGAAACAATATTAAACCATAACCGCCAAGTTAATTTCCTTCGTTAGTTCTTACTACAATGAGAAATAATTTTATTTTTTTTTTTTTTTTTGTAAACGAATTTTCCGAACCGTCACCTGTCGAATTCCAGTCTAAAACTTACCTCATCGAAGAAGACTTGAGTCTTCCTTAAAATGTGTTTCAGTTCCGTCAGCTCCAAAAAATTACGCTTAAGAGCTTCGGCGTTTTGATTAACTTCCCTTAATTCGTTTTCAAGCTTTTCGAATGTGGCCTGAAAACATTTTCGATTGAGATATGTCACTTCAATAGATTTGAAATATACAATTGGGAACTAATTTTTATTCGTCGAGTCGCAATGAAAACTTATTATTACCTCCAAATCGATCATTTCTCTCGGTTGAGGTGCTTCAGGATTTTCTCCAGTGTCCAGCATTGGAATCCCATCCTTTTTGATTTCCTTTTCCAGGTATCGCAGTTTTCTTTCCATTTCATCGCACCGCCTCACTTCGTTAACGAATTTCCGTTGAAAAGCATTTACATTGGGATTTAACTACAAACAAATATATTTTTCACACGTGAACTTATTTTTTTTATGAGATATACAGAGAATTTCCACGAGAAAATATTCATTGGGTACCAAAAATTTGTGTATTTCAAGTGAACATTAATTTATTCTGTTTTCCGCGTTCTAAAAAGAAAAAATTGAATAAGTATAACCTGCGTTCGGCATAGTATTACTTTAAAAATGTACACAAACATCAAGTTTGAAAATTATATTATATTTTATGAATAAATGCTAAACTTTGCATGCAGCGAAATCCTGGAAGCATGAAATTTTCAGACAACGTATTGCGATCCGAAAAGTGGCCACTTTTATTTAGGGCGATCAAAAATAACTAAATATTATTTATTTATAAGTCAAAAGGCAAAAGGTCGAGGGTCCGAAGAAAACCGTGGTAAGGCGAACACACAAGGGAATGAAACTTATAATTTGTGTCATTCTTTCATGTGCTGCTCTGTGTGCAACATTAAAGGATTGTATGTTCTGCAAATACTATTACAAAAAAGGAAGTTCCGACGATAGTAACTGTGATCATTACATATGTGCCAACTCGACGTCACGTTGCATCAAAGTAGTGACCACAGTGGAAAGCAACAATACCGTTTTCGTAACAAGGACTTGCGGCCCGCAAGATGCCTGCAATGGAAAGTCAGAAATGGATATTGATAAAACTACCCTTCAGCCTGGTTCAGGGAAAATGTACTGTTGCGATATAAATTCATGTAACGGCGCTGAAACCATTCGACCGGGCACGTTATTCTGGGGACTATTAAAGGTTTTTTGGCTTTCCTGGCTGCAGAAAAATATGGGGTTTTTTGCATGAAATAAAGATTTATAATATTTTGAGCTTCAGTTTTCTGTCACTCCAATTAACAGATAGAAAACTGTTAATTAATTGAGCATGCAGTTTTAACTGATTTATCAGGCTTAGTATATAATTAAGACCTGAACAATGCTACTAAAAATTCTTTATTTATATTTAAACAGAAACTCACATAAGTGCCCTGGATCAATTTTGAGCTGGAATAGATTGTTTTTCACAGATTTTATTTAGTCTGAATCTCAGATATTTTTTTAAATGTACTATATATATTGGGATAAGACAATTTTTTTGTGAATCTTTTTTTGTGAATTTTATTTTTTTGTGAATCCTATTTTTTGAGATTTCCAAAGTATGCAAATTTACATATTGGAATTTCTACTTATACATAGAACAATTTATACAATTATAATAAAAACATTTATACAGCAAATACATAAGTTTTATGTATTTTTTAAAAATTTTATACTGGGATTAAAAAATCATTGCAGGTGTAAATGCATGATTCAGAATCTGCTTCAGATTTCAAGTGTTTTAGAAATTTGCATGAGATAAGAAATTCTGAAATATTTCAAATTGGTGTTTCTTCTCATGAGGATTGAAAGAATTATTCAGTAACATCCATGTTTTTAATTTTACAAATAAATCAATCTTAAGAGTTTCTTTTCAAAAATATAACATTTACCAATAACTACCACTAATGGCATTGAAGTAAAGGTTTAACCTCCAACTGAAGAATTTCTGCTATCTCTGTCTGCTGCTAATAATGGCTGAGGGAAATTCTAAATTAGTTCAAAATTGTGGACTACACTCAAGAACTTTTGGGCTTTTAACACAATTTTTTTTCAATGACCAGGAAAAATAAAAACTATTTCATTTCTTTCAAAAGACTTCTTTATTTTAAAAATTGGATAATAGGATTTTTATATAGCAATTAAATAATTAAAAATAAAATTTTATTTTCCTTTTTACTTGTCTTTTGGCTTAAAATTAATTTCCTACTTCTCAAAATTTGAGTAAAGGCCACCCCAATTATTCATTCAAGGTTGTACATGTAGTATGACGTTAAATCAAAACGTGTGTTTAAGCAAATTGAGCTTGAGTTTGTTGTATAGGGAAATTATGGTCAAAAAAAAGTAATACTCACATCCCTAAACTGTACAAGACCAAGTTCTCCAAGTTCAGAAACGCAGGCATATGCAGCTTCACTTTGTAAGAACAGTTGACATAAAGTCATCTGCTCACTCCGAAATAAACTCCCCATATCGGGTTATTGAATAAAAGCAGTTAAGATTCTGAACCAAAAATATTGTAAAAGAATTCAAAAAAGATAAAAAGAGATAAAAAGATAACCTACAATATCGATCAAAAACAAGGAAAACCCTATCCACTTGTCTCGTGATTTGTGTACAACGCCTACTTTGATTGAATATGGAGCCCTGAAAATTTAGCAGACGAATTTTATCGGTCTTTCTCGAGGTTTTGATTTAACACTCTATGGCTCATCACTCGGAAAAAGAAAAAAAAGGAGTTCAATTAAGAATCGATATGTTCCAAATTTTCGGATATCATCCTTAGCAGGACATTCTGCTGTTTTTCTGAAGTTTGAATTAGTTTTTCTTGTAAGTGTCAAAAGTTGTAAATTGATTTTAAATATGAGTTTGAATATCAGTGCACTTACGCACTTTTATGTGAGCCTTGTGCCTCCTGGCCGGCTCAATACTCCAAGGTAGTGGACCTTGAGAAGAACTTAAGGGGACGAGGGTATTTGAAGCGAAAGAATTAGTTAGGTAAGGGTAAAATGCTGAAAAATTAGACTGGAAACAATTTTCCGATGTGGGTTTCCAACAGTAATTTGAGAAACGGCAGTCGATAGCATTCTCGACCACCTTTGGGTAAATTTGCGAACGAAATAGCTTATAAAGGCTGTGATTACAGAATAAATTTAAATTAAAAAATGAGTAAAAGTAAACTGCTTTAATTTTTATGTGTATTGCAGTTATACTTCAGAAAATTATATTTATATCTATTAAAAACGAGAATATAAATTGGTTTAACCAAATCTAAAAAGTCCATTTTCTAACCTAAATTGGTTATGAGTCTGTCATTATTTTTATCAATTACATATTTTAAAAAGTAAAATTAATAACCGAATTCAGATTTTATTTTAATAAAATGGGGAAGTACATTATATTTTGAATGCAGCTTTGAGTATAGTTTTCAAAAATATTGCATCATAATTCATCTTTTTTCATCGCTTCAAATTCTGATTAGTTATCTATGGGATTATTTATAATCAAATAAATAAATATGATATTGGGGAATATGGAGTTTAAAATAAAATGAAATATAGGCAACTGAGTGATTATAATTGTTTACTTCTTGGGACTTCATGGTGGCACTTGATCATTTGAAATTCCATTTGAAAAATTATTTAATTGTGTTAATGGGGAAGATATTTAAAGTTCTTTTTGGTTTACTGACTTTTTTATGATGTAAAATCAGTTTTAATTACTTCTTAAACATTATAAAAGAGGAAATTGTAAATCTATTTCATATTTTAATATTCTAAGAGACAATATTTTGAGGTTATTTGTTATCAGTCTGCAATATAGATATTTTAAAGGTTGTTATAATAATAAGTAGGTTTATCTTCATATTCTGATAATATTTTTTTCCCTCTTTGGTTTAATATTGAATACTTAAAATAGTAATTTTTTTCCAGGAAAAAATTTGACAAATCAAAAGAGGAATGGAGGAATATTCTAGAGAGCCATGCCCTTGGCGAATAGTAGACGACTGTGGAGGTGCCTTCACAATGGGGTTGATTGGGGGAGCTCTGTTTCAGAGCATAAAAGGCTTTCGAAATGCACCATCCGGGTTTCAAAGAAGACTCTTAGGAAGTTTAGATGCTGTTAAACAAAGATCACCTGCTTTGGGTGGAAATTTTGCTGTTTGGGGAGGAGTATTCTCTACCATCGATTGTTCTCTAGTTCATTTTAGAAAGAAAGAAGATCCATGGAATTCTATAATATCTGGCGCTGCAACAGGGGGCATTCTGGCAGCTCGAAATGGTTTACCAGCGATGGCAGGTTCTGCACTAATAGGAGGAGTTCTTTTAGCTTTAATAGAAGGTATAGGGATTTTGTTCACAAGACTATCAGCAGACCATTTTAAACCTGTTAATCCTGCTTTAGAAGATCCATCACAATTAGGCCCTCCCAGTTTTGGACAACAGTTTCAATAAAGTGAGTTGAAAAATTGTGCTTTGGTTGCAATTATTTTAATTTAAAAAAAAAAAAAAACACATGCCAGTAAAATCTTTGAAGTCTTTCCTTCAGGGTTTTTGGGCACACTATGGTTTTTCAATAAAAAATAAGTTTTATAAAAGGTATGTGAAATTTAAAGAACTTTTTTGGGCCAGGTTTTTTAATAGAAAAGGACAGCAGTTTAAATTTCTATACAGCAGTGATATAAAAATTTTACCCAAAATAATTTGTTTGCCTAAGTTTGGGTAAAATGCATAAAATTTGAAAAAATTCTCTTGTTGGTAGAATGAAATTTTGATTTAACAAACTTGTAGGTGCATCAAAAATGATTAATGATAAAGTTTTGTCAAAAACTTGTCTCTGAATTTTTTTTCCTAATTATCCCTCACTTAGAGTAAGTTTTTTTAAACAAAATGGGCGGATAAGAAATAGGAAATAATTTGAATACCTATAAAAGTAAGAGAATTCTTGGCCGATTAGGATATTTGTTACCTTGTCAAGTTAATGATATGTTAAAAGGTTCTGATTTTAATTTCATTAATTAAGCCAGAGAGAAAAAAACTTGATATTAAATCTGAATGTTTTCATATTCTGTTGTTGGTACCAGAAAAATTTAGTAATTGCCGTAGTGCGACTTGAAATTAGTTTTTTTTTCGCGAACTATAACTTAGATATTGTCACAATAAATTTTTCAATGAAATTGATGCTTTTATTAATGCCTTTCCTTTTAATCCAGTTTGAGTTTTTTCAGGCTTTCTATAAAACTTCAAAAAAGAGTCATTCATGATTGATGATTAAATTCTTTTTAAATGTAGATTTAAATTTAAGTAAATCCAAATTCAATAAGCAGCCATTTTCATTCTTCTCGAATTTCATTGTAAATATTGAAAATATACGGGAAATAATATAAAAAATGTTAAGTCATCGGGTTTATTATAAATTAATAAAAATCAAATGGTTTTATGAATTTAAAATACTGTTTACATATTATGAAGTTTTTCAAATTAGAAAACATATGATTCAAACTGTACCTTTCATTTGGAGAAATGTTCTAAAATTATGGGAAATACTAATGATATATTGATAATGAATAAATCCTGATAATTAATAAAGTAATCCGAAAGCGTAAAATATTGCGGTTGCAATTTCAGGTTTTTATTAATTAAATAACACCGTCCGTAAGAAAGCTCAAACTAAAAGTCATTTGTCAGAGGTCCTTTAAAAGTCACCGCCAACTTAAAAAGACCAAAAATGAATAAATTTCGATAATAAGAATAATAACTGCGAAAGTTTTAATTAAAGCCCACCTTTGAACAATGATTTTCCTGGTAATCTCTTGTTAAAATGAGATTAATTATAGTTTAATCATTGAGACGCGCATAAAAACAATACATAATGAGAATACGATTATGAAAACACTCCCATTTTGTTTAAAATAACGTCAAACGAGCATTTTTCAAAGCTTTTAATGAGGAAGGCAGGACATATTTGGCTCTCCCACTACAAAATCATCAATGGTTTTTTTTTTGCTTTGTGAGATTCACACCGAAAGCGTTCGGGACCGCCTCAGGTTGGCCATTCTTCGTTATTGGGATCTGCTGGGAAGCATTATTCCGAAACATTCATCAATTATTTTCACAAGGGCCAATGAAAAACATTAGGAAACCCATTTTATCCAATACAAACATAAAAAGCAAAAACGATGCTGTAGGTAAGCCACTCCTTGTGGAGAACCGTTACAAGATGTCCTCTCTCTTTATCGTTTTCTTATGTATGTCTCCTTCATTTTAAGTTACGCCGACAATTTTTGACCACTTTCGGGGATTCTCTAAAGAAATGCGAATTTAAAAACAAAATTATTTTTTTATGCTGTTTCAATTAAAAAAATTTTCGCTTAATTTCTCATTTCTTCAATTTACCTTACGTAATAATTTTTTATTAAAATCTATACGTAATTATGGTTTCCTTGCGAGTTTTAACCGATAAAAGAAACTCAAATTTTTAATGTTACTTTTAGAGATTAGAACAGCTATTTACCGGTGGCTGAGATTCGAAAAGAAAGTATATCGTAATATCCTCTGTAAGAACCGGAGTTGCTTTTGGAGTGTAATCGGGAGTTCTATTCATTGAATTTTATTACCGGATTATAAAATCTCTGTATGTGTTGTATTACTACTTAAGAATTTATTCCTATGTAAACCGAAAAAAAAATTTTCATAACCTTTATCTAATTAAAGTATGGCCTCTCTGAATTCAACAATTTCATTTACCCTCTCCAGGTAAATGAATCTTAAAATCACTTTCATACTCACACAGACTAAAGGGTTTGACTCGACATAATGTTTTTCCATGTCAATTTAAATGATCCAAAATCTACACAAATCCTTATCTTTTTATTCAGTGGGAAATTTCTTCTTATACCTATTTGGATTTTAGCCAATTTTGGTACTTCTAAATATTACAAATCGTAAATTGAGGGATCAGAAGGAGGATAGAAATTTATTGAGTTATAAAAAAATTCATTCATAAAAAATATCCCCAAAAAAAATTCATTCAGTTATGAAAATGTATAATTGCACATTTTTGTTTAATAATTGTGAAGATATGAAAATTTAAAATACATTATTTATTACATTTGTCATTAAATACATTATTTTTGCATAAAATTCTGAAGCGACAGAAATGATTACAGGAATATAAAAAAACGCAGAGAGCCAGACAAAACAATAATTCCGAAGCAATCAAGAACCTTCTCTTACATACCTAAACAAACCTTAAAGAAAATTATTACAATAATATTCGGTTCACAAGTCGCGAGATCCAATGGCGCACGGGTCGACCAAGTAGGTAAACTCCACCTTCTCCTCCATTGATGGTAAGTCTTCTTCCTCAGCTGAAGATTCGGCCCTTTTTCCTTTTATTAATAATTTTAGGCTTAGATAAATCTTTTAGGGTCGGAAAGTTGTATCTTATTGGGTTCGCTAATCTCCCGAACGCTCCGATCTCATTCATAACGTCTCTTTCTCTTTGTGTACAATAGAAATTGAGATAAACATTCAGATTAGATGTTTTTCTTTAATAAGTAAATATAGTTTAACTTAATTTAGATTTAATATTGATATTATTAAAATTTAAATTTTATTACAAATGCTAATGATTTCGTCAGCACTGAAGAAGTAAGGTCGCATTATTTATACTTTTCATACTTTATTATTTTTTTGTGCAGTTGAGACTTTTCCTCTTTATTTTGTAATTTTTTTTTAAAACTGCGAACTAAAAAACTTTGTCGATAATCATGAATAAATAATTATAAAAAAAAAACAATTGTTTTGCGGTGAGCAATATTCAGTTGCAGGCAACCAATAAGAAAACGAATGTCCCAAATGTAATCATTTCCTTTTGAAGGGAATAACCGAAGGAACAACACTCATTTAAATGGGACTTTCGATTGGACGAAAACATTTAAGAGCTCCTCTTGCGTTATGGGCCAAGGCAGTTATCGTTGCTGTAGGTAAACTCCACCTCAAAACCAATTCTCCTTCACGACCCCACTTCCTCCTGTTATGGAACATTCACATATGTCAGGTATTATCATGGATTTTTTGTTGGTTATTCCTCCGATTTGTCCCGAATATTCGTAACAGTTAATTATTAACTTTTTTTCATCATTTTCTCACGGAATTAACACTTTAGTATTTAACTGAAATGCACTCACTGATATGAATTACTACATAAGCTAAGTTTAGGTTGGAATTTGTACAATTCTGAAAATTTTATAATTCAGTTAAGTTTAGGTGAGGTCATTTAAAGTTTTTATATTTTGAGGTAATAATGGCTTTAGCTTTTTAGATTCCCATTCTTAGGTTTTGCAGTTAAACTGCTAAAATGATTTAAGAGCGGAAGAGTAAATTTTACAGTTAAAATTCTTTCTGACAGCTTTACGTTTTGGATTTATTTTGGGGGAAGCAGATGGCCTCAAATTTATACATTTTCGAAAAGGAGATTGTCCTTTTGCGTTATGAACGAATAATTTCACTAACATATAAAATAAATGCTTAATTAATATGTTAATGAATGAAACAATCACCGATCCTGGAAATTAATACTAAAAACTGACGGCATTCGACTCCCAGAAATGTATAAAAAAATCGAAATTTAAGAAAAAAATACTTTTCAAGTTTTTGTTTGGAAATAGTCCAGTTATTTAGAGAAGACAGGGAAGAATGTTAGGTTTGTTGATTCTGCACTCAACTCAGAATAGATGACGTCTACAAAGTTATTCTAAAAGCATTCACAAACACAAAAATTACCATACTCATTTGAAATTCCAGGTTGTTTACTCTTTCCCTCGTTCCATCCGACATTAATGGCCCTTTCATTGGATTCTTGTGGTGGTTCTTCAGAGATGCTTTTCCGTCGTATCAAGGGGACTAGTGGCCCTTTTTATTATTAATTGATTGGTACATAGACGGATCAATGCGGAGATCGCGTATCGGAGTTTCGATTCGATCGATGTTTACAATTAATTTCTCGACCAAATGACGGCCCAAAGTGCTTTTAAATTTTTATATTATCACAAAATCGAACTTCATTAGAGAGTCGTCGTGAAATGCGATGCATTATGGGAGATGACAAAAAGCGAAATAAAAAGACAGTAAATAAAATCAACAAATGCGCGATTCTCGTGAATCGCAAATGAATTCAACGATGGGACATGAAGTGTTTACTTTTTCAGTATATGGCACACTGCTTCAGAAAATCTGATTCATTCTTTCCAAACACAGTCACTCGAAACTGCGTTTTCATTTTACATATATACAATTAAAACCGATGGTAAAAAAAAGTTCCGAATTTTATTCATATGGGGGGGAAAAAAATTAAAAACCGATGAATAACCACCTCGAGTGAGAATTATGTTGGGATCTGTTATAAAGTGATAAAAGATGCACTGAAAGAAGTTTTTATGAGATCTGGGTTGGAATTGTTCACTGACCCAGTGTCTGCCACCCTCTGTTTAATTCATGTTACTGCTATTTAAACAATCCTCTAAAACAAAGACCCGTAAACGCCTCCACTCTCTTTTCTAAGTTGCTTTCTTCGTTTCATACCTGAAATTAACTAAAATATAATCCCGTTTATATTTTTCTTATGGAACGGAATCATTTTTTTTCATTTAGGAATTCGTAACACCTTTCCTTAGGGAGGGGATATATATAATTTATTTTTATAAAATGATAGAAAAGAGTCTGATTAGTTGGAATATAAGTTGCATTTCGTGATTGAAAGCAGACTGTTTATGAAAGTTTACTTTTTGACAGGGTTTTTCGAATTTTAACTTATTCCTTGTTTGGATTCCAGATAAAAAGTATAAAAAACACTTGATTAGGTATAAATGAAACCGAATAATCAAAATATAACTTTCCTACTTAACTAGCATTTACCAATTGTCTGTAATTCTGAAAAGTATAATAAATATAAAGGCAAAACATAATAAAATATGTATTAATATTATATTATAAAATGTAGTATTTAAGTAACTTAAAAGTATATTAAATTAAATATATAATAATGTATAATATTATAATAAATATATAAATAATATATTAAATATATAATAAATATAACTTTAAAATAAATTTAAAGTATATTATTATAGTAATAGTAAAAAATATAATAAAGCATGTAATAAATAACGGTTTATATGTAAAATATAAAATAAATAAAGGTAAGCAATAATAAGGAAAAGTATAATAAATATTACTTTCATAAAAGTATAAAAAAGTGAAAAGGCTTTTCTCAATTAGATGAAAGGCTAATTCAGAATTTTTAAAATTTGGATTGTTCATTAAGTCCTGGACAAAGTTTTGTGATCGTGATGGTCATATGACATCCAAAATAAATACCTCCATCGTTTACTAAGTCTGTTTTGATAGTGAGGCCAGAAACTGTCGGCAGTTTCTCCTCTGCAAGAGAAAGAATTTGCTTTCGGTTTAAAATAGAATCATGGCAGCAACTTTGGGCGGGATTCTTCCGAAGAGAAAATGTAATTTTTGTTTATTTGTCAAGCAGAAAATAAGCGGGATGAAATGAGAGTGGAAGCCGAACTTTTCCAAAGAGAAACCCGTTTCAGAAGAAGGTACGAAACTTTTGTATGAAAATAATTGAATATTAAAAAAAAAAATCGATTTTAGGGGCTGTGTTTAGTCAACTTCTGGTTTAAAGGAACAACCGAAGAATTCAGATGTCGAGTGCGAAAAGGGCCTAACCAGAGTTACAAAAAATATTAAGAATTTTACAATTTTTTAATTAATATATTATTATTATTTACTTATTATACTAAAATCAAGTGTTGAGAAAAAAACCTGAAAAGCAATTTTATTAAATTTTTCACTTTTTTTCTTATATTTATTTTAATATTATATTTAAATACATAATAATATCTAATAATAAAAACTTATACCTTAAATATAAATTATTGATTTTTCCATATATTTTATTTAATATAAATTTCCTTCTCAGCAAATATAAAAACTTTTAAAGGTAAATTTTTATCGATAGTCTTTTTGGAATGATTACAAAATATATACAATGAGTTATTACATATTATATACCCCATTTATACTCAATAGGCTGTTCATAAGAGCACTTTCTTATCAAAACATTTTTTTAATGTTTTCCAGTGCGATTTCGAGTTTAGACCTCAATACGTCCTCCATTAAAAACCGAATGGACACCAATGGTGATTCATAAAACAAGTCACAATAAATTTTTACACAGCAAATACTTTTACCGTGTTTTTTTATAAGTATCGTACACACTGAATGTTTAATATTATACTTAAAAATGTCAAGTTTATTTTGTGTGAGTAGGTTAATGACGTCATTCGTCCTGGTCAGTTTAGATTCCATAAATCTAAATAAACACCGAACCTGTTCTTGATGGTTCCTTCAATGATTCCTTTGAGGTTTCCTCTGACAGTGAGCTTTTTTTTTTTGCTCAACCCTCCTCCGGGTCTTATTACAAAAAACCACGCAGTGAAAAAAATTAGGTGTCATTTAACCCGGCATCACTCACTTAAGCCGTTTTAACACGAGTTAAATAAATACTGATGTTTGCGGTACTAGAAAAGGCGATAAAAAAAACTCAAAATAAAGGTAAATAGTTAAAATTGATTGTATAAACTGAATGGAGCCCAAAAATCACCTGGAGAGCCAAATATTTTACCACCCCATTCGTTAGCGAAACATAGAGATTGCATGGAGAAAAAAAATATTCTTTGTCAAGCCGAAACACAATATATTATCATACAACTTGAAATTTGTGCTCTTTCGTCAACACAAGGATGTCATCTTAAGTTTAAATTTCAAGTGCTTCACTCCGGTCCATCTTCTTTTTTACAAAGTGGTCTTCCCATTTATTAGATGGTTTTACCACCGGTGGATACGTTCGGAAACTAAGAATGATCACCAACGTTAAAACAAAACACCCCCAAAGCTTCGATGACCTCCCCGAGTTTCCTCCCCTCCATTCCACAGTTTTCCTTCTTGAGTGAGTTACATTTATGATCCCTTATATCCCACGGGTTCATGGGTTAACAAAATAAATTACAACTCGGTGATAAGTGTAATTTTTTGTTGTAGTTAGACGTAACTTCAATCCGGTCGCAAAAATAAATTCCCACTTTATTTATTTGATTAGCTCACTAATCGACTATAAAAATAATTACATTATTGAGAATGGAGACCGACTTTGTCCTGCAATTAAATTTTAAATAAAGACCGTGGAACAAGCAAATTGTTGACTTAAAAATTTATTAACCTAGTGAGGTATTTAACGAGTTAATGGTTTTCTTTGAATCACGAAGAATAAATATTGCTCTTCTGACTTAAAGAGAATTAAGCATTGGAATTTGGTGGATAGAAATTATGGTGAAAATTGGGTTTCGGTTAGAACGAACGTATGGGGAGAAATTTATTTTAAATAAAAAATAAAATAAATAAATAAATCCTCAATAACACCAAATTAAGAAATGATCACAGAAAACAATGGTTTTTCTTTTTAAAAAAGACCTCAATGGCGAATTTATTATATTTTGGGAAAATTCATTTGACTTCCCCCAAAAATAAATAAGTTATTTATTTATTTATTTATTTTATTTTAATATATTTTATAATATTTATAATATTTTAATATATTTTATATATTTATATTTTATTTTAAGTAAAGCGAAAGCAGAAAAATTTTGCGTTGAAAAACGCCTCATTTTTTCCTTATCTTTCAACTTTTACGTATTTTTCCTTTTTAATTAGTATTTATCGGATAATTTAAATTTTGATTATTGCATTTGTTCCTTCATACTCAAAGACCTTTTTTATCATTATTTATAATATAATAATTAAAGTCCAGACCGATTCTTCCATATGCTTTCTAAATGTTCTTTCATTCTAACCCTTTCCTTTCACTTGAGGAAGACTCCGTGCGATTGTTTCCTTCAATTGTTGTCGTGATGGATTGCACCCCCAAAAAAAAAGCCCTCAACATCTCCCGAATGACAATGATGATCACCCCTAGCAGCTACCGGTTGACCGCGTCGAGGAAACTTTTTTATTTTCATTTGAGTTAATAAACAATTCGAACGTTTAAGTAAAAACGAGAGCGTCATAAATGTTTACACTGAAAGAGTGACATCTCTGATTAAAAAAAAAAAAAGAAAAGGTAAACTCATAACAAAACTTATGCAGTTCGGAGTATTCTATTCGAAAAACTCCATAATGAACACAATGGAAAGGCCAGACAATGACCATTTTGAAAAGTTAAAAAAACTCTGATTTATTTCTATATTTCTTCAATTTGGGAATGACATATTTCAATACTGAAACGAATCAATGTTATGCTGCTCTCGTGTCCGACATTGTTTCCCATCGACGTATCCAAACAGTCTGTCATTTAAATATTTCATTGGAGTTGTTCCTAATATTTCACTAACCCTGTACTTGTGGGGAGGGGGAGGGGAGGAAAGGTTCCTCTTCCATTCCCCATGGAAACAAAAATTTCTATTATCACTTTCGCTTCGAATGAAAAAATTTTTTCACTCGTTTCTCGTTTAACCCTGTTAATGGATTTAACGATTGAAAAATCTCCGTTTTAATACAACACATCATATTCTGTCGCTATTAATGCTCGAAAAGCAATAAAATTTATTAACTTATGTTTATTCTTGAGGTCGTAAAATAAAATACCTTTCACCTTAAACTGCGTGTAGGTCAACAAAGAGACTCTCGCTCGGATACGGAAGACAGCAGCAATGAAAGCTCCACTTCCAAACGAAAAATTATTCCCTTAAACAATTCCTCTGACCTTCGCCTTGTTTTGCTTGCTTATTTGGGAGCATTAAACCAATACAATTACGTAATATTCAGTTTCAACACTACCCTTATCACCGAATTCCCCGACTGCGAGCACCGTTTTGGTAATAAATCTCGGCGCATATTCTCGGATGAACTCTCGGGAAACTATTTGTTTACATTATATATATCTGCGGGTGAAGGATTGAAACAACAGACCGAGTGCAGTATTTCCAGACGAGCACAAAACTCCAAGAGGGTGATAAAACCTGATAAGAAGAAAACAAAACTCGTTAAGACGCAGCTTTTTTATATTTTAGACTGATAACTGGCCGGAATAAGTTTACATCTGAGATAAGTTAAACTCCCAAAGGAATGTCATCCCTAATTACCCCCCAAAAAAATGATTTAATACTTTTTGGAATACACTTTACTGACTGCATTTCCTGCAGTTCAAACCTGCATTAGCTGCAACACTGCCCTGCCCAAAACTAAGCCTTAGAGGTTATTCTTATGGTTAACAGTACCGGATCTCACCCTCGTGGCGTAGACGTCTTCTAGAACTCCTAACATGAGATAACAAAGCTGCCTATAAAGCAAAAGATAACTTTTCACTCACTTATTTTTATTTACCTTTTTATAAATTCTTTAAAAGAATGAAAGTCGAATAGGGAAAGAATGGTGAGGAAGAATATCTTAGCCGCGAAAAGGAAAACGTAAAGTAGGGGGAGGTGGGGCATTTAGGCACCTTGTTACAGTACCTAAAAGAAAACTTATTTTCTATGCTTAGCTTGGGTGTCGGGTGTTTGTGGGATTTTACCTATACTACCGTTTTCAACGGTTCGCTTTTGAATGTAGCGCTGGTGCTTCACTTTTGTTTCCTCGTTAAAAGAAGCGTTAACAATAGATTTTCTTGATCCATGTTCGTGCCCAGCTTATGCACGAGTATTTGGTTAATATTATTCAGGGGCACCGAACTATGGATTTTAAGTTTTTTGTCAAATTAAAGTCAGTTTAAAAAACTTCGGTGTGCATTAAAAACCCAAAAAGTTAACTGATTTTTAATTGATTTTCACTCGGAAAAGTCGCAACGCTTTTCCGGTGTTGTGTTTTCACTAAAAAACGAGTGTTTGTTTTCTTCTTATTTTTTTTTTAAATAATAAATGTATTCGATTGTTTTTATAATTTTTCTGTGAATGTGTGTTTCACATTGCTGTATGAGGATACGATTGCATCATTGGATTACAGTGGATTGTTTCCCAATTTTCGTCCTCTTCATGGGAAGTGTCGACTATCCCGGGACACGTTCTCGTTAAAAGTTTGCGATTCCGAGTTTTATGGTTTTGTTTCTTCGGTATGTATTTGTTATCTGTGAATTGGTTTTGTGTTTCCAATGAGATATCCGATACTTGGCGCGAATTTCCGGTGATGAAGTAAGACGTCCATGTATTTTTGAAAGGGAAAAAACTGTTTCGGAATCCCGAGACGGGATGAAGAAACCCGCGGGACGGTGACCGATATGAAGCTTTTGGTGGCCCCTCAACGACGATTAGGACTCAACGGCCCCGGGCCGGACCTTAAGGTCCAAAAACCTTCGTGGCCGTCTTTTTTTATCAAGTAAATTTTATTATATTTATTTATGAACTCACTAATGCTTAAATTTCTCCCGTTTTTTTTTATGTAAATAATTTAGCGTCTATTTTCCTCTTCTGAACTTTAAAATCATCTCTTACTAATTTCTGAATGAATTTCAGTAAATTAAACAAAGTCCAGTTGGAAGTTTATTTACTTTTAACTGTTTGCTCAGTTGCTGTCGTTCTTTTCTGTTAGATTAGGATGATTTAGAATAATTGGAATTTAATTGCACGATCTTGCATCATTCTTATTATTTTGTCGAGTTTATATTATTAAAGTTTCGAATTTGACGGGTTTTCATATTATAAAACAATCCGATTCGTTAATGGCGGTTTTGTCCTGAAGTGATCGTTTCAGGTTGTTATTGTTGTCAAAATACAAATGATGCAGAAAACCTTGGCCTTTAAGAGCAAAGTAATCCCTGAGGCCTTTTTTGTCTTCGCCCTTTAAAACTTCTTCAAAGTTTAAAAATCTTTTGCATATTATTTTAAAACTTTTCATTTGCGAACCGAAAATAGTTTTTTTGTATTGAACGACTCAGTTTAAGAAACGGGAAAAATTTTCCTTATGACCAGATCGGCTCTTCTAAAAATTTAGGAAAAATAATTTAAAGTTGTTTGTAACCGTTGTGACAAATCAACAGAATCGAAAATCTCCGCCTTTGATTACATCCTAATTCGAATGACATATTGAAATGCACATAGTCCCACTTATTGGTTTTTTATCAGTTTCATAAAACTCGCCTTCACACATCATTAAACTTTACAACGTGCTACTGATTAAGCTCTATTAATTGATTACCGGTTAATGTTCTATTAGAGCTTTCGAATAAGGGCAGTTTTTTGGAACGACGCTTTTAATTATTTCCTATTAATCGGTTTAATTATTGGAATGAATGTGAACACGTATTCCATTAAAACAATCTTTTCTTCATCTTCTGCGGCATCTTCTTGCATGACTTTCGATTCTCACAGCTCTCTGTCATCCTCAGAAGTTTGGGTCACATAAATGAAATACAGTTACGATCTCATGTACTGATCAAATCCAAGCTTTGCCTTAATTTTGGTCTTCATTTAACGCATCAACAACTTTAAATATTTTACATTTCCTTTTTGACGGGTTCCCGTTTATCATTAAAAATCAAAGAAGAAAATTATAAATCAATTTTCTCCCGAAATTTTTAAAGACTTCCACTGGCCCACCGGCATTATTCGGGAGATACAAAATCCGATAAGCAACACCTCAAAGAATGATTACCAAATAAGTCCTAAGAAGAGCCGAAAAAAGCTTCGTGGGCCAAATTACTTTGGAATATGCAGTCGGTGCCCCCGTCCAACGGTTCACGAAACCATTTAAATTAATTTCCGAAATGAAGTAATTACTCCGCAAATTATCCTATAAAAATTCCTCCCATTTTACGTTGCCGAAACAAGATTTTTATCGCCACACACACTTCGGAATAAGAGCTAGTATTAAAATAAAAAAAAACACAAAATGAATTCTGAGGGCGGTAAGCAATAAATTTCACCGTTTAATATTTTTCATAAAAATTAAAACGAAAGTTGGACGGAGTGAGTTCCGCGAAAAAAAAAAAGAAAACAAAACAAAACTGATAAAATATTTGGCCTCATTTTCGAAGCGATTTCTTACATTTCAGTGATTGCTTAGAATTTTTTAAGTGGTAAATTGTCAGGTCCAGAAATCAAAAAGCGATTTTATGAGGATGACCAGTTGAGGTTATGAGAATGGGTTCAAAATAAAAATTTCAACTGGTTCAATAAATTGACGGTTTAAATCGGGAGGTGAGTTTCAGAGGTCATCTGCTATGAGGTTTACACCGATATACTTTGCTTTTTTGCAACGGTGAGCCGAAAGCTCGTGGAAAACTGCAGCCATACAAATTGACACACCAAATTCAGCAATACATAAAATCCCAGGAAACCGTACGACAACTGGTTTTTGTTCACTTTAATAATTATGAAAAGACATTTGGGAACCGAACGACTCCTTTCCTCCGGGGTACAATCGCGAATCCGTAATTTTGAAATTAACGTTAAACTCTGTGCCTCAGCAAAACCCCGAGGCCGCCATAGAAATTAAAATATATTGAACTGTCTAATGAGACTCTGTTTTAATTTGTCGATCGGCAATAATTTCCAAGGGGGCGTGGATTCCAATCAACATATATCGTAAAAATATTGCTTTTTATAACTACCATACGAATTCATTCCGCCAAGACTTGGCAAGTTGCACAAAAACTACGTTTACACCGGTAAGGCTCATCTTCGCCTTCATTACTTCTGATTTATTTAAATGATCTCCGTGTAAATATTATTTTTACTAAATAAAAATAATTTACTGTTAATAATAAAAAAAACAACATACATTCTTAATTAAAAGGGAACAACTCCGTAAAGGGCAAAAGACACATTTAACAAATTCTTAGTAGCTCTTAAACGAAAATTATTCGGATTGCAAATCATTCAATAAACGACTCTTATTACGTAAGTACCAATAAAATGCCATAAAAATTTTTTAAGCGTTTCACCAAATTTTTAAATACCGTTGCTGACGACCAAAATTTGTTTTATTATACTTTTTCATTCTTTCTATTCTCATTATAGGCCTTCACAATTCGATTGAGGACACAAATTCTATTTTTAATATAACTAAAAAAATTTATTCAATTCATATTAATCTGTGTAAAATAATTCCTAATATTATCAATTCATAATATAATATTTATAATTGAAAAAAATTAATTTAAATGTAATAACTTATCAATTAAATGCTTTTTTGCAAAATTATACGGAAATTTTATAAATGGTTTATTCATAAAAGATATATTGCCTACAGCTTTAAAAAAAATTAATTTGGTTTTTGCATCAGAATACAAAATTCCTAAAGCTCCTGAAGAGTTTATACATAAATATTGTATTCTAAATTGTATTAGAAAACGGTCGTAAACAATATTTTAGGTATGTAAGGCTAAATTTTTGTATAAAATTTTTAAAAACCATAAATACAGTAACACCAGCCGCGATTAATTACCTCATATCGAATGCTTCAACTTCATCAACAGTGGTTTGAGTAATGTTTAAAAAATTCTTGACGTTCTTCTGGCTGAAAGTGCCGCCCAGTGGAATCTTTTAAGATAACGTATGATTATTGCACGTGAAGACAATTAGTCCTACTTAGAAGTACCAGTTATGAAGTAGTTTCCAACTGAAAATCTTTACAGGCTGAATACATTATCCAAAATTAAACTAAATCACAGTTGATGAAGGCTTTAGTAGCCGGCATTCAGTGTCGTTAATTCCATGTCGTTTTTCGGGCTGTGGACCCATGTTTGGATCTCCGCCCAAGGCTGCGATGCCTTTCTGTGCCACAAAATGCCGGCATGTGGCATCCAGAATATCACACAAACACACTGTTGGCTTTGTAATGATGGGTACTGTCCGGGTTGTACGAAGAGTACTGTGGCAGTAGTTGATCTACACTTCGTCAAGGTCAACAAATACAAATAAATTACCAACATGGATGTTCGCGTAGTTTTTTCATTACACTTTCCTGACAAGTAGAGGCATTTGTACTAATAAATAGTGACATAAATTTATGAAAAAAATTATTTGTTGAGTCAGATAATAATTTAGAGACGACCACCTAACTGTATGAAACCCCTTATTTGGAGTGATGACGCCGAACAGAAGCTTTAATACCTTTTTCGGGATTTTACAGAGCTTTCAAAGGTGTTACCCCTCTTATGAAACACCAAAATCATATTACATATAAGCTGGTCTGATACAGTGTTGTTTCGGATTTGTATTTCATCCTTAGTGTATTGAAAACAATAGTTACAAAGCAATAAAAAGAAATCTGCCCTGAGGGAGTGCATTCTACTCCGGACTTTGTCTTCGGTATTGAGAATGTGCAACTCATGATACAGATAGAGAAATGATATTATTATATTAATAAAAAAACGTGTTTATTTGTATTAAAATTTAACTTTTATTACACTGTGTGTCAAAGGTAATGCAGTTAAAAATTCCACTCATTAAGTCACACAATCCCACGCAATTCTTATTATTTCATAATAACTTTCATTTAATAATATTTTGTGGAATTTAAATCCATTTCATAATATTTTTTTTTGGTTAAACTTTTTAATTAGATTTATTTAAAATTAGTAATTTAAATATATTTAATAATATTACTTAATTTTTAGGCACAATTTTGACGAATTTGTGGATGATCTGTTATTAGTTAATTGCGAGGGAGAATATATGGGCCTGATTTTTTTTCTTTTCGTTTTGACCATTTTTAGACTAATTTTTTCAACAATTGACAACAGCAATCTTTTCTTTCTTCTTCGCCTAATAAGTCTTCTTCTTTTCGCTTTCCTCGCTCTTTTCTGTTTTGCTTTATTTCTCCTCACTTTCTCTGTTTCTTATATACCTTTTATATTTTTTCGCATTTCTTAAAAAAAGATGATTTCTGCATTATGTTTAATTAGTTATTTATTAATTAGGCAATTAATCGTTTTAATTTCCTGGATGGATGTGGAACGAAAGCAAATCTAAATAAAATCGTCCTAAGTGGGATCGATCGAATTCCCTGAATAATATAATATTATTTATATTATGTTTGTCTCTTTGAGTCAGCGATTTACTCTATTATCTCCAATGGCACATTCCTTCTAATCTTTTTTCGCCTGTAATTTCATTTAAAATAAAAAGCAGACTATCTTTTGTGTTCACATGATAAACGGTAGGAGACACAAAAAGCAGCCACTGTAAAACTCTGGCAATATGTACAAAAATTCGTTTTGTTTACTCTTTGCAACAATGAATTTTACAATTTATTTTTTTTTCTTGTATTTGTTTCCCTAACAATTTAACACATTTTCAAGTGACACAGTGAAAGTTTTATTACTGATAGCGTAAAACAACGTTCGAAAATGTACCTCACTGATAGACATTCTTCCATATACATAAAGTAGCTTCGAAGCGAAGGACAAACCCAATATTTGCATAACGGATATAAAAACTCGAGATGCGTTTTATTAAATCACCTCCATGCAATGTGAAGGCAACTTTCCATTTATTATTTAATTATTTATTTGTTTATTACTGTTTTTGAGAAAACGGAGAATGAACCTCCGAGTTCGAAGAGAAATGTGAACCTTTCACCTTGCAATAATCCAACCGGACTCGCATTTCATTTTTTTCCTGAGGGAATCGCGGTTTTGTTTTAAGACAGTCAGCAAGAATTTATCAGTTTTGCTGTATCCCGGTGAGGAGGGGTTCGTTGCTTATCAGGTCACTTTGTCCCATGAGGTCCTATATCACTTTGAATCCTAACACTCAACTTTTTCTTGAGTTGGAAAGTCGCTTTACCTCATTTCGTATAAGTAATTTATATATCGTTGCCATAAAAATTGTATTTGTTATACTCTTGCGAAGAGAGGTATATACGAGACTAGTTTTCTCATCACTCGGGACACCCCAGCATGGGGTGTGCCCAAACTGGTTTTGCTCCTCTCTTTTTTTTCCTTTAGTTTTTTATAATTCACCTGTTCGATAGAATGCAAAAAAGAATACATTTTTTCCCCATAAATTTTCCACCTTTTTTGCTTTTAAATTAACAATAATCTTATTAAATGTTTTTATTATAACACTGTCATATTACAAAGGCGGTACTTTCGATTTCTATTTTGGATGTCGGATGGTTCAAGGTTTTCCCACATCGTCTGCAGAATCAGAGCTGATACATTATACTCATTACTCTGATTCGGTGAATTACTATGTTTAATCATTCTTGGTCATGCCTTTCAGGTATTGTGACTGGTCGTAAAGTCAAGTGTTTGATTTTTAACATGTCGTTAAGTCTCTTAAGTTTTTCTCAGCTTTTTTTCAGGAGGTTCGGCCTTTGTTTGGGTATTGACCTGTTCTTTTCTTTTGCTTAAACCTAATTTACTGAACGCTTTTTTTATTGCGGCAGTTATTTCGGGTCGGAGTTAGTTTAAGCCATTCTTTTTCTGTCCCGCATATAATAAGTATAGCCGGTCAGGTGTGGGAACCAATGAGAGGTGTGCGCCCGAGGCTGTATTTTCTTATTGGGATGGAATGAAACGCTCAGTTCTTCTGCCTTCTTGTATTTTATTTTTGGGCGTCTTTAAGTTTTTTTTTTTTTATTTCGTTTCTTCAATCCGGCCTAGAGAAAGCCATGTACATAACGAGATTCTTGAAGAAATGCCTCTTCTCTAATTTTGCGGTTTTTCACAGAGACAGAATTTCACAGAATAAAAGGAACAGTAAAGCGGATAAAATAAGAGCGAATTATAAACGTTTTAAGTCAACCGTTTGAAAACCAAACGGTCTAAAAAGTAAAACCCGAAGCCGACTGCGGCTCTTGAAAAATGATGACAATGCAGTAATGGTTATTCTGTTTTAGGACGTTGATAATGGTCTCCATCGTGAACGTGGCGTCGGGATGCGGACCCGGAAGAGGAGCAGGTCGAAGAAGAGGAGTAAATAAATTGACACCATTAGTTTTTAAGCAGCACGTACCGAACGTTTCGGAAAACACATTAGGAGCTAGCGGACTGACCGAAGGTCGGATTACCAGAGATGACCCCCGGTTTAGGGATTTAATACCAAATTATAATAGCGACATAATATTTAAGGACGAAGAAGGAACTGGAGCTGATCGCTTTATGACGCAGGTAAGATGCAAATATTCATTCTGAAATCCTGTCGGATGCTGTACGGATTTAATATGCGGGTAAAACGATAACTTTTGCGAAATACTGATATGTGAAACTACTACTTAAAACAGTTTACCACGATATTGTGGTGTTGAGAAAACATAATTGCACTTTTTATGAGTCACGAATTCGGAGGTTTTCAAAGCGGTTGTTAAAGCCATTTATACTTATTTGAATAATTTTTATCCGTTTGAACTGTTATTAAATTACTTATGAATATTCTTATACTGGATGTCTGCGAGTGCGATGAGATCATGCCCTGGGTTGACTGACGAAACTGCCTGCTTTCTCAACATCTCACCCAATCCGAGGGCTTCGGTGTACCTTTTGTGTGAAAATTGGATCGTCTACCCAATTAGTGGGGCTTTGTACGGCCGCCGTCAGTGGGTTTTCCATGAAGAATCCAGCCTTTAATTGGTTCTTATTTTGCTGGCCTCGGGGGAATCCGAGTGACAACGTTAGCATTCTAGGCTTTTTATTAGGGATAGGGTTTCATGCATACTTCTCGTTCCTTTCTCATAATTAAGATAAGTTCGGGGCAGCAGTAGCAGACGTTCTTTGCAGTGCGACTCTTCGAGTGGGTTTCATTTCCTCGAGATGGTTCATCTAAGATAAGAGAATTATGTTTCGGTTGACTGCTCCAACGTTTCTGAACTTCCAGACAAACTCCAAATATTGCTGAACAAGGATCAAAGGTCATCGGGCAAAGCCGAACCTTTTCATTTTAGCCTGAAACAGCACGGTGAAAATTTCGATATCCTCGTGACTGTTATTTTCGATCGTTAACAATTTGGATTGGATTCGCTGGCACAGTCGTTTTGAGTCCAACCCACAGACGACGACGATGATGATGATGATGCTGTTTTAAATCAGTGCCGAAAACCCGACAAAAAACCGTCTGAGTTTTTTCTTTTTCATTTCACTTTCTTCAGAATATTTTTTCTCATAAACGATTCTGGTTTTCGCTTTCCCAGGCCAAATCCTTTCTTCGTTCCAGGCTGGGATTTTGTTTATCCCAAGGACGACCAAATAAATATTTTTGACACTTCGGCCTTTCCTCCGACGCCACGGGAGGAATAAATTATAATACTCCTCGAGTTTTTCCTACCTGAGGATGAATGTTGAAATTCCAATCGGAAAATTATAATTCGATTCCGAATGAGATTTTTCACTCAACGACCGGATTTTCAGTTAAAAAGTTATCCTATTCTCCACCAGCGAAAATGACCTGACTAACTATTACACAAAAGGAACACACAACCTGGCCGTAAAATCGTTAATGGCCCATTTGTAAAGTCACAACGAGAATCTTATTAAAAATAATTTAAATTGATTTTAATTTGAATCGAATGGGGAGACGTTTTCGGTTATTTTTTTTTATTTAAATTTCCCACTATATTTGTAGACATCCTTTTTTGAATTATATGTTTATTGGAAAATTAGGTGCGCTTTTTTTTTTAATTACCAAAATGCAAAGTCTTTTCTGTTAAGGAATAAAAACCCCCAAAAAATTAAATTCATGAGAATAAATTCGGCGTTCAGAATACCTTTCGAAGGGCTACAAAAAGGCAATTTTCTTTACCTTTCGACCTAAAGATTTCCCGAAAGGCACATGACAGTGAATCATTTCAATGCTGCATTTGAAAGTGGCGACCTCCAAAAAGAAGCGCTCACTCTCGGTTATAAAAAAAAGGAAAAGGAATAAATATCACAAGAAATATAAATTTAAAGTTTTTCTAAATCACTGACATCACTTTTTATTTTATCGCGGGAGGATTTTATTCTCTCTCTCTCTCTCCGATGGCAAACATTCTCCTTACTGTCTTTAATGGATTAAATCAGATTTGGGGAACGTAAGCCTTTTTTTTCATGAGACCTTAATGTCCCCCTTTGTCGGGGGGTTGATTGCAAGGAAACGTCAGGTTGCGAGTCAGTTAAAATTAATGACGCGGCTCTATCATTATTCATTTTATCTTCTCCTTCGAAATATCTAACATTATTAAATCTCAAAACAAATGCACATGATGTCCTCCATTGGCTTTGTCGCATTGTCTGGATGAATAATGTTAATTGCTTTTTTTACGTTTCCGTACAGAGTGTGTTTGTTTTATAAACGTTTGTCGGCTCGACCGTTTCAACTCCCCCCTGTCGGTGGGAGGCCACCAAAGGGGGTGCAAACAACGCTGCAGGACAATGGGGCAATGGCATGCAGAAACCGAACCAACCTATTAATCACCGCAACTTATATTAAATTTTAATTAAAACCGCACTTTTTTGCGAATACTTGGAGCTATCAATCACCGTTAATCTTGGACAGTCAAAGCAAATTGTTATTTAATTAACAAATTATAAATGCTCATAATCCGAAAAAATGGCGAACCATGCAAATCTCATTGCAACCCACGGCAGAGAATATTATCCACTCGGGCAAATGCGTGCATCAATGCATAATAATTACACGGGGCCGTAAATAATCGGATGGTTGGCTGTTACTGTGCGCGAATTTAAGTGAAAATTTCTCTTGCATGGTCGAGCTTATCTCTGCTCTCGATCCCTATTAATTTTGCTTTCGTTTTCTATCGCCTTCGTGCCCACGCGAATGCATTCGCCTGCTTTGCCAGGTGATTAATCAGTTTGTGGAAAAAATAAATTTTACTAAGTGCAATGATAATGAATTACACGTTGTGATTTAACACATGAAAATGTCACATAAATATCTTAAGTGGGTGCATTTAGCAGAGCCTTCGCAAGATTAACTTTTATATCTCCTAAGATTATTTACGTATATTATTAGCAATAAAAATTTCATTGATCGATTAAACAGGCATTAAGTTGTAGTTAAACACCTCGACTGCCGTCCAACGGTTTTTGTGTTTTTCGTATTTGGACAAACGTCTTTGTATTATTTCCTGTACTTAAATTTTCAAATTCAAACTGTAACAATTTTATACATAATAAAGCCGGAAAACAATAAGAAACGAAAGCTTTTTAGAAGATAACATGGAACGGATCAGCAAACATTTAAAAAAATTTACAATTTGAATTAAAAATTGTTAAAATCAAGTATGCTCCCTCAGCTTAGTTCACCGATTATTTTATAATATTGATTTGGAAGAAAAATGATTTTTCACTGGCAAGTCTGGGGAATTTATTTTTATTCGATTTGTTTTTATCCAGTAATCCTCACGGCATAATACCTAAGGTTGTTCCACAATACCGATTTGAATTTAGTAAAACTTGATTTTGAATAAATTTCTGAATCCACTTTAAAATAACCCCACTTTAATGGAATTTAATTTGAAACGAAATTTTTTTTTACGTGTTTATACCAATTTTAAAGAGGCTTAAAAGTTACAAGTTTTCACAGAAAGTTATTTTTCGGGCGTACCTGTTTAATTGCAACCGCTTTTTCATAACGAAGAAAAATGCAGAAGTCATCTCATTATTCTCTTCTATATTATCATTTCGCGGCTTTTCTCTTTGCCATGAATTCCACTGAATAAGAGATCATTTCTCAAAATATGGAAAGGAATTTTTTTCGGGGCCCCAATGCTCTTTCTGCACACTCCCACATTTGGTGAACTCTATGGAAACCGTTACCAAATCCACAGAGTGCCGCGTGTAAATGTCAAAAGTTAAGAATGCTCCCGAAATAGGTAGCAAACAAATCTAATAACATGGCAGCGTATGCGCCTGTAATTTATCTGTTTATGAGTAATTGGTTCCCATTAACATGTATTGTGTGACATGATTTTTTGTGAGTTATGGGACCGCCGCAATCAGTTATACATCTTCCATGTAATTTGTTGGCGTCATTTATCAACACATTGTTATTTCCTACCAATTATGCCAACATTTCGTCAGCTCTGGGGTGGGCAGATTAATTGAAATGAATAATTTTTACTCCATTCCTTTTGCCCATCTTTACCCCTTTTTCTAAAAAGTTTTGGGAAAGAGAAACAAATTTATTCGTCGTTTTCTCGGATGGACCTAAAGGCATCGAAATTTTAAAATACCGACCAATATTTTATGTATACGCTTTTTCCTTGAATAATTATTGGGAAAATTGTAGGTGAGTGAATGTGCTAGCCCAATGATTCAGACTGAAGAAGACTTTGTTCCTCCTTCAGGCCAAAGCCCCGCCCCTGCTAATCTTCCTTTTTTATGTACTGAAATGACTGCCTGCATATGAGGTGATTAAGCAACGCGAGAAAATTATGTCACGTCCCTCTGCCAGGAAAATTTCATTTATTGTCCGACCCGTATGAAATGTATGCGAATGTATGAATTATTATAAATTGTTCTTTCCTGTGAATTTGCAATTTTAACAACCACATATTCCACGGTTTAGCCTATTTTGGGAATGTTTCAAATACAAGGGCCACAAATTATAATCGCATTCATTTCTCCTCACCGCCTTCTCATTCTTCTTTCATGAATAGTTTCTCATCTTGTCTTCTTTTTCCTTCAACTGGTCTTTTAAAATTATACGTACCCGCCCAATAATAATTTATTTTTTATTAACAAATTGACATGCCCTTCTCGATTCAATTGAAAGAATAAGAACAAAGTTAATTGCTTATTAATGCCGGAATTGAATTATTGTTTTCGGCATCTCGACAACGAATGCTCCAAGTCATTTTAAGCAGAAAAATTTCACTTGGAACCCACCGCAAAATACCGAAAGATATTTCCAAATAGAAGTTTTTTTAATTTCCACTTCATAAAAAATAAAAAGCGCGGAAATGTGGAATCGGAGAAACCCTAAAAAAAAATGGAGAAACGTTCCCACAATCCTTTTCATGCAAACACGACTCAGCGGAAAGCAAATAAATACAATATAAAGGCAAACAGTCCTCAATTACAAGGCTGCTTACAAAGGTTCACAAGACCTGTGACGCCATAGAAAATAAAGTGTGGGTTCTATCATTGTCACCTTTGCGGACCAAACAAATCAATAAAAACTAATACCTGAGTCATACCTGTTGAGAGAACGCATTGAATGAATGCGAGGCACTTGTTTATTTTATTGCTAACGTTTTGTTTTTCGGCTCTTTGTTTGAGGTTTTCCCATAATCACAAAACAATTTTCACTTAGAATCTTATTTTATGTATTTTCTCCTTTGAATGGAGACTAAAATGAGTGAGTGTCTGTTTTTAATTTATTGGAGCTCTAATCAAACTGGCAAACGTTTCCTTTAATGAAATTCACAATTCATTGAAAAAAGGGATCGTTTCCTCCGATGGTCGGCCATAAAATACAATTTGAGGAAAACTTATGAATGAAAAGCCTTCAAAAGGGAAATGGCGCTTCCTCACCTTTTCCAAATAAATTGTTTTAAATTGCAAAACTAAATGAATAAAAAAGAAGAAATAATGGAGAGCGATGAAGTGTAGTCGACCATAATTCAAAGATGAGAAAAGTTGGAATTTTTGGAAGGCAACGAAGGAAATGAATTATACTGTTTTCGCGATAACATTACAAATGCATTTAAAGATTTAAATATTATTTGGGAAAAGCAAACAAATTCCTTTTCTAAAAACTGATAGCGACAGACACATCGACGACGAAGATGTTTGCCCAAAAAAGTCTCAGACATTTTGTCGCTCAAACGAAATCTCTCATCGAAAATAAAAACTGGAGAAGATGTATCATTAGAAATTTTTTAAAAGGAGAACAATATCTGAAAACCATTTAAAAAAGAAACATTCCCAATGTGGGTGCTCAGGTAAAAATAGAAAAACTCGAAAGTGGTTTTGTTGAGAAAGAACAAAATTCAGAAATGAGCTATTAATCTTCTCTAATACTTCTGGAGAAACCCAGACTTAAAAATGTTATATCGGGGGGGTACGAATTCACAGGAGAAGGCCGCACGAAGAAATCCCAAAATAGCTATTCAGGAAGACATCTAAGAAAAAAGAAGACATGATGTTAAACTAGGTCTTGAATGAAGCCAGAATTTAACATCGAGCAATGAGAAAACAAAATGGCTGCTTAATTATGTGCTCGAGGCTACATGGGCCCTCACCTTACATCTCCAGCTTCCCCTCCTGGTGCCATGGTGATTAATAGCATCACGCTCTTGGCCTAACTTATGCCAATGGCCCCAAATTACATAAAAAATCATAACGTGAAGTGCGGGGCTTCGTCATTTTTTCCCGAAAAACATTCCTTCCCACATTTATTTATTTTATTTTAATTTGTACCGTGTTTTCGTTGAAATGTCCTCCTCAGAGATATCGTCCTCCGGTTTTATTCATTCAGGGATGTCTTGAAAAAGTCGGTTAAAAAACAATTCTTCGGGGCCCAGTCAAAGTTTCACCACGACTTCGGGGCTCCCCGGGAATTTGAAAATTTCAGTTTGACTGCATTCGTCAATTGCCCGCGTTAAGAAAAAAAACAATTTTCGGTCGAATGAACCATATCCTAAAAAGTTGGATTTTTATGTTCAAATAAGAACATTCTTTTTAATAGTAGCTTTTAATGGCCCTGCCTTGCAAGATCTAGTAGGATCAGGATGCTTAGTCCTATAATGGGAATTTTTGCCTCGAGTATCTTCATCACCTCGAACTGGTCGAAAATAAAAATTCGTTCGTGTAAATTCACAATGCTTTTGCGATTTAAAATCGATCCGGGTTCATCTTTTGTCTGTTCGATTCCGAATTCCTTTTCGGTGACTCTCTTCGGCCGCTTTTCGGGAATTGTACACAATTCCCATGTTCCCGGGCTCGTTAGATTGGATTTATTACAGAATCTGAGCCTCCCATTTGACTGCAGGCGACCCTGGGAATGGGAATGACTCCCGTGTCACCGGACCTGGATACTTTAAACCTTAACATGATCGAGGCGATGCGGAGTTTAGTGGTTAGCTAATAAAAGACTGTAAACTTTGTTCTTAATATAGTTTTACAATACTGATAACTTACGGTGAAGTTCCCACGCGACAGAGGTGGTCGTGCGGCATCTTGACACTTCCATTTTTACAATGTTTAGTTAAAAACCGGCTATAAATCTCACGGATACTTTTACACTAAATTACTTAAATAATATTACCATTTTCCATTGTTGATTCTAAGACTATCGTAAAGGTATTTATGTGCACCAACATATTCAACTTGACTCTCCTTAATGTCTCCTTGCGAGGCGCTTCGGCGGATTTTTATTGGAGGGGCGAAATTACCTTAAAAGGTTCATTTTTCACCCGAAATCGCTTCCGCTTTTTTAAGTCTTATGATCTTTCGCAAAAGCTCTCATTACGTTCTCGTTAGTCAGTGATGGCCAACCTACCGCCCGTGAAGGTGTTGCTTGTGGCCCGCTCTTTTATTTCCTATTTTCACATACGTATTTGGTGATTTTAGTCCATTTTCATTTTTAAATAAATGATTATGACTGCAAACTAATATTAGAACAACTTCAATTTTAAATTTTTTTCTTACCTTTCGGCAAAATTTTAAATTTACCCAAACGCTTACATTTTAGGTTTCCCTTCTTTTTTAGATTCTGTCATAGAAGTCAAAAGGACTGCTTGCATAAAATGTTGTAAAAAGGGTAAAGCCGGAAAAAAGAGGCAAAGGCAATAGCCGTGAGAGCAGGAACGTAGAGAAAAAAAGAAAATGAGAAAAAGAGAAAAGGGGAAAATGAGAAGAAAGAGAAGGGAAAAGGGGGAAAATGAGAAAAAAGAGAAAAAGAGCAAAGGGAGACATGAAAGAAATAGAAAAGGCGAAAATAATAAGAAAGAGAAAAGGAGAAAAGGGGAAAATGAGAAAAAGAAAAGAGGAGAAAATATGAAGAAAAAGAGAAGGAAGAAATGAGAAGAAAGAGAAAATGATAAAAAGAAAAGAGGTGAAAATATGAAGAAAAAGAGAAGGAGGAAATGAGAAAAAAGAGAAAATGAGAAAGTGATAAAAAGAGAAGGGAAAGGGGGAAAATGAGAAGAAAGAGAAAAAGGGAAAGAGAGTAAATGAGAAAAGAGAATAAAAACTAATTTTAAAAATCCATATTTAATTGTGCCCCCCGAAATTACACCAAACTCAACTTTGGCCCGCATATTATCAAAGGTTGGCCATCACTGTCGTTAGTCAGAAATTTTATACATTCAAAAATAGGAAGGAAGAGATGGAGTGCTAAAATTTGCAGCTCTTCGGTTTTAAATTAATCATTTTTTATTCTGTCCACCTCATTGATTGTCATTTGCAAAACACTCTCCGTTTGCAATAGTTTTCTTCCCTTTATATTTCCATTGTCATTGAAATTAAAATTAATGATTGACGAAAGGGAATGAAAGGATGACAGTCTGCTGGAGAGTAATTGATGAAGAGGAATGAGGAAGAGAAGAGCGAAAAGATCATCGTGAGGATAAAAGAACGAGTAAAGTGAAAAAGAATATTTTTTATTAGTCGTTCTGAGTATTGTCCGAAGCCTACAGAACACCGACTCCATCGGAACCCGAAGGGGAGAATATAAAAAAAAAGATAAACACTGACAACGTGCAGAAAAAACAAAAGAATCATCTCTTCTGTAAGCGTTATCGCCGCACACTCTGCCAGAGTTCGCGACCTCACGTTTAAAACTATTTCCCCTTTTAGGTACCGTTTTATTGTGTTTCATTACAAAGACCGATTTCTGATTGGTAACTAAAAGAGAAGAAAACAAAAATCGCGATGAAATTTCTATTCATTTTAGCCTGACGAACCGTGATTAGGTTGAATAGCGAAAAAACACGGTTGACGCCATTTTGATTTTTTTTTACACACCATTCATTTGGTAAAAAATTATTCTCATTGTGAGTGATGTAATTGAGGGTGATGCCGGAGTTGAGTCAAAGGAGAAACCGTGTGCCCACACCAGGTATCCCTGCCCTCATGGTGTCCAATGAGATGAGGGAGGTATCGCCGTCTTTTATTTAATTCTCTCCTCCTTCCATTTCCTTTCTTCCTTTCTTGGTACTTCATTCTTTCCACTTCTCACCGATTCTGTTTCGCGACCGGCCGCATGTCAACGGCCTAACCTTGAGTATGTACTCACAGCAGTTTTCCACTCATCTTCTTTTTAGACCTATTCTGCTTCTCAGGTTACTGCTTCGCCTGTGTAACCACGCTTTGATTGAGTTAATTCCGTTAAAAATTCCAAAAATGGGTTCTATGAGCTATGATTAACCCTTTGCGGTCATATGTCTACTCTCAGCCAACACAGCAAAGAACTATACGAATATATACGAATCTTATACTCTATGCATTCATAAATCAGTTTAAATTTTTCCTCAATTTCTATTAAGCCTTTTCATCAATTAATACGATGCTCCATCGATCGGAGATAACGAAGAGGTGTCGCCTTTTGATCGTAACAATACATTGTAGACAAACAAATACAATATGCAAACGAATAAACAAATATAATATACAAACGAATAAACAAATACAATATACAAACAAATGAACAAATACAATATACAAACGAATAAACAAATACAATATACAAACAAATGAACAAATACAATATACAAACAAATGAACAAATACAATATACAAACGAATAAACAAATACAATATACAAACGAATAAACAAATACAATATACAAATACAAACAAATCAAATACATTGTAGAATTCCAAAGAATATTTTATAAATTGTATTTAACTGTAAATGTAATACTGTTATGTAACTGTAACTGTAACATAACTATGTAAATGTAACTGTAAATGTAATAACTGTTATGTTTGCAGTAGTATAAATTTATATTTTTGTAAATCTATAATTGTATACTGTAATAATATAAGTTTCCACCTCTAAGGCGTGATAGAGGTTCAATATATTATATTATTATTATAAATTGTATTTATGAGTAATTAGAGATTCTCTCTTGTTAAAATATGACTAAATATTACTGAATATTACTGAATATTATGTATATGTATCTCCGCTCTTTCCAAAGAAATTAATTCCGACCAATAGATACCCATACACAAATTTTATACCACCGCAAAGGGTTAATAAGCTTTCACTTGTGACGAATAAACCGATTGAAATGAAGCTTTTTTCACTGCTTCACAACATTTTTGTGAATATTCCGTTGGTATAAAACCAAAATCCTTTACCGAAAACCGGACAGTATTCGATTTCGAATTAATCCTCGATGGGTAGGTGTAATACAATATTTTAATAGGGATATCCGTGTTGGTTCCCATTAAATGCATCGCATCATTCGGATTGACATATCCAAAGCTTTATTTTGAATTCTTATTATACCTTAAACGTGTAAAGTTCTTTTATTAACATAATTGACAATTACTTGTTCTAATTGACGGATTAATTTGATCATTATCGTTATCGATGGAACTTCGGGTTGCACCTTTTTTCTTCACCGTTGACACTTTTTTGGCGGCTGAAAAAAATACCTTTATCAGGTTAAGACGAGATTATTTGTTCTTTCCTTCTGCATTTTTCGTTTCTTTCACTTCCCTCGTGCAGCATTCATTCCAAGGGTCAGCCGAGGCGATGCATCCATTTCTATAAAAGCCATTAACTGCATTTGGGCAGGAAAAGACCGCAGGTGTATTTCCCAGTCATTGAATGAATATCGTTGGAGAAACCGTCGTGTGATTGGGATAAACTTAAAATAAACATCGATAACGTGTCAATAAACATATTGAAAATGTAAACTTTCAATTTCATAACAAGTTGCACCGTTAAAAGTTGTTGCAGCAACACAAAACGATCAACCTGGCGTTTTTTCCCACGTTTTTTATTGAAAGGCCTGAAATCGTCGCCATTATCACAAATCCGTGATGCCCCAAAATTTACTACTGCTAGTCTCGAATGAGTTTTCGACATGGGGATCTTCTTCGCCTCTTTCGCTCGACTCCGAATTAAAAACCTGTTTGTTCTTACAACTTTCCTATATAAAATTGACAGATTTCAGGCGATCGTAAAAAAAAGGGACAGAAAATCGTGTTATTGATTAGAAAACAAAAATTTATGTCCGAGAATATGTTTTCACTTCCGGTTTTTCACCGTACGAAATCGCATTTTTTTCAATCAAAAATAAAACTCCAAATTCAGTGCCAAAGAAAGAAAAATGTGGAAACAGTCTTAAATAAAAGAATCAAACTCAACTTTGAATACACTCTTATAAATAGAAGGTTTCTTTTTAGAAATAGTTTCGAGACAACCCCGCAGAGATGGCAAAAGTAAATGACCCTTACACAAAACCAATGTAAAAAAATTATCAATTCCATTTCTTTTACAGCATATCTAAAGGCGATTATAAGTTAACCCTTTGGGGTCGTATAAAATTTGTGTATGGGTATCTATTGGTCGGAATTAATTTGTTTGGAAAGAGCAGGGATACATATACATAATATTCAGTAATATTTAGTCATATTTTAACAAGAGAGAATCTCTAATTACTCATAAATACAATTTATAATAATAATATAATAATATATTGAACCTCTATTGCACGCCTTAGAGGTGGAATCTTACATTAATTACAGTATACAATTATAGACTTTATAACAAATATAAACTTATACAATTACAAACATAATGTATTACATTTACAGTTAAATACAATTTATAAAATATTCTTTGGAATTCTACAATGTATTTGATTTGTTTGTATTTGTATATTTTATTTGTATATGTATATTTGTATATTGTATTTGTTTATTTGTTTGTCTACAATGTCATTGTTACGTTCAAAAGACGACACCTCTTCGTTATCTCCAATCGATGGAGCATTGTATTAGTTGATGAAAAGGTTTAATAGAAATTGAGGAAAAGTTTAAACTGATATAGGAATGCATACAGTATAAGATTTGTGTATATTTGTATAGTTCCTTGCTGTGGTGGCTGAGAGTACACATACACGTACGACCGCAAAGGGTTAATAATTAAATTAATATAAAAATATTCACATATCTCAAAGTCATAAAGTCTCAAAGTCACGAAGGAACAATATTAAGTTTATGCTTTCTTAATTAAATATTCAGAATTTTCCCTTTGGAAATATTCACAATCCTGAATTGAAAACACCAAAAGCTTATACTATTCGAAAACGAGCAAGAGAAGATGAAAAATTCGCCCCCAAAAGTCATTCCCACGGTGAAAGGCTCTCCTTCGATCAAACTTATTTCGGTCCTGTGTTCTGAAGATGATCCTGACATTCTTCACATGGCTGAACAAATAAAAACCCCACTAACTTGTAATAGGATTGAAAGGGCATCGAACGGAAACAAGAAATCTTCTGGCCAACCTATGTCCGAACCCATTCAATACGCGAATAATAATTTGGGTTTTTTTTTCCTTTCTCACAAAACAGAAGAGTGACAAAGGGAAGAGGTTAATTGTTACCGTTGTGTCGGTTCGAGAAATAAAATGAGCTAATCATAACAACCAATTACTTAAATTAAAATTCAATTCATGGCAAAAGGGATTCACGAATTAGAAATGGCGATATCCGCTATTCAAAAAAAGGCTTTGTGCCTTTTTCCACGAAAACTATTCGGACAATGGCCGAACCTTTTCCTCTCTTTCGACTAAACGAATTCTCATTTGCATAATTCGGGAGGAATATTAACCATTAAATGGTACATCTCATGTGTTAATTTCCCCGTTTGGCGTTTTCCTCCCCCGAAAAACCGGAAGTGGACGATTTATTTCCTGAAAGTATTAAAAAAGTGAAATATCAGACACAGATGTTATGTCTTCAGTTGAAATTTAATTAAGTTCGACAGTCTGTTGTCATTAACCATCAAGTGTTATTTCCCCGGGTCAAAGACTTGAAAGTTCGATACTAAAATCCGGTCCTGCCCAAAGTTCAGCAAAAGTTTTCGTCGGTGACGTCACTCATCAAATGAATTTATTGTTTTAACAATCGAAATGCAAATTTTAATATTCATTCAGACAAACTATTTCGTGACAAACAAAAATCCGAATAATTTATTATCTATTTTTTTTTTGCAAAAAAATAACAGTGATAATTTGCGTTATTATTAAAAAATGACCGAATGCCATTCATGTGGAGTCAGTTATTGCAACAAAACACCAATGATAAATGGTGTTCGCCCGGAAAATCCTATTCATACATTATTAATTATGTTTTCTGTGAATTAATAGCGGAGTTTTGGTGAGCTCCCGAACGTTCGGTCAGTCCAAGACGGGTTTCTCATCTCCTCGTAAATCCCAGAAGACCTCCCTGACAATGTCGGTTTTCTTCAGGGAGCCATAAACAATCCACAGAGCAACAGTAGCAAAAAACATGGGTAAACTTTTAAGAACCCCACGCAGAAAGCGATATAATAGGGTGTGAATGCTAATGAATCGTAAAATAGTTTTTACTAAACAGTTGAATTAACCAAATTTATATGTGAATTTAAATGACCGTTTCAATATTGAATCGGCCCGCACGAAAAGGTTTCACGTTTCTTCTGTTACTAATGGCCGCCCCGATGCGAAACTCCCACAATAACCATGTCCTGTTGGAGGCCAATAATCTTTTCAAGGTAGACATCAGAAAATTAATTAGGAGTGAGATACAACCTGAAACCGACCGCTGTCCTCCACTCCATTTGGAGTTTGTCCTTTTCCTCGCTCCATCGCTTTCACTTATTATTTTCTATGAAAGCTTTATGGGCGAACGCTTTTCTATATTTATACTGACTCGTCGAGTTTTCCTCAAAAATTAAATGGATTGTTTTTAGCGTGTCGGCAGGGCTTCCCCCGAGCGAGCAGGTAGTTCTAAAAGACATCCGCCGCATATCTCTTCCATCAACACATCCCAAGTAAAAAATAGCAATTTAAAGTGTCATAATAAAGAAGCAATTAATGCGATACGGAGAGAAAAAACAAATGGCGCCCCATTAAAAATGACGTTAAATATCTATTTAACTTGCTCAATTTCTCTAAAGTGAAGGAGAATAAAAATTTTACAGTTACTTAAAACAGTATAAAATGTCGCTGTGGGACGTAGAAAAATGAAAATTCTATGAAAATTGAAATCGGAAATACTCCGAAAGTGACATCATTGTTTTATTTTCGCTTGTTTTTTTTATATTTCTTAAATTTTCAAATTAATTAAATTAAAAATCACACTCTGTAGTTTATTATTTCCTTTTTAACCCTTTGCGGTCGTACGTCTGCTCTCAGCCACCACAGCAAGGAACTGTACGAATATATACGAATCTTATACTGTATGCATTCCTATATCAGTTTAAACTTTTCCTGATATAATACGATGTTCCATCGATTGGAGATAACGAAGAGGTGTCGTCTTTTGAACGTAACAATACATTGTAGACAAACAAATAAACAAATACAATTATACAAATATACAGTATACAAATAAAATATACAAATACAATTTACAAACATACAATATACAGATATACAATATACAAATACCAACAAATAAAATACTTTGGAACTATACGAATATATACGAATCTTATACTGTATGCATTCCTATATCAGTTTAAACTTTTCCTCAATTTCTATTAAACCTTTTCATCAACTAATACAATTGGAGATAACAAAATTTAATCTAACAATTCCAAAGAATATTTTATAAATTGTATTTAGGAGTAATTAGAGATTCTCTCTTGTTAAAATATGACTAAATATTACTGTATATTATGTATATGTATCCCTGCTCTTTCCAAACAAATTAGTTCCGACCAATAGATACCCATACCCAAATTTTATACCACCGCAAAGGGTTAATATATTTATCTTTTATGAAAAATATATTCCAAAACAAAATTCTATTTTATAGCAAATACGATTCTTTTTAATAATTTATATAATCTTTTTACTTTTAAATGCATTGCGTATAATTTAATTATAAATAATTATCTGATATGACACGTTTTCATTGCAATCTATTTATTAAAAAAAATAAATAATCTTATTAAAAATAAATTTTCACGTAATTACGGATATTTATTTGCCTTTTAAATGTTTTATTGTTATTATTTAACGAATTTATTTTCCTTCACTTTTCCGTTTGTGTGTCGGTGTCATATATTTATGCTGGATATGTCATCGGATATTAATGTTATTGGTTAGATGTTGTTAGATTTAGATTCGTTTTATGTGGATTTGAGGATTTACATTTTATTCAAAGCGGTAATTTTCTGGGAAATTTTCCATACGAAGTAATTAATTTATTTTTTATTTCGTGGAAAATTGTCGGCAGGTGAAATTGTGAAAATAAATTCACATAAAATATCATAAATACGTAAATGAAATGATCTTTTTTTTATTAAACACGTGAAAAGTGTGAGGGAAAACAGTGGAAAATTTAGCGTTGAGCGCCAACGGTGCGTAAAATTATATAATTCGGCTCCAAATCTGAGTAACTCTTTTTGCGAATTGGGGTCTCAAACGGTCAAAAAAGGCGATAAAGCTTTCAAAAAAAAAAAAAAAGAAAAGACGAAAACGGCCCCTTGTTATTGGTTCTCATTCATAAAATTTTTTATTGCCATTTTCTTTTTTAATATGATGTTCACGTAGCAGGTTAAAGGAGAGTGGATGAGCCGCCACTTATTTTAATTTTCTCTGCCATATTAAAATTGATTGGAGCATTACAGGTGGGATGGATTCCAGCGAACTCGTACATTTTCACCCCACTGAGCATCGCCACCTCTCCCTCACCTTTTTTTATCACCGAACGGCACCCACTTTCACAACCAATAAAAATTACATGTCCGCCACGAGATAAAAGGTGTACTGTTTCAGTCAACCTTTCCTCGTCATGTTTAACGAGAAGGCAGGGAGGAATCATTAATTGAATAAAAACGTGTTTTCCGTTGTCTTTGGGCACTGCCATGTAATTTAATATGGGAGTGTTGAGCCGTCGAAGACCTCCGATGACCAAAGCCATCGACAATTTAGGAACTGCTTAATTTCTTCTCTATTTTTTTTTTATGCCTTTTATTCGGGGATTTACATGAGTGGGATTTGACTAATGTCTTATCTAACAAGATTCACTTGCACCCGATTTCACGACATCTATTTTCGTATCGGATTATGCTGCTCATGTTGAGAAGATTCCTCTTTCCTACAGGTATTTTCTCTTACATTTTTTTGCTTCTGAGTCATTTGAATAATAAAAGTTTAAGTATTTTTGGCCTATGAGTCCTCATATTTATGGGGAATGTTTCGATTCGATTCTGTCTTCTGCTGGAGTTTTCTAAAAGCGTTTGGTTAACCGCGAGGGTTAGTTTTTGAGGGTGAGAGGTTGAAACCTTCTGTTTATTTCCTTCCGTGCATTCATACCGTCTTTGAGATCACACAGCATCAAATGTAAAAGCTCATACAAATGGGTATTATGCCCTTGGGGTTTAATTTATTCTTTTATATAACAACTCGAGCCTGTCCATTTTGTAAATTTAACAAATTCAATGAAAGGTTCAAACCCTTCAACGGGGACTTGAATTGAACTCTTTTAAAATATCTGTCGTGGATTATGCCCATGAGAGTCATCGACAACCTAAATCGGCAAAAGCATAACCCTGAGGAATTCTACGATGATTCGGTAAATATTTCAGCAGTATTCATCGATATTTCCCAGTGAACTTTATTATGAAAGGGAGCGAAACCTTCGGGGAACAAAGATTGGGCAAAGAGTCGAAAGATAAGAGGAAGGAATAAATCTTGGAGAAACCGCCTGGCCGTCTAGCGCCTCGTTGGGACTAAGACCATTAATTCTTTGAAATAAATAGTCATTTATGATTGGCCCAAGAACGATGGGGCCCGTTTCTCATTCGGATTGTTTCACTTATCACGTGGTTCCATCAAGACAATGCACGCGCTTTTTTCTTCACGAACCTACAATACAGATTCGTTCGGGTCCATTGTTCGCGAGAGGTTTTCTTTAATGGCGAAACCTCTGACAGACTAACAAGAAATGGCGCGAAGGGTTGTTCCTCTCTGCCGGGGGGGAATTACGAAGCTCACAAATTAAGGAACCAAGTAAATGAGTGTTTTATACATCATCTGAATGCTAAAACACTGCTTTTTACTATTGAAAAAACGCTCTAATACTTTTATGTACTTAATTGCAACCTTTAAAATGTAACTTTTCGAGACAGTGTGAGTCAGGGAAAACTGTGATTAACCCTTTGCGGTCGTATAAAATTTGGGTATGAGTATCTATTGGTCAGAATTAATTTCTTTGGAAAGAGCAGAGATACATATACATAACGTTCAGTAATATTTAGTCATTTTAACAATAGAGAATCTCTAATTGCTCCTAAATACAATTTATAAAATATTCTTTGGAATTCTACAATGTATTTGATTTGTTAGTATTTGTCTGTTTTATTTGTATATTGTATATTTGTACATTGTATATTTGTATTTGTTTATTTGTTTGTCTACAATGTATTGTTACGTTCAGAAGACGACACCTCTTCGTTATCTCCAATCGATGGAGCATCGTATTAGTTGATGAAAAGGTTTAATATAAATTGAGGAAAAGTTTAAACCGATATAGGAATGCAAACAGTATAATACATACAGTATTCTAAAGTAACTAATTCACCATATTAGTTTGTAGATAGGTTCTCCAGGCATTGAGGTTCCCTTAGGAAAAGCGTCAACTGATATAGGAGTGCATACAGTATAAGATATTCGTACAGTGGCTGAGAGTAGACATACGACCGCTAAGGGTTAAGTTTTGAGTAAAATTCTGTCGAAATCATAAGTCGTCAGTTCAAACCACAGAGTAAAAGAGTACCTGCAGGAGACAGATGATTAATCTCCTGCGTTTGAGTATAAATTTATATTTTGTATTGCATTAAATAGTAGGAGATCATTTGTAGAATATTAAATAGAGTGTAAATGGAGTATGTGAGCGGAATGACATTTATAATGAACCGTGCAGAAAAGTAGAAACATAAGTTTTAATTTTTATTCATACGCGGGATCAACATTTCCAGTACTCGTTCCAAAAGAGCTATAATATCCATGGTAAAAATACAAAGTTTAGGATTTAAATGTATAACATCCCATAACTTCATTGACTTCCATCTTTCTGGCTCTTCTCAAAGGATTCAACGACTGGAATCGGTTTCCTCGAGATATTACTATCATAAAAGTGCCAAATGAGCTCATTTTTTTCCACTTATCAAGAAAAATATGTTTGTCACATGAGACAAGTCTGGCTTTTTGATAGAGCCTACCGCGTTATGGGTGACTTTGCTCCTGTCAGCGATGCGTGACATTTTGTAAGATAATATCAATAAATTTTATTCGATTAGAAACTTAGTTTCTTTTCTTCCGAAGCGGATACTTTGTAAATAAAAACGCTACGCGGAAAACCGAAACATCTTCGTTTTCTGTAGTGCTTTGGAATTTGCTGTTAAAGTGATGAGAAGAGGTCACTTATTTTTTCTGTATTATTTTCCACTTCTTGGCAGCCTCTAGAGAGTGTTCTTTCGACCTGGTCGAATGCTCGGGCTCTCCCATTTAGTGTCACTCAATGTGAGCTCCATGTCAGGAAGTTTTTATAGTATCCATTTACTAAACATCCCTTTTGTGAGCTGACAGGATACGAGCAGGAGTCCAAATCCGAAAAGAAAAAAAAATTTCTCGACATCAATCAAAGCCAAAAAATGTTTGGGAGCAGAAAAGCAGTAGTTGTTTTACATGCATATTTAGAAAGCCATAGATGTCAAATGATGGAGTCAGATCCCTTCGAAATCAGGTTTTCACAAAGGACACTCGCTATAATTTTTTTTTTTTGCAGTTTTTAATATTTTACCTGGTTGGAAACAATAAAAAAAATTATCTGGCATATTATTTCAAATAAAAAACTGTGGGAATTTTCAGTTTTGTGTGTTTATTAACGGAATGACGCAATTTGAGATATTATTGAAAATTTCAAATAATTTCTCATCGAACCGACTTCTCTGCTGAGAAAACTGGAAAGATTAAGCAAAAAACGATCCGGCTCTATTATTAATTGAGAGCAATTAAATTAGTCATCCTTTATTACATTATTAGTCATCTTTCACTATAAATTTTCCAAGTTGATTTTCCTCTTTTCAGATCTTCATCAAAATTATCTTACTATGTCCTCCTGCTTTTTTGGCTTTTCGCCGAAATATCTCAACTCCTTTGGATAAAAAAATCCCACCCTTTTCGAGTTCGACTCACCATTTTTAATTGTGAGGGCGGGATAATTACAAGAAGCCGGGGAAAAGTAAGAAAATGGCGAAGGGTGGGCTCAATCTTTTTTTCTCCCGTACGAATTACCTGTAAGCCGGATTTATCGCGCCGGGGTAAATACGAGGACAAATAAGAAGATATCTGATTGCGCACATGATTGAAAAAGGCGATCTGATTGAACAGAGCGAGACCGCCACGCTCTGTACGGTTCCATTTCAAGAGTATCCCTAATGACCTTGCCCCGGGTACTGGAAACCACCATTTCAGGTAGGGAAAAAAATTATCTCACTTTAACTCGGAACATGATCATAAGGTCTATTTTTTGAACAGCCTGCACTGTAACCTGCACACAATTTAAAAAATAACTTTTCAACCGCCAACATTTTGCCTCACCGCCCTCTCGATGACGGTTTCGTAATGCAAATTAAACTTTCTGCGACAAATGTGCAGTTTGATCGGTTTGGGAGTCGCAATGCTGTAAAAGGAAACCAGAAGAAACCAAACAATCAAAAATACTAAACGAACACTGACAAAAATTGCTGAGAATATGAAAATTAATAATTATAAGACATCGGCGTCCTCCATAGAGGTTGCAAACCACAGACCTCCGAACTTGCGACATTTTCACCAAAATAAAACCGAATAAAAATGGTCGTTGCGATTTATCCGCAATTAAAAATTAAAAGAAATCATTGAAAGCACTGTAAAAAGTTGCTCCGGTTAACGTGGAGGTAAGCAGAAGATGAAAAACCTATTTTTATGTTTGCATTTAATATTTTGGGTGGAGTCGCGCGGAAAACAGAACCTTGTAAAAGGAATGTTTTGGCGACGTTTGCCTTTCAGTAAATTCTAAAGTGACAACACTTGTGGTTTTAAAAAAAAAATCCATTTTGTGCCGTTTAAAAGGATATGCGGACGGTTGTGCACGTGAAGCGTTTCATTTGTTTCCTAACAAATGCCATTGTCACAAATTGTATACTCATTCCGGCTGAAATCTTCAATGTTTATTTTTTATTTGTATTTTATTTATTCAGTTTTTGTTCTCGGGGGAAAGTATTCTGTGGCAAAAACGGGGTGATTGATTTTTCGATTTTCCTTTCGGACAATCGTGTAAAACATAAACGAACACTCCCACAATGCGCGAGAAAATGACAGGAACCGAAGACCACCTAAGGGTGGATTCCTCTGAGAAACGGAAAATCCGCGGAGAAAAGGAAATAAAAATGCTTTCGATTATTCAGAAGCTGTCTTTTAAACCGGCCGATGAAGATGAAAAGCCGTTAAAGTTGGCTCCTTTCGCGACAAATTGCTTTTCGTGGGCAGTCGTGCGGGGGAGGACATTTCGGGTTTATTTTTTTTATTTATTTAGTCCGGCTGTATCTTAATGCAAGTCACCGCATAATTTAAATTTTATAAAGTGATCCCTGGCTGCTGTCGTAACGCCATTGGGCGGCGAACTTGGGCGACAATTAATAACACGTTTTGGTGGGGCCTAAATATCTTCTGCTCCACCCACTTCTCTTCTTTTTCCTCCATTCTTACACGCTGTCGTGAGCAGATCTCCTCACACAAGAATCCCTAAATAATAAAGCCAACTTTTAAGTGTTCATGCATTTCTTACAAAGATCTCATCCGTGATATTTAAAATTAAAAAAAGAAAAAATGAACTGATAAAAAGAAGGCGAATGGGCTGCAATCAAAGGGGCGTTACAATAAACGAATTCCCATGGTCAGTTGGTGATGGAATCCCGCAATGGCGCTTATTCGTATTCTTTCATTTTATTGTATCCTCTTTTAAGGAAATTTATTCTTAAGCTTAACACTAACTTCTCTGTTCGACAAACTATGGGCGTAAGTAAAATGGCCGCTGCTTTTTTTTCCTCCCCGATAAGCAAATGAAGTTACCTTCACTACACGCGTTGATTAACGAATCTCGGGAATGATAAATTATACAAAAAAAATTACTTTCAATTAACGAAATTTTCTTTACTCTTTGTCGTTTCGGTTCCTTTGAACCGTCCTATCACAAACTCGACAAAAGAACAAACACAAAATAAGCACTGAAAGCCGTTCAAAAATTTTTTTTTTTTGGGTCATGTCAACATCCGAAAGGTGAACCCCCGCAATTGTCGGTGTTCTTCTTGCTTTACTTTCAAACTGTTTTAGTCAACAAACATTAAAGAGCATGGATCCTGTCAAAACGGCCACCCTTAGTGAGTTTTCGTATGAATCACGTGCACAAAAGGTTCCCAAAAGAACGCGTTTAACTTCGGAAAAGGTACACTTTAATCTTTTCACGGCATCTTAAAGGGAAGAAGAAGAAGAAAAAAAAAATTATGAAAAGAAAGAAGTGGACAATGTGTAACAGGTATAACTGTCTGTCAAAATCGTATGTAAGACAATTATCTCAAGTAAAAATAATAATAACATCAATCAGGAAGAAATCATCCGTGTGAATTCCAAAATCAAAATTCACTCATTCAAAAAATTGGCTAATTTTTTTTTTTTAAATTTTCTAATAAGATTTATTTTTTCTTTCCGTTAAGAAGGATTTAGAACCGTGTTTTTAATAATTTCACGATCCATTCAAAAAATGTGTTCACTGTAAGCTAACTGATTTCTTTTGTACCTTCGCTTTGTCTACTGACAAATCTTTTTGTGGCCGATTGTTTACTTTTGAATTTATTCGCCTTTTGCACGGAAATTCTTGTCGGGACATGTCCGAGATGGACCGCCATTCTCGAAATCTTTTCTCAACCCCAACGGAAGCAGCGTTTGCACCCCCGTTGCCCCACTTCCTCCCCCCCGAGCCTCCGGGCAGCACCCCAACATAAATACAGGGATCTTTACGGCATTTTTATAACGCTTCTCCCCCTCGGAGATGGTGGCTCGTTTGTAGAGCAAAAAAACCTTCCTCGGCAGAACCTGAATAGAAGGGAACCGCAATTAAAAGACGGTAAATGTGTAAGTTTATAATTTATGCAGGTATCTCCTTGTTTCCGTTAAAGACGTTATGAAAAAGAAAACATTTTTACCAAATAAGTGCCCTCTGTTGCGGTGATATTCTTTCTTCTCCCTTTATTCTGGTCCTTTTTTCTGAAAAGAATGTTATGACAAAACCTTTTATTATTACAATAATAGATGGATGTGTTTAAAAGTTATTTATTGGGGGATCAAAGTCCTCTATCTCGGTTGAAAAGTCAAAATATTATTGTTAGCTACCCATGTATTATGTAGTTTGGGGTGAATTGTATACATACAACGCGGTGCCTCCTCGTACCTACGGGATCCAACCTTTTCCTTTGATTAGCTCCGCCTCCGACAAGAAACACCATTTCTCCATTCTTTTTACTCAGATCTAGATTTCAAAAGTCATGAGGTTTTATTCTTCCGAGGAATTTCGTTCACGACCTGGGGTTTCGTCGGCTGCATGTGGTTTGAGACTGTCTGCGGTCGGTGTGTTACGCTTTTCGTTTATTTATTAAAAGTAGCACACATTTCGGAGAGTACCAGCTGGACTTCTGATGAATGTTTTGGTTTAAAAATTTTGCATTCCTCTGATTGGGCAGAAAATTTGAAAATGTAATATTGGGTAAAATAGATAAAGTATTAAATATTGGATTGTAGGAATAGAAATTTATTATTATATATTATTGATTTGGAGCACTAGCACACGAACATTGGATGAGAGACTGCCAAGGGGCAGAAAAGTGGAGAGAAGAATAGGGGATAAAAAGTTTGGAGTTTCCTCAAGAAAATAATGGAAAATGTTAAGGGTGTAATACTGTGGAAATGTAAAATCACTTTTATTTATAAAGATAATAATTTTGTCTAAATATTGAAACTATGATTAATCTTATGTAAGATATCTCAAATAAAGAATTTAAAAAAAATATATTATTGATTTTATTATGATTTTATACGGATTATTGTATTAACCCATTGAGCATTTGTATCAAAACTGCCAATTACGAAATATTTTTTGATTATTGTATTAACCCATTGAGCATTTGTATCAAAACTGCCAATTACGAAATATTTCGTACTGGAATTTTTGATACAGTAATTTTATACAGAAATTTCAGTTTATTCAGTGACGCCAGTTACGAGTTACTTGGTAGTGTTTTTTATTTTAATAAAAATTGCAGTAAATGCCATTACAATATATTGTATTGTATGGCTAACTTAACCCGTTAAGCGGTTCGGTACGTTGCAAGTAGTGATTCCCGTATATATACGTTCCTGTCGTATATTTACGTATCCATTGAATATTATATATATTTAATATCCATTGAATAATTTTTTTAACATCATTTCCATTATATGTTATGTTTTTATTATTTTAGGTTATGTGTATCACAGCTTATAAAATATTGAAATAAAAGTAGGAAAATAATTTATACACATTGAAAAGTAAAGAAAAAATGAACGACACTTTATGTATCTTTATGTAAACATAATGTTCCTATCCTCCCTCAATTACCAGAAACAATCGAACGTATATTATTAAATAAACCAAGAAAAATCATTTGGCGTATATATACGTCATAGCCGCTACAGTGTAAAAGAGATCAACCGTATATATACGGCATATCCGCTTAACGGGTTTATATAATTATAACTTGTCTGCCACTCAATGGGTTAAATATTGGATTATAAAAAGAGTTTAAATTGGATAAAGTATGTAAACTGGATATAAAAAGTTATTGTGCTCGCTGTAACTGTAAATCAGCACTCATTTTCACTGCTTCCGAGTAAACCAATAAATGACTATTTTGTTGTATTTTCGTCCGTTGGCTCGCGTTTATATCAAACGCGAAACAGTTATAATGCCAATGTTTTAGTTTATTAACTCGACCTAACGGACACTTCGTTCCCTTAATTGGCTAAAAAAAAAAAACAAGAAAATTGACCGCGTTGTCAGTCTGTGTCTTCCATCCCCGATTCTCCCCTGAATTGACAACCTGAAGACATTCGTTCCTCTCTCTCTCTCGTTACAGAGATGTAAGGAAAAGCTGAACACTTTGGCCATATCTGTGATGAACCAGTGGCCAGGGGTGAAACTCCGAGTGACAGAGGGCTGGGACGAAGAGGGCCATCACGCCACCGACAGTCTGCACTACGAGGGGAGGGCCGTGGACGTGACCACCTCCGACAGGGACCGCAGCAAATACGGGATGCTGGCCAAGCTGGCCGTGGAGGCCGGCTTCGATTGGGTGTACTACGAGTCGAGAGCTCACATCCACTGCTCGGTCAAGTCAGGTGAGTTAAGTCATTTGTGGTCGAGATGGGGGGAGGGTGATCGTTGAACTCTTGACTTTGACTCGATTGCGATCTCAAATTAAAATCATTAAGAGCCATAAATTTGAGAAATAATTTTTGTGTAGGAAAAGTCGTCAGAGTTTTTCTACCATTGCACCTTGCCGTCACGTTTTCAACACACGAAAATATATAATCATGATTGGAGAAAAATTGGGGGGGAGAAAAAAAAAAACCGGGGCATGTTTTGTTTTTTGGGGGAAATAAATCGTTGTATCGTTATTAAAAATCATGGCGTGGCAGCAGAGATTATTGCATTTACCCCGCCGGTAATCACCGAACGAAAGACAGAGGGGTGGGGGGGGGGGGGGAAAGGACGAAACGTGTGAAGAAGGTAAGGAGAACCTGGAATGTTGTCAAAGAGATGGAGTATCAGGTATCATGTTGCCACAACAAGATACACGATCTATTAACAGAAATATTCTTTAATGGCCTTATATTAGTCGCATTAGTTTTTCTGACTTTTCGTGCACCTTACGCTCGTCTTTTCGCTGAGTTCTTTCGAAGAAAATCTCCATTTTTACTTATCGTAATATCAGCAGAAAATCGGGGGAAAGAGAAAAATAGATAAAATTATAAAAAGGGTAATCAAAAGAAAATAGGGAATTTAAAGCAAACCTGTTTGAAAGTAAAGAAGTTATTGTCTTCTTTCATTGAGGAAAGTCATCAGTTTCAACGCAGAGGAAAATTAATATTGCAATTTTTTTTGCAGAGTCATCACAAGCCGTTAAATCTGGAGGATGTTTCCCAGGAAATGCGAAAGTGAAGACGAGAATGGGAGAAACGTCCCTCTCGTCGTTGAAAGTCGGCGAGGAAGTGCAAGTGATGGACCCCAGAACTGGAGAACTGAAATTTAGTGAAGTGATTTTGTTCCTAGACAAGAATCCGGATCACTTCAAGGATTTTTTGGAGATCGAGACGAGCTCCGGTAAAACACTGCAGGTGACCCCCTCGCATTTAATAGTTGCCATTAAAAAAAGTGATACTTTCGCGGGAAGAACAGAAAGCGACGGGTCGGAAAACACAAATCAAATAGAAACAATATTCGCATCTCAAATCGAAGTCGGTGATATTTTGCTAACTGTTGACGGTGACGTGAAAGTGGGTGACAGGGTAGTGAGGGTGAAGAATTCTCGACACGAGGGGGTGTACGCCCCGCTGACTGCGGAGGGGACGGTCGTCGTCAACGAGGTGGTCACCTCGTGCTACGCCGTCATAAGGAGTCATAATTTAGCCCATTTAGTGTACGGCCCGTTGAGGCTGTACCACAACCTCGAACTCAGCTTCAAAAGACTGTGGGAAAATACGTTTAAGCCGTTTTTAATATATAAAAGTTCCACGGGTGATCAAAATAGTGAAAAAATTGGTATTCATTGGTATGCAAATGTTTTATTTGTTGTCGCGGAGTACATTTTACCATCGACTATGATGTATGGCTCATGAGGTCTTTAGAAAACTGACAGTAAACAATGCCCTTTTTGCCTTTTTAAAAAAAAAAAAGGCTTTTTGCCGGTTCACAAATTTTTACATTACCCGGAAACAGTTTGAAACTGAAACGCTTCACCGCTTTCACAAACAAAACTGACCTCATTGAACTTTGTTATACAATATGAGTCAAATGTCATACATATAAAATAAAAATATAACAGGTAATCTTTATATCCGTACTAAGTGTGAGACTACAGTTTATTTATTTTTATATTTATTTATGCATTTATTTATTAAATATTCGGAATTAACAATTTTTCGCGCTGAGATGCGTTTTTTTACGAGATCAGCAATATCACTTTGGCAGTGTTATCTTGACCTACTCAATCGAGTAGAATTCGAAAAGTTAAATTTTTTCAAGCTGTTGGAAGAATTTTGGTTCTTTAAAGCATTGAAAAATGAGGAAATTAATTACTGCCTAATTAATCAAATTTGAACTGTAAAAAGTATAAACTCGAAATTATAAATTGAGTTCCCTCTTTGTTTATAAGACTGAAGAATCTCACGAGTTTATAACAAAAGTATAAAAAAGGCTTTGGAAAGGAAAAAAAATTATTCGTTTCTTTTAGGATTTATACTTTGAACGTATTTTGATTTTTCAAGCTCAAAATCATCAATTTTCTGTGGTTTCTCACTTTTGTTTTTTTTTTTTTAAATATAAATTTGTAAATATTTGTAACGTATATAATTATTGTTAATAATTTGAAAAAAAAAATTGTATAATATTAATTATCCACTTTGTTGATTCGAACCAAATTACTCTAAAACATAAATACTTTATGCAGTTATTTACTTTTCGGGGGGGATTTTATTGGTCCGATACAGAATCTCATTTTTGATTGGATATTTTATATAATTTATACAAAGCTGGAAAAACTGGAATCGTTTCTTTTATAAATAAGATTGGAACAAATCAATACGAAAAGGTTTTATCGTTTACAGTTAATTTATTATGCGAGTTTTTTCTCAAATTTTTGGGAGATTTTAACCGAAATTGAATGTTAATTTTGACTGAGTTGATATGCTCGGTATTTGTATATTGCCTGAATGTATAAAAAAAAACCAAAACAAAATGGCAAAAAATTTGTTAAAAAGCAGTTAATTTTTTCCGAAATCATTTATTCTTCAAGTTGAACTTATCCTTTATCTTTTCCAGTGTTCTTAACCGCTTAACCAGGTTCCATTAAAATCCAATTATAAAACGATATGTTTGACTGGAAGAATTCCAAATTAAGATTGAAATTCAAATTAATTAATTGTTCCGCTTTTTTTTATTAAAAATAAAAAAATGTAACCAAAGCATTGTTCTTAAGCAATTGTTTTACAATTCACTGTTGTTCCCCCTGAAGGATGTTTAACCCGTAATTAATAGACTATAATAAAAATGATTTATGTAACTTGTCATTGGTTTTTTTTTTGAATTTATAAAGACGACTGAATTGTAATAAATAAAAATAAAATGCTTTATCTCTACAGAGTTTTTTTTTTGGTTGGAAAATTTCGCTTTCCTTTTTTGTGGTTATTTCGGGGTTGATAGCCGAATTATTACCGTAATTCTCATAATTTTTTATTTTGGGTGAATGAGTTTTCTCATTTAAAAAAAAAAATGATCGGTGGGTTTCAAAAATATTGATCGGCTTATTTGATACATTCTTAAAGAATAAAATCAATAAATTTATAGAATGGATCTCCTCGGGTGTTCGTCTTTTTCACAGTATTCAAAAACCTTTATGCTTAAAAGAGGGATAAATTTGTAAGTCATTAAGAATGACTATAAATCAAAAAGAACTTGACATAACGCCATAATATCGTATTAGGCGTCTTACAAGTTTAACTTTCTATCCATCGAAGACTTCTTAGATTTTTTATTGTTGAAATTAAACAGGCACCAAAGACTTGTCTCTCCCTTTGTGTAAGAACCTGATATGTAATATAAACTTCTGTTTCTGCTGAATGAATTACTTAGAATCAACTTAAATTATTAATTACAGCTGTGAAGTAAAAAATCAATGAATTTTAAACGAACATTAATTACGTAGTTATCTAAAATTAACTTCTAAGAGTGAAAAATAAAATATGGCACTAGACCTTACGTTAAAAAAATTTTTAATTTTAATTTTTCTAACCCCAATAAATAAATAAGCAGTTTATAATCTGTTATTATAAATCAACAATTCACATTTGAATAAATAAATTTGAATTTGGCGGGAAATTTTTCAGGGCCCCATGTCGGTAATTCAACCATGTGCTCGGTTTAACTTCAGATTTAGTTCTGTTATTCACTATGTTGTATTATATTTATTTTTTACAGTAATTTTAGAATATTGATAAAATATTCGAAAATACATGGCTTCTTGGAAAAAAATCTCTATATAAGCGAATATATTTGCTCCTTATCATTTTATTTTAGTGTTGGTTTTCATCAATCCTACCGTTGCATTCGTATATTTAATTCCATAAATAAGCAGTAATTTTAATCATGCCGATTACAAAACAATATCTTCGTTATATTCCATCGTCATCATTTAATTTAATAACAAGTTCCGAGTGCAATGGGGCTTGGGTAACATTAAACAATCAAGAAGGAAGATACATAGCTACTGGAGCATGTGAGAACATTTTTTTATGGGATGTAAATTTAGTTGAGAAAGTGATGGTTTTGCCTGGTGAAAAAACCATAGTGACATGTTTAACAGAAAGTCCCATTCATAAAAGTTTGGCTGCTGGTTTTAGAAACGGGACAGTTAAAACATTCGATTTAACTAGTGGCGAAACAGAGGCCATTTTCTCTGGACATAAATCAAGTGTCACTGCATTGGCTTATGATCATGCTGGCCATAGACTGGCATCAGGCTCAAATGATACAAATATTGTTGTCTGGGATGTAGTAGCAGAGGCAGGGATCACTAGATTGTCAGGACATACAGGCCCAGTAACTGCAGTTGCTTTTATGACAGACCACAATGTGATAATATCTTCTTCCAAAGATACCAGTATCAAATTCTGGGATTTGGATACAAATTATTGTTTTAAGACATTACTTGGTCACAGGACAGAGGTTTGGGGCATGGTTCTAATGGGAGGTGATGATTTTTTGGTTTCTGGCTGTGGAGACAGTGAACTTAGGGTTTGGAATGTTTTTTACAATAAATCAGGAGAAGTCAGTCCTGCAAAAGTACAAAATGAAGAGATTGTTGGAATTGATGAAGAATACATTGACAGTTTAGTAAGTTCTAATTTTATTACTTACCTTCATACTTAAAATGATTTTTTATTAAAAAAATTAATTTTCTTTCAGTGTCCAATACAAAGCAAAAAGTGTGGTTCTATATTAAGATCAGAGACAGGGAAAGTTTCTGGTTTGACATGTGATTCAAGTGGAAAAATTTTAGGAGTTCATGGTGTGTCTGGCACATTGGAATTGTTTTTGTTTGTCTCACACATGGAAGCTCTTAGGAGGTTTAAGAAAAGAAAGAATAAGCAGAAAAATAGTAACAAGTAAATTTAATACTTTTTTTTCAAATTATCAAAACTATTTATTATAATTAAAAAGTATTTCAAAAATTACCATTAATTTTATTGCAGAAATGAAGAGGAAACTTCTCCTGCTCTTCAGGATTTTGTAAGAAGACTGCCAGTTATAAAAATAAAGAGCAAAATAAAATCAAGTGCTCTGATTGTTGGCAAAACTGGAGAATTAAGAGTATGTACTTTCATTAATTTTGGGTATTGAAAGATGTCAGAGTAAAACACATCCTTTTGGAAATCTTAAAATGAGTTTCTCTTTTCAGGTTCTTCTGACATTAGCCAATAATACAGTTGAAATCTACACTCTGGACACAACCAATAAACAAGCAGAACCCATTATCAGAAGAAGAATTTTCCAACAAGGGCATCACTCAGAAGTGAGAGTTGTGACTTTTAGTTCTGACAATTCAGCCATTGTCACTGCTGGTGCAGATTCTGTCAAATTATGGAATAGAAACTCTTCTGCCTGCCTTGGAACAGTGGCCACTGGTTATGTTATTAGCCTGTGCATGGTGCCAGGAGATCGTCATGTAATAGCAGGATTGAAAGATGGAAAATTACTCATTGTTGATTTAAATACATCAGATGTATTAGAAGAAATAAATGCCCATGAGAAAGATGTTACATCTTTGTGTGTGACTCCAAATTTGGTAATTTTGATTTGGGTTTATGGCCCTCAGATGTACCTTTTTCTCAGATTTTGTGAATTGTGCTTTTTTATATTTTAGAGAGGCTGTGTATCAGTCAGCAATGATTGCACTGTCAAGTTTTGGGACTTTGATTTGATTGAAGATAAAAAGTCTGGAATGTCTGCAAAAGTGCTGTCTCTTTTGCATACCAGAACCTTAAAGGTTGACAATCCAATTCAGTGTGTGAGAATTTCTGCAAATTCCAAATTCATTGCTGTTGCTTTGTTAGATATGACAGTGAAAGTATTTTTTCTTGATACATTAAAGGTGAGTGTTTTCCTTTTTAAAGTTTGTGTTGTCTTTTTTAAGGAGTATTTAATAATGATGAAAATTTCTTTACAGTTTTTCTTAAGTCTGTATGGTCATAAATTGGTTATTAACTGCATAGATATCAGTTCAGATTCAGCATTAATTGTAACAGGCAGTGCTGACAGAAATGTGAAGATTTGGGGTTTGGATTTTGGAGATTGTCACAAATCCATTTTTGCTCATGATGATTCTGTCACTTGGGTTCAGTTTATTCCTAAAACACATTATTTCTTCAGTTGTGGAAAGGATGGAAAAATAAAGCAGTGGGATGCAGACAACTTTCAGAAAATAATTACACTTGATGTAAGGTCTTCACTTTTTAGGCTCTCTTTGAAATGATATACCTAAAGTTGTTGTTAATAATTTTTTGAAAATTTAAGGGTCACTTTGGAGAAGCATGGTGTCTGTCAGTTAGCCCCAATGGATTATATGTTGCTTCCACTGGTTCTGACAGAGTGGTCAGACTTACTGCCAGAACAGATGAGCCTTTAATTTTGGAAGATGAAGCAGAAGAGGAAAGAGCAAAAGAAGAAGAGGAGCTGTTGGCTACTGAAGCTGAATCTGTGGTCAAAGGTGTGGTTTCTAATTTTTTAAAGAAAGTATTACTCAAAAAATGAGTAACTTTGGGTCTTCATGCAATTAAATTTTACAAATTTATTTTTGGTCATCAGGTTTGGGTAATTTAAATCTACCCTCGCGGAAAACAGTGGGAAGTGAAAAGGGTGCAGAACAAATCCTTGAAGCTTTGGATGTCTGCAAAACTTACTCAGCTTCTCTTAGAGAATTCAATGAAAAGGCTTTGGCTAAAGTAAGCATTGCAAAGCCTACTGTACCACTGTTAATGACTGCATATAAAGTCAGCACTTGTGAAGATTTTATAATAGAAGTTTTAGCTAAGATTAGGTCGAGGTAAGTTTTGTTACTTTGGGAAAAAGATTTTGTTTTTCATTTTTAGTTCTAATTTATTTTATTCTTTCATGTTTCAGTGATTTAGAGGAAGCTCTAATGCTTTTACCATTTTCTGCAGTCTGTGAAATGCTAGAAATGTTTCCTAAATTACTTGAAAAAGAAGGCCACCTTGAATTAATAATTAGAGTTCTCATGTTTTTATTAAGAATCCATCATGGACCCATAGTCAGCAATCAAAATTTATTGCCTGTTATTAATAAGGTGACAAAAATAGCTTTCAAACAATTAGAAGCAGTAAGGGTAAGTTATCCTAAAAATGCTTAATCTTTAGTTAACTATAATTTATGCTAAATAACTTTTTTATTTATTGAATACAAAAAAGCAAATTAAGATATATATATATTATAGTTTTAATGATAATATTTTTTCTTCAATTAGGATGTTGTAGGATTTAATTTACATGGACTCCAGTATCTGCAGCGAAACATTGAAAATACCGAAGGTATTCTTCTATTCAGAGATGCGACCGTTACAAGGAAAGAAAAAGTCAAAAAAAGGAAACGAAAATTGGAAGCTGCCCGAAGAGCTGTATTAACCGTGACTTAGCAGTCACATTCTGGATAAATTTTTTTTAATATATAATGTAAATAAAATCGTGCTAAACTTTAATTTTCTTCGTTTTGTGATGACTACTTTTATTGGAGTTTAAATTACATCGATTTTGTGGGTAATTTATATCGGGTTTTCGGGGCCTAATGAGTGGACGGTTAATTTGGTATACCTGCATGTTTTACTTTTGCTAATACAAATATGCTTTGAGCAGCAATGTGTTAACAACAGAAACAGTGAGATTTATCAGATTGAGACGGTAAGTTAATGCGGAATTAAGGGATGAGAGTACCTATTAATTTGAGACAATTTTTAGGAAATGGACTACGATTACTTGATGAAATTTCTGGCCCTGGGGGATTCTGGGGTTGGAAAAACCAGTTTTTTGTATCAGTATACCAATGGCACTTTTAATCACAAATTCATATCAACTGTCGGAATTGATTTCCGTGAAAAAAGATTGGCCTATCGATCTCAGGGCAGAAGTTATAGAATACATTTACAGTTGTGGGATACAGCAGGACAAGAAAGGTATTTAAATCTTTTATTTGTAAAACTTCGTTTTTTATTTATGATTACAATTGAGCTTTCATGAATGAGAAATTGAATTTTTTTATTGCTACAGAAGACTATTTGAATCTAGAATGCTCAATCCGTTATGAAAAAGTGAAAAATTAATTTAATGATAATTATTATACCTATTTTTTTTCCATAAATTAAAATGTCGGATACTGAGTTGTCAAATTCTTAATATTTTTTTAACATTTCACTCATTCATTCCCATTATTTTTAGTTTTAAAAAATATTTTGTCTGTTAAGTATAAAAGTAATAATTAAATATCTCTAGTTTTTTATAAGTGCAAAATTTGAATGGATCTATTATAAAATACAAAAGCCATAGAAAAAAGTAATTTTTTTTCTTTATTTTCACATGACAGCTAAACAATATCAAGAAATAAGGTGATTAGAATGCACTTTATTTGGCTGCTAAATTATCTTTAGAAATTCAAAGACTTGCATGTGTATTGACAAACAGTAGTGGCAATACTAACTTTTGTACAAATTATGACCAATTGCAGTTAACAAATTCATTTATTCCTGTGAAAAATACTTATTAATTGCATGTTTTGCTCATATTTTGATTTGACATTCATTCACAGAATAAATAAATTTTGAAAACTGCTTGCATTTACTAATTGTTCACATTTAAAATGGCGAAAAAGCTGAATGGCTTTTAGAGTTTATACAAGCTTATTATTAGGGAAAAAGAAATTAACTAATTTTGTTTGATTGAGAGCTAATTAGCTGATTTGTTGGAAGTGTAGATTCCGTAGTTTAACCACAACTTTCTACAGAGATGCGATGGGCTTTCTTCTTCTTTTCGACTTGACTAATGAACAGTCATTTTTGGAAATTAGAAATTGGCTTGATCAACTAAGGGTATGGTATATTAATATTCTTTTTAGTTAATAGTGATGGCCAGCTTTTTTTTTTAAGTGCTGCATGAAATTTAAATCATGCTTAAATGTTTCACAAAATTTCACTAATTTTCAACTGTAGTCTTGAGAATTAAAGGGAAGGCAGATGTTACTTTTTTAACGATTTTATATTTAAGCATGTCATGATTGAGTGAAGAGTATGACTTTTACTTTACATATAAGTGGAGTTTATTGAGGAATCAGTAGCAATTGCTACAGATTCATCCTTATTAGTTAACTCAGTGATGCCCAATGTTTCATAATATGGGGGCTAAAGTTGAGTTTGGTGTAATTTTACAGGGCACAATGTATGCAAAAATTAAATATGGATTTTTAAAATTAGTTTGTCTTTCTTCTAATTTTCCCCTTTTCTCTTTCTTCTCATATTTTCCTTTCCACATTCTTCTCATTTTTTCCTCTTCTCTTTGTCTCATTTTCTCATTTTCCCTTTTTCTCTTTTTTTCTTCTTGTTTCCTCCTTTTCTCTCTTTCTCATTTTCTTCTTTTCTCTTTTTCTCATTTTCTTCCTTTCTCTTTTTCTCATTTTCTTCTTTTATCTTTTTCTTATTTCCTCCTTTTCCCTTTTCTCATTTTCTCCTTTTCTCTTTCTGTCATTCTCTCCTTCTCTCTTTTTCCCTTTTCTCATTTTCTCCTTTTTTCTATGTTTCTGCTCTCACGGCTATTGCCTTTGCCTCTTTTTTCCGGCTTTACCCTTTTTACATTTTTATGCAAGCAGTCCTTTTGACTTCTATGACAAAATCTAAAAGTGTTTAAGAAAACATTCAAAGTCACAATAAATGAATAAAAACATTTAAATACGAAATAACGGCGGGAGGTCAAAATGACCACTTTACGGCGTTAACGCATTCGAAAGCGTAAGCGTAAATTTAAAATTTTGCCGAAAGGTAAGAAAGAATTTCAAATTGAAAGTTATTCTAATATTAGAATAACCCTTTATTTAAAAATAAAAATGGACTAAAATCACCAAATACGTAAGTGAATATATGATAATAAAAGAGCGGGCCACATGTAACACCTTCAGGGGCCGTAGTTTGGGCATCACTGACTTAACTCATTACATATGAAATTACAAAAGGAATTGTTGGTTCATCATAAAAGAGGAGAGAAAAACAGTATACTTTTCTTACAGACACATGCCTACTGTGATACACCTGATGTAATTTTATGTGGAAACAAATGTGATTTGGAAGACAGAAGAGTTATCAGTGAGCAAAGAGCTAAGGAAGTCGCTCAGCAGCATGGGTATGTAAAACAGGTTTTATACTTTTCTAAGCTTTGCTGTTTCCATTGTAATTCAGTAATTTGAATTACCGTTGCAGTTTGGAGTATCTTGAAACTAGTGCAGCTACTGGACACAATGTTGAAAAAGCTGTCGAGCTTTTATTAGATTTAGTGATGAAAAGAATGGACAGTGCTGTGGACAAAGCCATGCTTCCGGGCCGAAGAGGACGACCCAAAGGCGGAGTGACCGAAGACGGCAATCCAGCCGCCGCACGACAGAAATGTTCCTGCTGACATCTCTGCAGCTCCCTCTGCCCTTGATTGCATTCAAATTAGTTTTATAAGATCTCTTTTATATGGATGTTTTTTTTATATTTACAATCTCTCAATGTGGATGCATTCATTATGTTTTTGAGATGTTTGAATGAAAAAGAAATCCTGATGATACTAATTTTCATAACTTTTAGAGTAAATGTTTAGAGATTGAGATTTTCTTTTTAAAAATTATTTTTTCAGATCTGCTATTTTAAATATAGACATAATGTGCCAAATTTTATGCTTTTGTAATAATTTATTAATACAGAAAAATCTAAAATTGGAAAATTATTTGATTGTATTGTATTAAGAGAGAAAATGATGAAGAAAAATAATTCTCTGATATCATAAAAAAAACCTTTTGGTTGGAGTTTATTAATCTGCAGCATTATTCCATTTTTTTCTACTACTTCCAATAACTGAATGTTTAATGCGCACATTCTGTTCTCATTAATCTTACATCGACTTCTGAAAATGCAGTTTTCATGCAAAAATTATGCAATCGTTATCGGTAATAAAAAGGTGATTATCACATAACGACTATGATTACCTTTGAGTGCTTTTCTCTATATAAACATATATGTTACACCATCTTCTAACAAATCTTTAACTTTGATATGTATTTGAAAAGAAAGTGCAATGTTTTGTATTTGAAATTGAGGTCAGTGTTATATTCAGGAAAATAAGAAGTTTAATATAAAAGCGCTTTTTCTGTATTTTAACGAGTCGTATTCTTCTTCATTATAAGGAAATTCATGCAGGAATTTTAAATAAAAACCCAAATAACTGCTAAAAGTATTTTATTTTTAAAAAGATACAACAAATCCTCAGTTTTTTTTAACAGTGATTAAGCTTTTAAAATATCAATAAAACAATTTCCACCTTCTTTTTTTTTTTATAAAAGCGTGTTTATAAATTCGCGGGTTTTCAGTTTTTTCTTAACCGCGCGGTTGTTAGGGCATTACAACTCTGGAATGAAACAATTGAGAATGTGCAGACACAGAATTATCTAATTACAGATTTCTGTAAGGCTGCCACTACTAATAAGCATATTTCAAGCTCGAATAAAGATAGATAAACTGCCCTATGTTTTATAATAAAATAAAGCTTGGTGTTAGCTAAAAAAAATTACAAAAATATTTTTTTAGTTAAAGCTTATCTTAATCAATTCAGTTCACATCGATTTAAGGGTTTTCAAATAATTCCCGTATAATTCACATTACAAAATCAAAGGCAATTTTAGTTTTCATTTCATTTAGAATTGCTGAATAAATAAAGCAATTCAAAATATTTTATTTTCAAATTAATACAATGATAAAATATGCATTCAGAGTAGAAAAATAATTTATATTGAATTTAAAAAAATTGCTCAGGAGTTAATTTTAACTTGAAAAATTATTTCCCGATTAAAAAAAGGAAAATTCAGTTTGGAATAACCATAAATAAAATTGCCTGAGCCATTAAACCGCCCTTAAAAATAGATATGATTTGAATATATAATCCCGATAAGTGAGTTTTACTTCAAAGACCCCTAAATTTAATCTTGTTATAATCAAAGAAAAGCACAACAACCTTTCGAACGCAGGATTAACACATCACCAGGGCCTTGGCGGATTCTGAGGGTTGGGATTCCCTGGCTGAGTCGGATAGGGATAGCCCTGATACTGTGGCATCTGATAACCCCCTGAAATAAAAATCATTTTGAGAAACGCCCGTGAGAAGTTTAAATGCTCGGGCGACTGCTTACCTTGCTGAGGATAAGGAAGAGTGCCGTAGGGATTGTATCCCTGGGGCAGAGGGGGCGGAATATAAGTCGGATAAGGGGCTGCTCCTGTTGGTGCATACGGTACAGGCATCGCCGGTGGATATTCCGTCGGGTATGGGGCCGTATATGAAGTACTTCCTGCGGTTGTAGGTGGCGGTGGCCTTGGCGGTGGGACTTTACTTCCTGCAACGATCGATATTTAGTAGTTATCTTGGGAGGGAATTGTCGACGGTTGGGTTAAACTGTAAACGCACCGGAGGCACTGTCCGTTGGAGAGGGAAAAACTGCATCTGCTCTGCTGGCCTGCTGAGTCAAATCCTTCATCAACTCCTCTTTTTCTGTTTTTCTAGCGAAACAGAAGTCGCTGATTTTGTTTTGGAACGCCAACAATAACTGGAAATTCAAACTCATTAAATTGAAATCAAACTATTTTGCCTATGAAATTATCCCGAAAACTATAGAAAACAGCGCGTACCTGGGTTAAATCATTATAAAATTTAGAGCCCTCTTGTAAGTGATTTTTCAGTTCCATGTAGGCGTCATAAGCGGCGGCCATTTCTTTCAAGACCTTTTCTCTTTCGGATGTTTCCTTAGGAATTTCCTTGGCAAATTGTTTGTGGGCTTTCTGAAACAATAAACATTCAGACTCGTTTTTGTATGAAGTCTTTTAAGTTTCCCTTTATAAATTCTCCTTTTACCTGTATGTTGGAGACCAAAGTCTCTTGACGATTCAAACTCTCTTGAACTTGTTTTTGCAAAGGACCGTAGACTTTTTCAATGGCCTCGTTGCTGATGGTGGCTTCTGAAATGGCTCCGTCGTCACTCAACGCTTTCAAGAAAGTCGGTCTCATGTCGATGGTTGCAGATTTTATCTCGCTTTCGATCACTTCGCGTTCTGCTTTGATCGTGGCCACGTCTTCCATGAGTTTGCGCAATTCTTTTACGGCTTCCGTTTGCTCGACGGTTTGCTCCGATGGTCCTGAAGACGGCACGGCACTTTTCATTTGCTCCTAAAAAAAATAAATAGATTAGAAACTCGAAATTTAAAAAAACAACGATCCACCATTTACGAAAGCGAATTTCTCACTCTTGAAAGGCTGAGAAGTTCCATTCCATTTCGATGAGTTTCGAACTTTTTGGCGACGACTTCATCTGCTTTAACGGCATTGTTGATTATTTCGCGGTATTTGGAGGCATTACTTCTGAAGACTTCCGTCAATTTATCAGACGGAGTGCGAGTCCACTTCTCCCGAAACTGTTCCCTTAATTGATCATCTGAATCCTTTTCTTCGGATAACAAACGACACGCCTGAAAAAATTAAAAGTATTATCCAATCTTGTCACATTGTATTTACAATCTTTTAGCAGCACATTAACAGAAATATCAGCCGTTAATCTCTTTTAATTATCACTTCATTTCTAAGGTCAGCAATCCGATTAACCAAAAAGGGAAAGCTGTATTTGAAAAAATAAATTCCCATTGCCAACATCGCAAGAGAAAAGCCTTTTTCTTTAAAAACCAACCCAAAACATTTTCTTTTACCTCATCCAATATTTCTTTATTGCGCTGCAACAATCCTGGTAATTCACTGAAAGTGGTTTGAAGGGCTTTCAGCCCTCCATGTTGCTTAACAGTATCTCCTTTCTCTAACAAAGACGGCGGCAAATCATTCCCTGACGTGTTTTCAATGGCAGCCGGTAAATTTAGAGATGCTAAAATACTGAAATGATACACCGTCGTCACCTTAGAAACACCGCAGGGAAAACCGGATTTTCGAGGCCGAATATTTTCCTCACAAACCGCTTCAGTATTCTGACAGAATTGATTAACGAAATGCACTCAGTGCTAACATTAATGGGAATACCTCATTTAAAATTTCAACGTTTCTCTTATTCAAAATGGGTAAATCTTGTATTAAAGGTAGCAGGGCTTTGAGTCCGTTATTCTGCTTCACAAATTCACTTTTATTAATAATAGACTGTGGGAGTTCAGAGGGAAGAATTCTTTCAATAGCAGCAGGCAAATTTTTACTGATTAAAAATCTGGTGGAAAAAAATAAGGACACTGTGAATTTCTCTCAATTCATTTAACAGTGATAAAACAATTCATTCTGCTTAAAATCACCTGTTCAGTGTGTTGGTGGCTTCTCTCAGTTTGCTAATTTCTGAATTGACGATTTCAGACTTCCTCACATCAAATGCTGCAACTGCCTGATTGACTGCCAAAGGACAAAGCTTCTCAAAAAGATCTCTCGTGCTCGAGCCGAATCTCTCTGGCATTGCCAATGGTTTGGCTAATAAGGCTTTCCCAATCGGAGGAAGACTTTTCACATCTGGGATCCTCTCGTGATAAATGAAATCATTGTCTTTCTTTGCTTCTGTTAGGTTCTTTTCGATCTTTATCGCGTAATCGTTAAATAAGAGACCCTTTCCTGATCTGGATTGAGCAGCTTTTATTAACTCTGAAGCATGCTGAAATAAGATTGTATTATTGCTGTATTAAAATTCATCCACAAACTGTTTCATGGTAAAGACTATTTTTTTGTACCTCTAAGCGAGCAATTTCTTCTCCAATCAACTTCTTACTTTTGCAGACCAAAGACTGGAAGTATTCAGCAAGGGCAAAATATGCAGCTTGCTTTCCAGTAACAAGAGGGATCCAATCTTTCTCCCACAGATTTCGACATATGTCCTTGGAGAACAAACTCACAACTTCTGCATACATTTCCTCAGTTTGATGGCAAAGTTTTGCAACAATAGCATCTTTCATTTGATCTGAAAATATATTTTATTAATTAAAAACAATTAAAATAATAATACAAAAACAATGTGGTCTTACCCAAGATAGCCTTTTTCACAAATATTTCCTGAGCTTGAGCAAGCATTAATGCACTTAATGCATTCAATGTATCAATGTTTAAGTCAGGAGTTGGATCCTGATGAATAGCTACAACCACTGCAGCTTTCAAATGATTGAAAATTCCTGCTGCTTGTTGAAATAATTTGGCTGCCAATTTCAGAGAGTCATCATTATCCAGAGATTGAGAAGCAGCCACTGCACTTTGCAAGGCAGCGATGTTGTAAAGAACACAAACTCTTTCATATGCAAGAGAGCAAATAGCTGAAGCAAACAATAATAATATTGAGTTAGCCTATCTGATGTAATTAAAACTTAATATTGGTTATTTGAAAAAATTTATTGACTTTACAACAAATGTTCAGATGGGTTCTGATTTATTAGCTTGATTCTTAATTATTTAAAGACAAATTACTATTCGTTTATTCAGAAACTTACTCAATCCAAGTTTGGGGCCAAAAATGGAACCTTTTTCAAAAGCATCCTTCCACTTGAATGGTATTTGAACCTCATGTGCAGGGACTTTACTCTCCAACAGCACTAGTTGATCATAATATCTGAAATTTGAAGGTCATAATCTGACTTCCTATTTTTAAATTTATTATTTGAGTGTCTAACAAATACAACAAGGAAAATTCATAAAAGTTTTCTTTATTAATAATTTCAAGCACAAGTACAAACATTAATTTTAATTTTATCAGAATTTGTTTTGTTCATACCGGAAAATACTGGACATCACACGTCATTTTAAATATAGGCAGAATAATTTTTTAAACGTGTCACAAATCTATAATTTTCATTTTTGTACAGTCTAAGGAAAAATATTTAAGGTCCAAATAATTTATTTATCTCCTCCTAGTAACAAAGACAAATTATGCGAATATTTTGACGTAATAAGTGACTCACCCATAAATGACTTCCAGGGAGCTTTCATATTTCTCAAACACCCTCCACACGGCGGTATTTCGCATTTTATTAAACTCGGAAATTTCATTGTCAACATCTTCTGGATGATCTGCAGAACTGTATGAACCTCTTACTAGGTTTTTTAGGGGTTGTACAAGATCAACATCGGTTGGTTTTTTTAACGGCACCGACAATAACTCAGCCATTTTTAAAAATTATATTACCTGAACTTGCCAACTGAAAAATTTAAACATTATACTTTCAGGGCCCTGAGTAGCCGTTGATATTCAAGTGAAGAAAGAAAATTGAACGGAGAGAATACTTCTTTCTATTATGGGTAAGTTTTAGTCTTGGGTATACCTAATCCTACCATTTTATAAAAGATTTTTAGTATTTAAAACTATGAATTCGTTTTTTTCTGACATCTGATTTATATAAAAAGAGACTAATATCGGGTACCTTTGCTAAACTATGGCGCAACAAATTCTTGCATGGGTTCCAGCAAAATCAAGAATATTAATATTTCTTTAAAATGTATTTGCCGGTTAGTAAGGGATTGTACAATCGTAAAATTTAAGGTATTTCTCAATTTGAAATGAGCAGTTTAAGGGAACTTAGTAGAGAAGTATTAATTTTTTTAGACAGTCATTTTTAATTTTTTTGCACCCTTATGTAATTCATTTTTTCGTAATTCCAATTAATCCTAATTAATGAGATGAAGTTTAAAAATTAGTTCGTTTGTTTACCCATGTTCCATTCGTAATGGGTTATTCATTCATTTAAAATTGTTTTCTTTTTCAGCTTAAATGTGATTTTGCGCGGAAGGAGCGCAAATAAAAAATAGGAAATAGTTCGCTTATGCTGTCAGCTTGACTATAAGCGAAGTATAAGCGGTACAATGCGCTTAGTCGTAATTGTACAAGTGTCGACCATTTTTCCTCTGTTATTTTTTGTCAGTTAAAAAAACGTTAGGCGTGAAAAGTCTTGTGAATAATTAAATTTTTCTTGAAATTAGTGAATTAGAAAAAATAATTAAAATATGGAGACAGTAGAAGAACACTACGATGGAGAATTTCGTCGGAAGGTTACAAGAAAAAGTTTCAAAATTGAAGAAGTAAGTGCTTTATTTTCTTATCGACCAGCGCCCTGTAGGCCTACTTATGGCTTGCTCTGGCAATTTTTTTTTCTTTCGTTTGGGCACTTTTATAATAAATGAAACAGAGTATTTTTCTCATTTAGCGCGTTGCATATTTCATTCGTCTTGAGTTCAAGTTCACTGTTAATGTATAAAAACGACTAATCTCGATGGAATTGATGTTTACATATTCCAGGATTTGTATAAAATCACCTTTCTAAATTTAGTTTGTTTATTTCATTTCTCAACCATTCATTAACTATTTCACTTGCTTCAGATGAGATTTTATTAATTGACTGCTTTAATGAAGACGGAATTATTGTTTAAGACGCGATTGAAAATCAACACCTTTCCAGAACAATCACATTTATTTATAACGCCCTTATTAAGTTGTAAATTTTGTCTGGAATGTAATGTTATTGTACTATTTTTAGTTTTAGTTTCTTGAGAATTATCAATTCCAAATGGATTTGTTGTTTTATTTTCCATGTCTGAAGAATTTCATCTTAAAAAAAAAAGGTGGCAGAGCAATGCTTTCAGCAATTACATTAATTTTTCTTCAGAGTTTGAAAGTCTGAGTTGAGAATGAAATAAAACAGATTTCTAATAGAAAAAACAGTTAAGAAAACAATATTCGAATTGAATTATTTTTGTGATTATTATTCTTCGATTGTATGTTGTATTTTACAGTTCTCTCCATATTTTTGTTAAATTTTCTTTGATTCATTGTCTGAAAAAGTTTCTTTGTACTTTATTTGTCAGATTTGTCCAAATATGTAAGCTTTAAAAGGTGTGAAAATTTTGCCGCTTTACAATTTTGATAAAATAGTGAATTTAAGCAAAACATTTTTCATCTTTAATCTTTCAATTTGGGTAGTGAATTCATTCTTTCACTAATTGTTCTAAAACAATTGTGTAAAGACAGGAAAGTGCATTTAAAAAAAAAAAAATTAGAAAGAAACTGCAACACAAAGAAACTTTCACATGAGATTATTCAAGTAAATCTGCAATAGAAATTAACAGAGAGCATAAGAAAAAAATATGATACATTTCTCTCTCTGAGTAAAAAATAATCAAGGGAAAGTTTTCACACTTATTTTAAACTTGAGATGCTTTTTTACATATTATTTAACAGGGCATATTAAATTTTATTTAATTTTAGAAATTGCTTTTGCATCTCTTTCTTTCTTTCATATTTTTTATTATCATGTGGGACGTCCATCATTTCAGCGTCTAAAAATATTACGAATAATCGGATGAGTAGTGAAAAAAGTAAAAGTTTTGCAAGAAGCAATTCACATTGGGGAAAAAAATGTCAGTTAGCGTAATAAATAAGCAATTGAATTTATTTATTTTGTAGTTAGGAAGAAAGAAAAAAAAGAGAAAAGCAAAAAGTAAAAGGTTGGTGGATAAGAATAGATTGTTATTTGACCTTGCCCATTGCGGCGAACGCTTCTAATTCATCATGGCTGCTTTCCAAGAGGCGACTATCTGGCGAACTGGTGTACAAAGTGATGAATAAATGAGAGAAATTAGCTGCTTCTCACTTAATAAAAAAAAGTGTACCCCCCGGTCAAAAACAAACCGACGAAATGTATTCCTCCTAAAATTATTTTTCCCTGTAAGCAGTCAGTACTTTTGCTCCCTTCTCTCTGTATATCGAAACCAATTCGTGAAAAGTCTGAAGTGAAAAATGAAATGATTTTGAGTTTTGATGTCCTTGCTGGGGGGATCACCAGGACGCCCACTTTTTTTTGGTTGAAAGGAACTGCGTAATGTACGATAAAAAGAAAATCCCAATCAGAAATGATTGGGAGTTAACTTCGAATGTGTGCGTTATGAAGGCCGGTGATTGTTACGGGACGGAATGATTTGAAAGCGGGTCTGTCCTGTTGATTTTTCCCTGGCGAATGGGACAAGATAATTTCAGAGTGATCACAGACATTCAACTCCAAGGTTGCTATATATAAATTGATTTAGTTGTCTGTGCCCACGGGAAAAAAAATGAAATCTTTCAAAAATATAAATAGTCAGGAAATGTCAGTCCAACGTTAGAGAAGGGTAGTTTTAATAAGTGGTTAAAAAATTTTATTTTTATTGGGCTTTGGTTAATAAGGACGTGATCGTCTTCGCACAAAATTACGAATATTAACTGGTAAAGTTGTGGCAGAGCTTTGAAATTTCAGAAGAAAATCTATTGGGCATTGAAATGTGAGAGATGTCAGAGGAAGTAAAGTTTTTACGGAATAATATTTTTAAAGTAATGAATGCTCTCAATGCCAAAATTTTCAAGAGCATCCCATGAATATGACGTACAATTCTCGAATGAGACCAGTTTTTCCTGGCCTTTAACAGTTACAGAAAAAACATTTTGATTGAAATGGCTTTGGAACCATTGAAATTGATTTTTTTAATATTAAAAATAACACCATAAAAGTTATTTACAAAATTATAAGGAACACGAAAAGTATTCACTGTTGTATTAACTGTTCAAACTTTTTCTCGGAACCATCTGATTATATCAACGTATCAATGACATGTCTTCTATATACTTTTCTCACTTGTAAGGTTTATATTCTACACGTAAGAGATATCTTATCTGTATTATTAAAATATCGAAGCCAACGCCGCTTAAACAATTAAATCAAACTCTTAAAAAAAAAAATAATGAAGCCGAATCCCCCGGCATTTATATTGGCATCATAAATTTTTTACCATAAAAAAAAATTAATAATAAACAACTTAAATGCAGCGATTCTTTTACTCATTTTTTTCCAATACCCGGGTTAACGAACCCCGAGATATACATCCAAGACATTAAGCATTAAACATTATTTTGAACGACAAAAGAAAGTTATAAAAAAAATTATTGCTCGGATAATATCTGTTTCGTTCCATTTAACAAAAAGCCGAATTTATTTTTTCTCCCACTTACGACATTCCCGGATCTTTTGCTTAATTTTTAATATACCGACAGTAACTGAAAAAAGTGAGTGGAGTTCCGAATAATTAAGGAAAATAAACGTGAGCTTTTAGGAGAGACTGAGATTAGCCAACTACTGGCAGATCTTCAGGAATTTGCATTGTGTTTATGAATTTACCTGCGTGAACTTCCTATCGGGGAAATGATATTTTTAAAATTGGGAGAACGATGAGTTTTCCTAATTAAGACGGGAGGGGTGAAAACTTTGAAATTCATGACGTTTTAATATCCATTAGATTTTTTTTTAATAGAACCATGACCCAGTTCTTCTTAAAATTTACTCCATTAACAGTTTTGGAAAGCTTTAATAAAATTTCTAAAAAAAAAACATTCGAAACTGTCGAAACGCTTAATTAATTTTTTATCCACTGAAAAACAGAATGAAAATTATATTTATTTTTAGGGGATTCCCTCAAAGCAGTCACCATTATCCTCAAATCAGCTGTTTTTTGTTGTGATTTTAATTTTCAAGGCGGACGATCATTAAGCGTGTGATTAATTAATTAATTAGCATTAAATGAGATAGGTTAAAGCGAGTGGAAAGTTTAAAAATAGCCAAATGACAGTTAATATAAGTGAAAGAACTCGCATACAATGCCGAGAATGGGAGTGCCCCGGCGGTAAATCTTGTAAGCCATCATCATATGAATTTGACATTCGAAATGTTTTTCATTTTAATGCAGAAAACAGCATTAAGTCGGAAATTTTTATGAATGTTTTTCAAAAACTAAATGGCTTTCCATCTTTCATCAGCTATTACAGTTTCGAAAAACATCCTTAATATGTTTTTTGACCATTTGATTTCTTCCTCTATCCCGTGTTAGGTGTGTCGTTTATTTTTTGGATTTTATCTGAGGCTCGGAAGATCTTTTAATGGTGGACGGATTGTTTTGTCAGCGTTTCTTTTTGTCATCCGAATGCACTTCCCATCCCAAGCATTCGGTCTTACATCTGCCGCATGGGATTAAACATTTCGAAGCCCACTTACACACTTTTGCGTGAATTAAAATATAAAAATAAATGGAAAGAAACATGCCGATTCATCGTCCTGTTCCACTTGTGGCGGAGTCTTAGTTCATGGTTGTATCGATGAATAAAATACAGTTTTTAACTGTGGCTGACATTCACCTGAGAGAATAAACCTCCGATATGGATTCGTTTATTGAGTAATTCTGCTTTAAAACTACACTTCTTTTTCCTACTTGTGCAGTCTTCTCTAAACTGAGTTTGCCGTTTTGGATATTTGGAATGGAAGTTGAAATCCTTTCACTTCTGCCCGAAGCCGTAAACCGATGAAAATTTTAAAGTATTTTTAAAGGTCATAAAAGTGCAAAGCAAAATGATATTAAGAAATGAACCACGTGGTAAAACCCGAATTCAAAAAGCACCAGGTTAAGATAATAAAGTAACCCAAAGATCCAAACAAACAGAGCATAGTTAAGAAAATTTTCGTTCGTCTTAAAAGCGAAAGAAGTGAAAATTTAAAAATAATTAGAAATATTTAGTTCAACGTACTAATATTTGAATGAGCAAAATGAGGTTTTCAAAGGACTAAAAATATGACAGAGTTTTTAAAAAGCCTTTGAACTCTTCATCGACTGTTTCTTTTTATGGACACTCGGTGTCATTGCAAGGGATTGATGGTACGGGAGAGGCCAGAATCGGTCTCGGATTGCTTACCATTTAACCACCTTCGAAAGGTCATCGGGGCAGGTCGACTTTGGAAAGTTCCAATTTCTTTCGTGAAGTATTCAGCGTTGCCAATCTCCTCTGAGAGAATTTTCACGATCACGGTTATCCCTTCAGTTGTGAAGGTTATCGTGATTCATGAATCATTTTTCTCGTCTTCTCTGTCGGCCTTTGCTTCAGTCATGTGTTACCTTCCATAACAGCTGGAGGTCAGTTCTGGGGAAATTTCATGAAGTCGGTCCCTCAAATGTTCCGCATTAGCCGTTATATTTTTAGATCGGACGTTATTTTTTTTTTTTTATGAGCTTTTAGATAAAATGAAACTTTTAAATGCAATACTTTACGTAATATTTGAAAATTGGCAATAATATCGGCGGCCTTACCCAAAAGCCCTGATCCCGTCACGCAGAGCGTTGGAATGCACAAGACTTCATTCACCTGGTCTTCCGTGTTGTATCCTTATTTCGATGTCACGTGACCATGCTCAGCTAAAGTCAGCCTCACAACGAACTCATCTTTCTTTGTTCTTGATTATTTCGTGGCGTTTTGCCACAAGGTAGCCCAATAAATATTTAAATTCACTTTCGTTTTTAGATGGTCGGGGGAACGTGGAAAATCGAAGAAGAATTCGGAACTTCGACTTGGGGCGCCTCTCAATTGGAAAAGGTTTTCACGCACAGATTTTAGAAAAAGTTTACAGAAGGCTCAGTCGCACCCCTGCCGATTTTCAAGTTTAAACCAGAATGAATTTTGGCTCTCACATTTTAAAAAAAATTGGCAAGGAGCGTTGTCTTGTCCATTTTGGCGGACGAATGTGTTGGGTTTTTTAATTCTTAAGAATAACAAATGTTAGTCCCAGTGTAAATACTTAGGGACTGAGCTCTAAGTATAAAATTATAAGTGTTTTTTGTATTTAATTTGTCCACGACAAAATACTATGTTTTGGACAGTTTGGAGGGTTCAAATCTGATTTTTAATTTTATTGTATCATAATTGACATTGTAATTAGTACAGCGGGATTTACTATTGTCAAATGAATCTGTGATTTATGTATTGTTTGACTTCGGAATGGAAAGAATGCCAGGATTAAACCCGGTTTTTACTGTCGCTTCTTCTTTCTTCCTTGCAAACTCTTTTGCCTTTCTGGGAAGAATTCGGAATCTTTATTTTGGCGTTCAATATGAACTAAATTGTTAGCTGGTTCCTCGTGGGCAAAACCTGGCTGCAGTCGGAGCAGGCGCAATCCGCAGCCTCCCTCACTTGAGTCTCTGCGTTCCTCCATTAGGAATATGGGCCTGGCCAAGACCGGCATAAACAAAAACGTGCTCATTTCGACGTTTCTCGTGCGTCAGCTGCGGAGCCAGCTGTGGGGGGCTTCGACCTGGTTTCATTTGAAAGAAGCGTCAATCAGTTTGAAACTTCCACTCATGGCTTTGCGGAATTTTGACATGGCGAACCCAGGAAAAATCATCATTCTTGTCCTTTTGAATGTTGGTAAACACATCTTTAATGTTGGCCTCTCCATTTCCTCATTTCGGAACGACATCTCTGAAAAAAAATTGCGACTGAGAAATATTTCCGAAATTTATTTTTATGAGTCTGACCGAGGACAGATGGCGCTGACTGTGTCTTTCTAGAAGTGAAATTTTCGTTTGAAATTTCACAGTTTAGTGAGAGGGGTCCCCCTGTCGTGAAAAGCCAAATTACAACAGAGAGACGCAAATAAGTTTTCGCAATTAGGGTCTTTCGAAAACGAATCCGAACCGAATTCTTCGATGCCGGCGAATTTTTCCAAGTCTAATGACTTCGTCTTTCTTCTTATTCGCTCGGCCTTTTCTTTTTCAATCAATCATTTCACGTTTTTTTTTCCCACAATGCGACACAGAGTCAATCGGCGAAATAAAAAACTGGGGAAGGAACTTTGGCGACGAATGCAGCCAACGATTGTTAGCCGAAATGCTTCCGTCAGTTCATTTCTTTCGTCGACATAACACGAGGAAAGGCGTTAGACTATTTTCGAACCTAGATGATTGAGCTGAGAACGTCTTTCAGCAGTTGGCGTCGCCGTCCCGAATTTATAATTACATAAGCTATTTATACATGTAAATTATATATATATATAACATCCGTTCGGAATGAGCAGGAAGTAATAATTTGCACGCAGTTTATTATTCCCAGAAGAATGAGTGGGGGTGAATTCTCCCTTCGACCTCTATGATTCAGTTGTCGTTGGCGTCCACCCGTCTGTCTCTCTGGCGTCAGAAATTTCTCCGTTTTAATCCAGTCATTCCTTAAGCGCAGGTCTCATGACTCTTCTGATTCATGGAAACAAGTCAATAATATAAATACATTCTCAATAAATGATAGGACGTCCTTAATTCATTGTTGCAAATTTAATTTTGCGGTTTCCATCTTGCAGTCTTCTGATTCTGTAAAAATAATACGGAATAGAATGAAAGATGAAGTGTAAAGCAACTGTATCACCCCAAAAACGCACATAAGTTTCTCTAGTGTTGGTAGGATTTAAAGCATTGAAACTGATTAATGAGTGAAAACAAAAATTATGAAGTTAGCTTTGCCATTAAAATGGGTTTACAGAATTTGCACTTTGACGTTTGAGTTTGAGTTATGAGGAGTTTTTCATGTGGAGATGCCATTGTAAGCTCTGCTTTTAGTGGAGACACACATTATTTATGAATTGTTTGAGCTTCGCCATTGAAAAACAGAAGGAATTTTGTTTCTTTTTACTGTAGGGTTAAGGTTTGGCGAAAGTTTTGTGAGACAAATAAAAAAGTAGAGCATAATAAAAACCATTCGGAAGTCAAAGAAAACCCTTTCCTGTCTCAAAGAAGAGTGCCATTTTAACCGTTGCTTTCTGCATTGTTATTTCTTTCAATGATAATTTAATCCTTTGAATGTTGTTGTTGTTAAGCTGCTTTTCTTTTGTTTTCCAAGTCGACCCAAATGTTCCTCTTCTTTTCTGCTGAAATTGTTTTGGCCAAATGATTAGAAACGAAAAAAGTATTAAAAAAGTACTTCTAATCATGTCAGTCCATTGTTCCCGATTTAATTCGCCAAAGAACATCATTGGTTTGTTTCTTTGTTACCGTAGTTATGTTTTTAAACCCATTGAACCGTTTTTTGTGTACCACCTTCGGCGGTCATTATTTCTGTCCTTGGCGGCACTTCACCGAACTTTGTTTCCTTTCTTTCTTTTGAAATAGTTGTAAGGGCTGCTGCGGATATTTTCTCTGAAAGTCCGTGGGAAAAAAATAATTTTTCACTCTCGAATTTTCTGTTTGATTGGCTCTTGTCGTGGTAATTAGTCCGCGTCATTCTTCGACTTGGAAGTGAAAAAAAAATTCGCCGATTGTGAGGTCGACGTTTGCTTTTTGTTATAATGCTTTTTTTAAACAAAAATTACAAAAAAGTTGGATATCGCAGAGAGACATTAGGGAAATCTGCCAATTTTTATTTCCACTTCCTCGCAAAAGAGGAACTTATGCTTGCGATCTGTCTCAGATTAAGTGATAATTGCCAGAGGGGAAACCACATCTGAAGAAAGAGACTTTTGACATGTGAAGCTTTTCAAAGGGAAATCAAACCCGTGATTTTCACTGAAAATGCATGTGGTTAGGCTTCTTTAGGAAACTTTAAAAAATCAAGGTATATTTATACATTCGCCGTATATTTTTGTCGGACAGAATTTTTAAAAACTGTATCTGATTAATAATGCGACACCTTCGTTCTTCGATAATTAATATGAAATTATCGATAAAATTAAAACTCTTGAAAGGAAGTTCACGATTTTAATTATGTGTTCATGACTTTAAGGCAGTCACGACATGACGTTCCATACCTGAAACGGTGCAAGAATGAAATAAACCCGAAGAACAGAAAGCACTGCGTATTTGTAATTGATGCATACGATTTAAATCGAGTCGGACATAGAAACTCTTTGAGTGCATTTCGTGGAAGCAGACTGAGTCATCATTTCTTCCCACCCTTAGTCTTTCTCTTTGTTTACTGACAGAGAGGAACTCGAGGTAATCGTCGTGTGAAAGGAAGTTCGTCATTAACAGAGGGTTATGTCGTGCCAACCAAAATAATTCATTTCCTCAGGAGAGAAATTCACTGTGGGAAATAAATTCTAGGAAAGTTTTGAAAAAGGGAAACGTTGTGTTGCGCAGAAATTACAGAAAGGCAGTGGTCGCTTTAGTTTGCATTAATCTCGTCCTAAATTTTCTCAACAGTTTACCTGTTTTTCCACTCTTGATCGACCAACTGTCAATGAAATGAAACGGTTCGCTAAGAAGAGCTCAAATTTCTGGAAATGATTCTTTTTTAAAAAGAAAAAATGTAAATTTCACTTTTGTTTATCTCTCTCTCGGTAGTTTTTGTCCAATTATTTATGAAGAAGAGGTCCTTTAAATGCCGGAAGAGTTTTGGGAAGAAAAATATTTCGCAGAGTTTAATTTCACTCTTGATTAATTCGATTCGAGATGGAAGTTAACATAAAATTATTTCATTTCTTCCGCTTTAAATTTTCAAGTGACCGTTGATTTACAGTCAAAATGCCCGGTCCTGTTTTTGTCCGTTTCAGCTCCAGATAAAAAAAAAATTATAAATGATTACAAGCAGAAGTGCAGACTATAATTTTTTTAATCCTCGTGACACAGTTTCTCCCGCGCTGTCACTGTGAATTAGAGTTTTTAAAATTTAATAGAGTGCCCCGTATTAAATTGCTTCTGTAAGTCATTGTGGAAACTGAATTTTACGGTGCCTGACTGAAGTCCTGGCAGTCATTCAACTGGTCCTTTATACCACGCGAAAAGAAAATGATTCCGGTCGAAACAGCTTTTCTAGTCTGAGCTTATCTCCACGACGAACTATATCCGTCAGAGATATCATTAATTGATGTTGCACGTCCCGTTTTCTTTTTGAGCGCAAAGGAAGGCAACTGTTGCGTTGTGACACCAAAAGTTTTCACTTATAATGTTTGCTGATTCTGATGATAGCTGTTCTCTAGGCTGTGGGTGTGAATAGATTTTGTATAGTTCTCTGTAATTCCGTGATTTTATCATTTTGGCAAGTGCGATTGCATTCTGTTCGGATCTCCCGCAATTGTTAACTGTGACAGAATTTCATTAATGTTACGTCAGGAGTTTTAATTTTATCGAACGATAGCTGTCGTCGCGTCTTAATAAATTCAATAGATTTCATGAATGAATGTCAAAAGGAGGAGAAAAAAAGATGTTATCTCTCGATTGTGTGACTGTCTTGAAAATTTGATGGCTTGACGGCCAAAAAGATTCACAGAACCGGGTTGACTTCCCGGTTCAAAGTGATGGAAATTTCCCCTGTTTCCATTGAATAACCGTTATGGAAACGTCACTCGAATTGTATCTGTTGAAATGGGTACCGATGAAACGGAAACTGTATTTGTGCATTTCCGCCTGAGCTAAAAGTCTTGATTGGTTGCTGAAATTTGGGAGGCGCATGCAAAACTTAAGTTTTCCTCGAGAATTTTTTTCCACTTGCTTCGTAAACATTTTCTCAATTTGCTGTTTTTCAAATTAGGTACTTTCCTAATTTCATTAGATATCCGGATTTGGCTTGCAGGAATTAAATTTGACGGACACTATTGGCTTGTTTTGGTTTTTCTCTGAGTGAAATTCTTCGAACTGATGATTCACGGCATAGACTTCTGTTGTTATTATCATTTCCTTGAGTTGAGGAATTCAGGCACGAAGAAGGAAAGGCTCGGGTCTTTGTCACCATTTCCTCTCCCCACCTTTCGAGGCCGGTGGTTCTTTTACAAATACAGTCCAATGCTGGTTATTGCCTCGTTTATTTTTATAATTATTAATGAGGACTTTAGAGAAGAGAATGAAATTAGCTTATTTTCGAGTGGGGGGGACAAACTTAACAGAGTTCAAAAGCGGCGACTAAAAATAATTTTAGTCATCTCACAAAAGTTAAACATTGGCATGGATTTTGGAATTTAAATCAGTTAACGCAAGGGCCTAGTCGATTCCCAAGATTCAGTTCGGTTTCTTTTATCGTTGAAAGAATATCTCGCGGGTTTTTATTTTGAATTTTTTTTTTTTTTAATTTTTATTTTTAATTCTCTCCTCCAATACACTGCTACATCGGCTTGATTTGTTTGTTTTGCACGTCAGTTTATTTCGGATTTTCTCTGCCGGATTCTCAATAATAATTCGTTTAAATAGATTTGCCTCTGCAAAAAGTTCTAAATTATCATTTGTTTATGCCTTGAAGAAAAACTTATGCTTTCGCTGCTGTCACCTATACAACTATTGTTAATTACGAATAAACATTTTCCGAAAAGAGCACCTCAGCTATTTGGGTTATTTCTAATCTTCCCGGAGTAATAAAAATAGTTTGGGAATGTCTTATGTATCCCCTTTGTCGTCAAACAAACGTTGGTTTTACATCCCTTATTTTTAGGGCTTTTGGCTTTCGTTTATTTAATACAGAGCCGAATTTTCTCAACAAATATTACATTAATATTTGCTCTGGCAAAGAATTACGTTAATCAGAATTTTATAATTGGCGCTGTCCCATCGTTGAGTGTCCTCTAATGAGGACAAAATTTAAGTTTTTAAAATTAATCTTCAGAAGTGTTTATATTAATTAAAAAAAGGACGACACAAAGATCATTAGGAAAATTCTATTAAAAAATTTAATTGGTTCCCAGCTTCCGTATTTTTTGTGTTTGATTAAAATTAATGAAAAAATTTGATAGATGATTTTTTTTCAGATATAAGTCGGAAGCTTTTTCAAAAAGGGAATCATTATAAAATGTCGCGGAAATTATGTCTCGTTGCGACATAAAATAATTCAATTCTCCTCCACTGTCTCAAACGCCCTCTCAATTCCCCCCATTTCACTTACAATTATGCATTGGCTCCCAAACTCGATATAATATTTGAAGCATTGGGCTCTTTTCGGTCGCGCAACTGTCAATTATTCAATTGAAAGTGATTGTTATACATTTTGTTTTATTATAAATCGTAGAAAACAGTTTGAATTGAATTTAAGTTTGTTGTTTTAAATGAAAAAGTGAAGGATTTTGATCGAAAATGGGAATAGAATACTTTCACGAATGGGATCAGAAAGAGGTAAGACAGGTTGAAACTAAAGTATACGCAGTATAAGTTTTGTTGTGATATTAATACGTAGTATAAGCCTTCTTTTAATAAGGCTTTTATAGTGTTGCTGAATATTCATTAATGTCATTCGAGCTTTTGCTTTGTTTTTTGCATTTGTGCTTTCGAGATATACGCCTGAACTAATCGTTAGCGCTTTCTAAAAGATGTTGATAATCACGTTAAATGGGAGATTTTTTTTTAAAATACGCCTCACGCAGAGGCCAAAGTCTGAAATGAAACAAAGCACCGTTTTCCTCTCTTACGTTGGCGGTTTAAATTCCTACTTAAAGTAAACCGTTGATAAAATAAACTGAGAAATTTTAAATAAGCGGGAAAATATAGTTTTGAAAGCAACGCGCGGCCCTTTTGTTTGGGTTTTCAAGTCGATTTACACTCAGACTTTGACGCTTACGCTTTCATAATGAGTCATCACCCTCACTTAAACCGAGGGCAGATTAAATATTCAAAAGCACAGAAAACAGGTGCAACCTAATTGTCTTGGATGCGTTAACGAGTCCTTCCCATCGCATATATTAACTGGCTCTCACTTTTTAAACTCAGCTCATTTTCGAAACTAAATTGGGTGGAAATCCTATTTTTCTACAGACTATTTAGAAGCTCCCAAATAGAGTCGTCAGTCGTAAGGATGCGAATATTTTTTTTTCTGTATGTTTCGGTGACCGAATAGGGTTTGCTCTGATGTTGTTTCGGTCGAGATGAAAGACAGAATGGAAACACGCAAACATTCACATTTGATATCAATAATGATTTCTCAATAGTTTTTGGATTTCGTCGATCAAAAATATGAATTTGTTGTTGTTTGACTTTATTGCTGCCATTTCTCTGCATTCGTTTGGGAAAGTACATCCCATTCGGCCCAGATTGCTCGATGTTTCATGTCGACCGGTTTTTCTTTCGTTCAGATCGTTAGATTTTCCCCCTGTTATTTTTGACTCCCCAAATTACTGTAAAACAAAGTCGGTTACCTGTTTCTGTCGGAGTAGGAAATGATACACTTTCGGAGTTTCTTTAGTTTCACAGAATGCAATGAAAAGCCTATAAGCTCCACTTTTTACATAATGCTGCAATATTTTAAATGCATTTCATAACAACAATCGAATATAACATAATGAACGCGTGATGAATGAACTGACACCGGAGTAGGCATTATTTACGCTTACTTTTCCGTACTCTTTATTACCGCCTAACACTCAGACTTCCGCAGTCCGCATTTCTCAACTTTTTCGCTGTATAAATACAACCGGCAAATCAATAGCAGTACATTTATGTATTGAATAATTCAAAAATTACAAAGGGGCATTCATTTATACTTTGCAGTTTATCTTTGTTTGAGTTCCTCTTCGTTTCGTATGCACTAATTGTTTTCTTTATTCTTTAAAAACTTGAGAATAAATAAATTACAATTCCAAATAAATTCATCCAATTATTTTTTTTTTGCTGTCATCGTTAAATAATTCTTTTTGAGTCTGCAAACCCGTTAGTGTTACTTTTTTAATGTTTTGCCTGGGGATTTGTGCATTAAATACAATCAGTGTAAATTTTCAGATGTAAAAAAATGAGTTTTCGGTGTGTTCCTATTCTCTTTGTCTTTTGTTTCCTTCCGTATGGTTTTATAAAGGCAGGTTTATTGTTTCTTTTACATGTTTTTCCCGTTTTTCAACCATTAAGTAGTAATTAACACTTTTAAATTGTTTTTATGGCTTATTTTAATAGTGTTAGCCGAAAAATACCTGAAACGCTGACGATAGCTTTTAAGTTTGTCGAAGAAGCAAAAACTAAGTGATAACTACCGCTCATTCATTGCTTAGTTATGTTGCTTTTAGAAGACCAATTAGCGGAAATGTTTCCCCGGGTGTGTAAATTTCGGTCGGTGACAGTTGGAAGCATTGCAGAGTAAAAAGACGGAACGTTGTGCTCAAAACAGATTCAGAATCCGGAGATAAAGTGTTTCGAAAAACGACCAAATATTTCGTATTGCCAAGTTTAGTGTCTTGGAAAGGGGCCAGAAAAATCCTCTTTTATTGGAACATATTTTGAAAAATGTTATCTCACTATTTTGCTGTTGCGGTGTCCAAACTGTGAGAAAAGGTTTTCCTTAGTGTTATTTCACGAAAAAAAGCGTTATCACAGCGGTCTTTCTTAAAATTTTTCAACGCGCCAAATATTTATTTAACCTCAAGAAAAATAAAATTCGGAGGAACTGATATGAGCTTTCTCGCGGACTTCCTTGAAGAAATGAAAAATGCTTTCCTGTGTGTGGATTCTTTTTTTTTTTTTCAAGTTCATTTCTATTTATTATTTCAATAATAATAATAGTGAGGGCTATTTATAGGCCATGCGGATTTGATTTTGACTAGAGTTTATAAATAAACCCTAGGGAGAGTTATCCTTAAAGATTTATAGCTGCTTTCGTCGCTCCGTCTCACAAGTGGAATTAATCTCAACATCCTACAAATCGGGTGCATCTTTATTTGCTTCTGCGCTTTATTTATTCCCTCTTATAAATTTATTATATTCTCAAGGTCCAATTCACTCGGAAGCCCAAAACAAATGGTTTTCATCGCTGTGGGAAAATTTTCACCAAAGATCGAGAGAAAGTTTTTATTTTGAACTCCAGACTGAGATTTTCGCACTCATTGTAAATTGTTAAGAATCACATTTTACAATAGAATTGTGAGTGCCAATCGAAATGAAATTACACGGGCGAATATAAACTTGACAACACTCCGACAAAGATACAAAAAACTCGTCTGCTCATGGGTTCTGAGTGCCGAACTTTCCATTGCTCAATTACACTGTAATGGTAAATAAAAAAAAAATAAATGGGCCCCTTGCGAACTTGGGCACCTTCCCAGATCTAATGGATTAATGCTATTTTGCCCGGCATTGTGGCCCGCACTTGAATGGCCTCCGAACCAAATGTTTTCTTAAGTACTCATAGAAAGCACCGTTCGTATTATTCATTTGTTTGTATTTTACCGGTCAAGTGGGCTGAAAACCTTCTCTCGAGAGGTTTAAAGGCGGTGCAATCCTAAAGGTAATAACGAATTTTAATCTTTGAAAGAGTTGACCCGCATCGGCCCATAATGCACCCGAATGTGGTCTTTTTGCAACGTTTTGCAAAGTATCGAGTAAGTGGGACGAGAATGACCGAATTTTGATTTTCTTACCTCTTTTAGAGGGTGTCTTTTTTTTCATCGAAGACTCCCGGTTTTTTATTCCACCGTATCTTCTTAGTATTATCACGGTTCGTGACTAACTAAACCCTCGAGAGAAAAGCAGTAATGAAAGTACTTTTGACTCAATAGTTTAATATTCAGAAGAGGTTCGAAATCCGTCAGTGTTCTGGCACTTGATTTTTAAAATTATGTAATACTTAGGATTTAGAATGTACTGTGCGAGGTGATGCGGTTTTTGCACACTAAAAATTATATAACCTTTCAACTTTTGGCTCCCTTATTCAATCAGAACTTCGTGTCAGTTCCTTCGCAATTGTTTTCCTCTTTCAAATATGTGAATCCAAATTTTAAATATCGTAAAGTTTTTTTTTTGTTATTTTTAAAAGCATCCAACAGTGTTCTGGTTAACTGCCACAGACAATGTTTTACTGATTGCAGGAGAGGAAACTTTTGCCAGAGGAAATTGATTCGTGTCAATTTATCCTGTCTTGTTTTTAACTTGGGCGGGTAATGAACTACCCACAGGACAGTCTCATTTTTAAAAAAAAAATTATTTTTAGAAAGGGATTTTTCTTTTTGCCGGAAATTTGTGATTAATTTGAACAGTCTAAACCCTTTCTTGAAAACTTCCTATTGCTATAATTCTCTGATGAAAAATAGCATTTTAAATTGATCAAAGAGATTTCGCATTTTATGTCATAATAATCATTTTTAAATTTTCCTTTGTAGTTTTTTTTTCGGTAGTTTGGAAATAAAAAGAGGCAACAGGGTAGTATTTATAAAAAATTGTAGCAATGATTTATCTAAACTGAGATTATGCTTAGACATAAAAATGGATGGGAGTCTAAAATGTGATTTAAATTATAGGGAAAATTATTGTAGTTTGCCTTTATTTTATTTGTTGTACTTTCAAAAGGATTTAAAAAATTGTAAAGAAATTTACCGGGCTTTCGAGAAACTGCTGTTAAAGAGGCAAAAAAGAATGCCTCTCATTTTGTTTGGTGTCATTAAGAGTTGTACCTAAAAAAAGTTAAGTGATTGTGCGTCGCAAAATATATCCTTTCGTAAGAATCTCATCATGAGCTCCTTTTTTTTATTTTCAAGAGCACTTAAATAATAGCCAACTTTAATTGCACTTGTTATTGGATGCCGTGACAGCACGAAATCACTCGGTCTTCTACACAAACGAGGTTTATAAGATGATTGAAGAAAAGAAAAAAAAATAAGCGCAAACAAATGATGACTCGAAGCAAAAAAGCCACTTTCGTAAAGTGCAAGAGTGCTTTTTCGGGTCAGGCAACCCGCTACCGATGTCAGCCCTGGCCCAACCAGTAGCTGCCCAGACGAGACGGTTTGGTATCCCTGCCACCACTGGTACCTCAATGGTGTAACAACTGCACGTCTTGTGGCACAACGCGGCGAGTGCTCGCCCGAGGTACCGTCTCACAAGTCTCATTCCATTTCGTGCGGTTGTGGAATACGTTTGATTGTGTTCGAACTGTGAACGTTTGGTGGTGGCTTCCAGAAATGGATGAAAACAAATGCATCAAAAAGGTATTTTTGATTTCCCTAAGCATTTAATAAAGTGTCGGCTGTGTTTTGCTAAGTAACAAAGTGAGGTTTCGGGTGGGAAAGGCATATTATTGGATTTCTGATATGGAAATGGCGAAAACCCTGAATGGCAATAATAAAGGAATGTCGCGTTTATTTTTTCTCGAGGAAAACTTCTTAAGGACTTCCACTGTGGATTTGTTTTATGTCGTGGGTGTGGCGGGAAAACGCGAAGTATATAATATCAGACTGTATTTGTGGGGAGATATGATTATGCGACCATGACCGGGCGCATTTCGGAGCGGTTTCTGTCGCAAGGACAGGTACTTTTGACCGAAAGTGGCGATAAGAAAAGGTCAGAAATTGGGTACGCAGTTTCGAAAGCAAAGCTTCGAGAGATAATTACGCCCGCATTGTTTCGGAAAGCAATCAAGGTTTTTTTGAAATCATCATCCGCCCACAAATTTACCATTCCCAATGATCTCTTCGATGGGCACTTAAGTAAAAATCATTTTTTTTGCAAAAAATGCTTTCTAAAAAAAAATACTCAAGGTTTTCGTTTATTGTGATTCTATTTCGGTGCTTTTATAATAAATTTCTCCAAAACCACCGAAAACTCTTTCACTTTTGAAAGAAATATGATAATCGAGTAAATGCGGTGTTTATGGTATTTTCGGCGTAGATTTAACAATACATTCTGCCATTGTAATATCAAAATCTACGCTTAAATAATCCTTTTATTTTTGCGTTTGCAAACACCAAAACACTCCAAAAGAAGAGGGAAGCGGAGATAGTTTTAAGGACGATATGGAAAGTTATTTTTATTGTTTTAAAATAAAATATTATTCACTATTGTGATTAGTGCCTGAAATTAATGTTTTAAAATTCATCAGATCATAATTTTTATAACGACCTTAACTTTCACTCATCATAAATATAGTCCAATAACGGCGCGCATAACGTCGTCGCCGCCATCATCCTCGCACACAGTAATGAAATCTTAAGAGTGAACACCTGATGGGGGCATCATCAGACGATGAATCCCTTTCACTTGGCCTCTTAGCGGTTAATAATTATGCTTACTGAATAAATAAAAACCCATTGCGTAATCTTCTTCACACTTAAAGAATCTAATTAATAATGCTCTCACAGATAATCGCGACCGCTTCCAGTTCTATCTTAACCTTGAAAAAAAGATGTCTTCGATATATATATATACACATTTTTCAGTTTATGGTCTCTGTATTTTTAGCTCAGTCATTCAAGATGGTGGATAGATGAGCGATGATTTCTATGCACATGGAAATTGTTTTAGAAAAATTACTTCGGTGAAAAACATTGATGTCTGCAAATTCAGGTGCATTTGCCAAGGGGAATGTATTCATCATGAAATTACACTCTTGACAAGATTATAAATAATATATATCTCCACTTAATGACGATTTGAACTCTTTCAAATATTCGCGGGAAAACATTCAGTGGGAAGGAAAAAGTGGGTCGGGTGGGGGGAAAAAATAACAAAAAGTCGCAAATTCGAAGAAGTCATGCAGAATTTATTGTATTTGTTTTGGATTTAAAAATGATTACGAAATTGGTTTCCCTTTCCCCAAAACGCTTTCGAGGACTCGAAGATTCGCCGCCTTCGGATCAGCATTCTTTTGTGCATTTAATCAAACACTTGTGAAATCTCTTAACAATTGATCAGATTTTCACTTGAAACGTGTCATTATATTCATTCCACCTTGGATATAATGCGCTGAATTGATAACTCCCAGAAAGTCCTCATTGGAATCCTTTTTATCGAGTTATGAAATGTCGCGGCCTCGATTAGGAAGAACCGTTCCCTGATTAAATAATACTCCGACAGGGTGATAACTAACTCACATCGGGTGGTGTTTTGTCTGGATAACTGTAGTTAAGGTTGTTTTCAGCTCTTTCGCTCCGGGAGTCGCAATAGCCCGAGGCATTTCAAGTAACATAAGGTTGACGTCAGCGTCAGTTTTGGAATGCTTAGGCCACTTAAACCTGAAACCATTTGTCGCCCCCTGAAAACGATACTATTTCAGGCTTCGCCGATATCCTTTTTGCTAAAGTTATCGTTAAAGGAACACCATTTTCGGCGTTTGTTTTCGATTGTTTGAAATTGTTGATGCTTTTTTGGAGTTTTCCTCTTCGGGTTGGAAGGCCTTCATCAACCGCATTCGAGGCATCTTGGGGAAAGTGCACGCAAACATTTGTCCTTTGGATTTGAGATGTACAAACGCGCGGGCAGTTTGCCAGACAGCACCGCCCCCTCAGGACATTCTAATCCTTAATCAAATCCAAAATTAGGACCACCGTAAAAGAAAGTTGTAATTGTCCGTTTATAACCGCGTTTGCGGACCTGACGCCACTTGGTGGCCATCACATTTTTTCTTATCGAACCCAAACTCGTTTACTCAGGTTCTTGAGTGTTCTCTCTTTGATAAGAATTGCGGGCCGCCGACAAATATGCGAACCGTAAGGGGCTTTAACGGAGTATTTAATGATGAAATAATGGGTTTGGTCGGTTTAAAATGAAAATGTCAAATGTTGGCCCAATATTTAAATTTTGATGCAATTATTCCTCCCTGAGCTCCTTTGTATTCATGAAAGTGAAATGATTTTCTTGAACTTAAAGAACTCGTTTTAGCTATAAGTCGAATGAATAGATATCATAATATAAGGTACACATTTTTTAATTTATTATTGGTAGTTTACCCAATTTTAGTGGTTAACTGTTAAATCATAATATTATTGATTTCTTAACTGTTATATATGAAGTGGCATCTTTTTTGACACCCTTCTTCTAAGTGTAATTTCTGTTTGTTTTATTTGCAGACCATGTCGACTACGACCACAACGGTCAAGACGACACCCTCAAAACTCTACGGAAGAGAGTTGTCACAGTACGATGAAATCGACGTCGACGAACTCCTGTCCCAGCTGACACCGGAAGAAATAAATTTGCTAGGTGAGACTTCCCAAATGCGGTTTCTGCGAAACCGCGAGGGGTGCCAGACCATGGGAAAACAATTGAGTTAACGCGACATTGACTTAATTGATGATAAAAGCCGCCCACGTGAAAACCAATTTAGACTTTGTAATCATTTAATTAATATGCGATTCTTATGTGTGGCCCACGTAAAGCATGTTTTATGGATTTCTCACATTTGTTTCTTCGTCTAAGATATACATTCGGGCGATGATGATTTGTTTGTTGTCTTCGGTGCCTCCTCTTCGCAAATCGGCTGCTGATAGGAGGCCGTCACAAGCTGGCAGTCAATGTCAAAAGCTTTGTTGTTTCGCATCCGCCATTGTTTGCCTTTAAGCGGTTTTATTTATTTTTTCAGCTAAGGCATTTAGCTTTGCTTCGTATTAATAACATTTTTTTACCAAAAATACCGAATAAATATAGCAAGATTTTGCATTTATAAAATTATAGATGAGTATAGTTATTTTTATGTTAAAACTGTATTTAATACAGCAAAAGTATTTCGCTTATTGGCACATCGAATGTTGGGGGCTGAGAGTGAAGAGTGGCACTCGTAACTTCTTTTCGACCATTAACCTGGTTCGATTTTGTGGAAAAGGATATTTATAGATATCACAACTCAAATATTATTTACAGAGTAAAAGGTTTCAGATTATTAAGAGAAAATGCGGTCTCTTTGTTTTCACAAACTTAAAAGCTGTACATCATCCACTTCTGAAATGACCCAAACCGTGCAATTTAACTAATGGCCCACACTCTATCATTGTCCCTCTCTCTGTGAAAACTGGCAAACCCGAATGTCATGTTTATGTTGAGTATCCGCACGTTTACCTAATAGACCTTGAAAACTGCCAGGAGAAAGTAATGATTTGTTTGGGGCGCCATCTCATATCTTACGCCATTTTTAAAGACTTTTGAAATTAGGTATTCGTTTCTTAAGTGGAGTAATATGTCTGCGTCGTGTCGGTGAGAAACCGGCCGCCGCGAGATGTCAATTTGGACTTTCTCGAATAATCCAGGGATATATTGCCTTAAATTGAGTCATTTTCAAAATTCATAGCGACGTCGTAATTGAAGTTACGTGAAAGGTGGCGCATAATTCGGTCAGTTAAAATTACAGAAACATTCGGTGGATTATTTTCGTGATTGAAGAATAATTTTTTTCAGCCAAGGAAGTGGATCCTGATGATAACCTCCTACCTCCCTCCCAGCGCTGCAGCTATGAATGTGATAAGGATCCCACCGGTCCTCTGGACAGAAAAAAACTGATAGAGCACATCAACAGACAGGCGTTGGAAACACCGGACAAACCCGAGCTGAAGCCATACGTCCCAGGAGTTATCAGAGGGAAAAAAGTAAGAGCAGTTCTGTGTAGATTTTTGGTGCGCACTGTACCTTCCGAAGGTTCCATAAACTAACTCAGGCTGATTTCAGTGGGTCCCACCGCCACCTCAACCAGGCACAGTCAGCATCGACGAGCAGATAAGCATCGATCTCGGTGATGAATACGAGCAAGCTTTGTCAGATGCCACACAAGAGGAAATCATCGATTTAGCAGGTATAATTTTTTAGGAATTATCAGAATGGGAAGGAGAAATACAACGGATGTCTCAATTTCAGCCATTCTCGGATTTCATTCGATGATGAACCAAGACCAGTACCATGCATCACTGTTAAACAAAGGACAGCCCGTGGGTTTGGGTTGGGACGGCATCACAAAAGCTTCCAAACCAAAATTCTTCCCACAGGATCCTCCCAACACCACCGACGTGGATAAAACCATCGCCCAGGTCAAAGCAGACGACTCATCATTGACGAATCTTAATTGGAATAATATTAAAGTCGGTTGAAGTAACCCATCGACCTTTCTCATCCGTCTTCGAAGATAAAAATATTAAAAAATTTTTTTTTGCAGAATATTTCGGACGAAAAATTCGAACAGTTATTCGATGCCCTAAGGGATAACACACATTTGGAAATACTAAGTCTGACTAATGTAGGAATGACAGATCACGTGGCGTTGAAGTTAGCGGAAGCTTTGGAGCAAAATAAAACTTTAAAAGTCGTTAAGTAAGTGGGAGAGAGAGATCGCTTCGGAAGGGACGGAACGAAACGAAGGGACTAACACAATGTTGTGCTTTCAGTATCGAAACAAATTTCATCAGTCCGAGTGTTATAGTTAAGTTAATAAAGAGTCTCTTGAAGGGAAAGACAATTGAAGAGTTCAGAGCCTCCAATCAGAGAAGTCAGATACTCGGCAACAAAATCGAAATGGAGATCACCGAATTGGTCGAGCAAAATCCCACTCTCCTCAGGCTGGGCTTACACCTGGAATACAATGACGCTCGACATAGGGTTGCAACTCATCTTCAGAGGAACATTGACAGAAGTAAGTGGTTTGCTTGTGGATTTAATGGCGGATTAAAAACTATTTCAGATTTTCGTCTCGGTCAATTTAATAGTTTTTTCAGTGGGAGTAAAACGAGGGACCCATTAATTATTTGATTTTTTGACAGACAGGAGCTTTTAATTTCAGTATGAACAGTCCCCTTTTTTAATTCTGTTGAACACTCTCTCTCTCTCTTTCTCTCTGTCTCTCTCTCTCTCTCTCTCATACCTCAAATCCTTTTAATTCTTTTAAAACAAGAAAGCATTTTCTTTTCAGGAAGGAGAAGGAAGAGCAATTATGTTATAAACAATTTTCCATTGCTATAGTGTTTTTCAGAGTAAGAAGTTTTCCCTGAGGTTGTTCTCTGAGAAGGCTGTCGATTAGTTAAAATCATCGTTTTGATTTTTTGTTATTCTAAAGACAGCCTTCGGTTTTGTTTTTGTATGTCCGATAGTTTGTGGTGAATCACCCACCCCCCAACCCCCTTCTCTCTTGGGAGAAATTCGGGACATTTTGAGAGTATTTCCTTCTGTGGAGTGCACTTATTGTATTGAGTCACAATGACCTGCGTTGTTTTAGAGTTTCAGTACACTTTTGCACTGTCAATGCCCTTTTGCACTTTTAGTGGGGAAAAGTTCCTGTGCTCTTTTACCGAAGAAGAGTGCTTTCTTCATGTATTTGTTTAAAAGTTGAAGAAAATATTTTCCCGTTTTTTTGGGGGGGATTTTATGCAAATGCTCAAATTCGAAGGTCATTATTTCATTTCGTAAAATTATAATTAGTTTTAAAGGTCGGTTTCTTTTAAAGAGCCGATGAAAACATTACCCCTTTCTGACGAGAATGATTTTCACTCTCAGGTTTTATAAGATTCCTGAATTGTTGAAATTTGAATGCATTTTTGTTTGTACATTAAATACATTCGCCGGTTGAAATACCGATAACAATTTAAAAATTTCACTGTCACTTGGCAGAGAGAAGTAATTAGCTTAGTGGAAATAAAACTGAGTCTAAAAATAATTCTTTGAATATATTTATCCACATATAATTCCCGCTTAAGTGATTTTTATATATTTGAAAAGCCTCAAACTTTTTCGGGTTTTAATTCCATCGATTTCCGGAAAAAATACGTTTATTTGTTCTTAGGTATAAAAAGCACATAGACGACATTTTGAATGTTCTGTATTTTCTACTATTTTCTTTTCTTTACTGTTAAATCCACAGCTCATTTGGCCGTTCGCAGAAAAGACGGTAAGAGCAGTGGAATTAGACAGAGGGAAGGAAATATATAATCTTTTAATCTTTTCTGCGAACGCCATTTTTGAGTTTTAAAACGGATACAGTCTTTGCTGCTACATCTTTCTTTTTATCCTCAAGACTTTACTGATTTTTCCAGGTAGTCATTATCGCGATGTATGTTTTTTTTAGTAAAATTTTTTTTAAACGGTTACTCATCCTTTTTCCGAAAAGGGATGTAATTATCAATAAGATCGACTCTCATTGATTCTAAAAATGCTAAAATTGTTTTGACTTGATGAAGCTCGCCAGAATTCAGCGCGATTCAACGTGGCCATAGGATCTTCTGGCGAACGACCTTTCGAAATAATCGAAGAACCTTCGGCGAAACCCGAGTAATTAGTCCGTATCACTTTCTTTTGCTCTTCCTTCATTTCTTCTTCGCATTATGTCTTCGAAAGTGAGTGTGCATCGACAGGTTTTTGATTTGTTTTGTTTCGTATACGTTGAAGTCTCGTGTTGGGAAAGATCAAACAGTTCGTTTCTGTGGTCGTCGTCGTCCTCTCACGGTTTTCACTTCCGTCTCGTCCTTCCTCACTTAATAACTCCCATCAGTTGTCTTTTTATATCTGTGTGATAGGTTTCCACAACTCAATCAAAACAGAACACACAGAAAGTATTCTCATACACGAAATACGTCTTTGGAAAGGGTTTGCCAATAAAAAAAAAAAAGCGTTTCTCAATTGACGGGAGCAGATTTCTCTGACAGGAGTCGGTAGCCAAAATAATTAATTGGTACTAATTAGCAAAGAAAAAAGTGAAGGCCGTAAGGGCAACAGCTGCGTTTTTCATTTCTCTTTGGTCTTTTACAATTTTTTTTTTGATTTCGAAGCGTTCGTTGCTTTGTTTCCTTTTTATTTTATCATTATTGTTAGAGGTGAGAGTAAAAGTATAGTCGTGAAATTGTATTTCTTGTATTCTATTCGTAGTGTCGATTGAGAAACGCTGAGATTTAACGCGAGAATTGGGCTTAAATGCACCACTTCTCGCGGTTCACACACTAAATGTACAAACTGTATTTCACTCCGAACTGATTGAATGATTTGGTTTTAGTCCGGAAAGACTTAGACCTTCGCCTGAGGTTTCGATTTTTTAGACCCAATCCGTCTCCATACAGAAAAGCCACGCTCAAGTGAAAAACAACACTGACGAATCATTAATCATCTCAAGTCTTCTCTATTCTTAAAGAGGTTCAGATTTGTTCTTTAATATATTATATATTTTTTTTTATTTTTAAATTGCAACAATTTAACCCCTAATTAATGGCTTTGTACAGAGAATTTTGCAGAAGAATGTTTGTAACTTACATAGTTTTTATCTTCTTTTCTCTATCTCTCTCTCTTTCTATTGGCTCTCTTCTATTGTAAATTTTCGAGTTCACTTCTTATTTTCGAGTTCTTAACTTATATTTCTAATTAAATTTGGTTTTTACATTTTCATTAACAAATCGTAAAAAAATTTTGAGAGAGTATTCAGACCGTTAGAGAATTTCAAACGAATGTCCAAATTGTGAATTTCTTCCAGCAAAAGTTGAATAAATAAATTTATTTATTGTCTGACCTGATTGAGTAACTAATGCACTGCCTGCGTACTCTCCCCCTCACACCCAAACGAAAGCGCACAATATCAGACACATTTTGAACGTACAATGAACAAACACCGAACCACCGCCGACCCGAACACACCTATCGTTTCGCCTCACCCCGAAAAGCTGCTGTTTCTAACAAAAAAAAACCCTCCGCTATAAGTGAAACTAACGCGAATTGGCTGCAACCTCTGTGTGAAATTTGAGTGATATTAACAGATTTTTTTTTTTTATTTAACATGAAATAATCAAATATTCAAACTCAGCAAAATACAACAATGAACACAATACCTTTAAGACATAATACCTCATACCTCTCTGAGGGATTTCCAGTGAAAGGGTTAAGCGTTCACTCTTCTTTTCGCAGTTTCTTTTTGCCGTTTTTTAATTTGAGAATTGTATTGTCGTTCATAATGTCGTCTTGCTCGAGATCGTTATTATTTATTTATTTTTTTTTTGTAATAAACATTTTTCCTGAGTTTGAATTATTGCTTGCGGAGTTTTTATTTTTGATTTTAAAGAACAATTATTGTGTCGTATCAGCGCGAGACCGAATTTTTATTCGTTTTCACAAAAATTATAGTCTGCTCTAAAAAAAAAATGATATACCGTAACGTAATCTAAAATATTGTGACCTTTTGGTTTGTTTTCTTTAATTATTTTTGCAGAAGTCTCGAAAATAATTTTCAGTTAATTAAAAAGATTAATAATTTTTGGAGAATCTTCCATTTGTTGGTGTATTAACCCATTGGGTGCCAGAGAAATTTAGAGGTTTTATTTTAAACAATACATGAAAATTTACAAAATATAATTATACACAATATTGTAATGGCATTTATTGCAATTTTTATTTAAAAAAAAACACTACAACTTGTAGTTGGGTGTCAGTGAAAAAAATTCCTGTAGTGAAATTTCTGTACCTGGCACTCAATGGGTTGAGAAAAGGGTAGACAATTTTTTTTGTGAAAGTGCGTTTTATTGTTTTATTCAAAATTTAATAAATCATTAATTGGACTGAAATTAAAATAAGTCATAAAGAATGTTTTTCTTGAAAGTTTTATTTTAATATTGAATCATTGAAAGGGCTTTTTTTTCTCTAATTTATCATCTCCTTCGGGGTATTCGTTCGGTGCTGTGTCGAAGCTCAAATAAACCGAGCGAAAACCCCCCCCCCCACCGAAACTGTAATGGAAACTAAAAGAAATTTCGTTGTGTTTTGTTTGCAGTCCGGAGTAGTCGCAAGAAAGGCGCTCAGTCGTAGGCTTCCGTTACCGCCGCCTACATAACAGTACGTAGCACTAATATATCGTCACTGTCATTTACTTTTACTAAACCCTCGGCTTGTACTAATGCTTTGGGGGATCCCTGGACGGCGTTCGTGTGTCCACTCGATCAAAGGAGTAAAGGGTGATTTCTCCACTAATTGATATTGTTTGCAGCTGAACTCACAGTCGGCCTTTTGTATCCCGAAATAATCGTTCAAACCCCCCCTTTTCCCCTGTTTGTACGGTCAAAATGAAGAGGTGGAAACTCACCCCTGTGCGTCCAACCCCGTTGTGTCGTCTGTAAATGATTCGGTTTCCTCTGATTGTATTCTACCAAAGTCAGTTCGAAAAGTCGATTCGTTCGCGCGAAGCTTCTAAAAGTCGTTGGCGAATTTAGGAACACAGTGTAAAGCCTTGCAGATGATTTTGATTTGATACAGTGCGATATTCTCCTGTATGCGGTCACCCACGCCGCGCAACTGTTCTCATATTAATCATTCAAATGTAATGTCCTTTCAGGTCGCCTCCGCAGAACGGGACGTCTTTCCCGTACGTTCATCGCCGGGTTCTTCAGGAGGTCATAAATCCTTCTGGTTCCGCTTCTCCCATCGGGAACAACGCTTCTTTGTCTTTTTTTTTTTTTTTTTTTTTTTAATTAATCGACTGCTCTTTCTGGCTGCTTCGACGCGCGCACACTCCAATTTTTGTGTCTTTTTCTTTATTTAATTTATACGAAAATAGAACGACACAACGGATTTGTTAAAACTGTTTTAGAGAAACTTGAACTTCGTGTGACTGTTTGTTCTCTTTCGAGGTCGAATCGTGAATTTCTCTGTCCTTTAATTAATAATAACCGGCAGAGTTTTATTATGGGTCCTTTTTAGGGCCAAAACATTTGTCTGGGGATTTTTTTAAAATCGATTTGTAAATTACTGCACATTTTTTTATGAATGAGATTCATCACTGTGATTCGTTTGAATGAATATATAATTTGTATTCGGTTTATTTAATTAAGACGAAACTGATTCAGTTGGATTTGTCAATATTAAGTTTCGTTGTATCTTTGTAAGTTTCTTTTCTAACAGTGTGTAACCCTTTAAGTCAATTCGAATGTTTATTTTTCGAAACGATCAGTGCTTAAAAGTGGCACTTTATTTTACTGTAATTCGTTATTTCCAAAACAAATGCTTACGGTCAGCAATTGTAGTGAAGTCTAGTCATGTCTAGAAAAGCTTCAATGTCGGCATTCCCATCACACTTTTTGAGCATTTGTTTGAAATTGGATTCGTTCAATCAACCGCCAATTTTTTTTAATTAGCCGTAAATCCGTTTGATAATAATTAATTTTGAATTTAAGACACTCAAATTGGATTGTTTTATTTGATTATTTATTTTATTGGCAATTTTTTTGTTTCTTTTTTCCGTTCGGATGCGCTGCGAACTTGAGATGACTGAATCGAAATTCTTGCTTGTGATTAAATAAATAAATAAATAAATGAATGCGGTTATTTGGTAATTTCAAAATTTATTGTGGCATACAAATAGTCGCATTTTTATTAAATTATCTTCAGTTATAGTGTAGTGTCAGGAAATTTATGTAAATAGCTTTTGATGATAATTAAAAATAAAATTTACGTTTTTTATTTAAATGAGTTCCCGTCTGTCTGTTGTCGCTCCGTTTTTTATTCCGATAATTATAAAAATGATTGAGATTTAATAGAAACACTCAAATGAGTGAAAGTTTACTAATTAAGTTAATCCATAGGGTTTTCTAATTTGGGGAAAAGACGATTTCTATGAAAACTGTTTGCGGACGAAGAGAATTAAATCCTTTAACTCGGCCCCGAGTGGAGAGGGAAATGTTGTTTGATTTGATAACGTAATTAAAAGTTAGCACAGAAGCAAGTGTCAATATTTATTAAAACTTCATTTCCTTCTTATTAATGTCCTAATCCGTTTAGCCGGAAAGGTTGTTTGTGTTGTCGATTATTGCATTTGAAAAGGTTGGATTTTGAATTTGTTATACGCGATTTTAATGAAACACCAAAGTTTTCCCAATGGAGAACAACAAAGTAAATAATTGAGATGATAAAAAAATTCGGTAATGTTTATTCTCATTATATCACACGAATTTCAATAACTTCGCTATTCACAAGTACAAAAAATGTTCGTTCACTTATCCTATTCACAATTTCACTTAAAAAAAAATTAATTAATTTAATTGGCCTAAACGCTAATCGATTAGGCCCCACAAAAGTGTAAAGCAATATCTTTATCAGATCTGCTTCCGATTTTTTTTTTTTCATTTTTTTTTTGTTATTTTTCGTCTACGTTCTCATGTCTATTCGACCGCCATATTTGTTGCTTTTTTTTTATTGAAAAACCTCATTTTTTGTATTTATTTTTTTAGCATATAAAACTTTAATTGCGTATTTTTCAAAATATTTCTTAGAATATAGTCTCAATTGTTTTGGAGATTGTTTTTTTTGCTCGATAACATTTGTGCTTTGAAAGTTTTCACTGATAATTGACTGCAACGCCGGAGAAAAATGTTCAGAATGCGGAAAACTCAAAGAAATAAAAGGTGCACAACATTTGTGTCGCACATATTTTTAATTACTGTCATCGGAAAGTAATCGAGCAAAAAAATCAAATCCGTTCGGTACAAAAAAAAGTTAAGCCGTCCGTCCGTCCGTCCGTATGAAAATATCACAAAATAATTAAAAACGGTCAACTATGTTCTGACGAACAACTGCTCCTCTTCAGAATCGGAATGGTCTCCCGAAAGTGTAATTTTATCTACGCAACCTGTGCGTTCTCCTAAACTATTGAGTGGCACTTTCACGTAACCTGAGTCTTCAGGTTGATTCCAGCAGGATTTTGATCGTATCTGCAATGGATGAAGTTCACTGTTAGTTAGAGAAGAAGAGACGGATTACAACCCTTTAAAGACACATTGAAGAAGATATAATTCGGATGACTTTTAAATATTCCAATTTCATTTTAAATATTTAAAAAAAATTACGTTATTTCAGCTATATTTTGTATTTTTTATGTAAATTGATAAGTCGAATGTGTATACAGTGCACACCGCTTTATGTTGTGGATAAACTATTACACAATAAGATAAGTTATACAGTAATTTTTATTGGTTTTGAAAAATGTAGTTTTGTTTTTTTTTCTATCGGAACTTTGAGTTCCAATGTGATCGTATTGAGCGGCGCGCACTTTATATTCTTCGTATGGATATGCACCGTTAAAATTTATATATACTCACCTGTAAAACTGTGAAAATACCGCCGAAAAGAACTACAATGCACGCGCAAAAAACGACTACAACAGCGGTAACTGAGTTGAGCGTATAAAAGCTTTCAACACTTTGGGAATGCGATGAAAATTCCCCGGGTTCTGCCGATGCAGCGATTCTTCGCTTCCCCGCGGAACTCGCACTGATGCACTCCCCTGTGAATGTGAATTAATAATGAGTTTGAGTTGTGAAACCTTCCCGCTGATGTCTCCTCTTCTTACCGGTTTCTTTATCACAGTGGCAGCAGTTCTGCTGGTCGGGCTGATTACAGCAAGGAACGCACTGATTGTTTTGTTTGTCCAGGTGAAGGGGGAACAAACAGGCGAGGCATGAGAACTGTCCTGGTCCGCTGCACATGTGGCATGACTCGTGGCACTGCTTGCACAGCTGGGTCGGAGTATCGTAGTACTGGGACCCCAGGCACTCCATGCACAGTCCCCCGTCCAGCATGTAGTGCGGAGGACACGAAGTGCACTGCAGCGGTCCCTCGCCTTTACATGTCCTGCAGAAGTGGTGACACTTCTGACAGCCGTACTTGGCTTTGAAGAAGCCTTCGGGACATTCGGGGTGACATTCCCCGGCTGCAAGCTGCCATCCGGAGGGACAGGTGATGCAGTGGTCTCGCCTAGGCCCTGAGCAGGTTTTGCAGGAAAGGTAACATTTAGAACACACTCCCCGGTCACTGTAATAACTGAAATGGAAAGAATTCGTTTATAACCGAACTATTGGGGGTTTGAGGGTTGCGTCGACGTCTCACCCGTCAGCACAAGCGGATCGACACTCTCCGCTCTGGAGTTGAAGGCCAGCTTCACACGAGGTGCAGTTCAACCTGGAGACGCAAGTCTTACAGGTGTGTAAGCAAGGCACGCACTGGCCTTGTTCCATATAGGTGCCGTCGAGACATCCCGGGAGGCACTTGCCGCCTTGCAGCAGGAGCGACGAGGGGCAAGAGAGGCACCCTTCCGCCCCTCCCGACATGCAGGTCTCGCAGGTGGAGTGACAGGGGCGGCAGTGTGAGCCGTCGTAGTATTCGGCTAAAACAAACCCCATCCGTTAACATCCCCATAATGGCCTCTCGAGGTTTCAACTCTACGGGTAAACTCACCTAAACTATTGGGTTTCAATCAATAAGGACAGGATGTGAAGGGTTTAAGCACTGCCGGGAGACATAAATGATGAAAAAGGCGGGCAACACCAAATGGAGTTTCAACCCTTTCGGTACTTACATGAATCGCATTTGCTACTTCCTTTAGGCAGGCATTTTCCCTTCTTGAGAACCCAGTCTTGATCGCAGGATAAACAGAGGGAGTTGCTGCAGGATGTACAGCCTTTCGGGCACTCGAGGCATTCTTTTCTCTTCTTGTCGGGGTAGTGGCCGGAAGGACAGGTGGTGAGGCACTGACCCGAGAAAGAGTACCTCCCGGGTCTGCAGGTGATGCACTGAGTCTCGCTCGATCCGTTGCATGTCTCGCAGGATGAGTGGCACGGTGCGCAGCTGAATCATTAAAAATCATAAGGAACTGTGCTTTCGAGGAAGGAAAGCTCTCTCCGATGCGTACTTATAGTCTTCCGTCTCGTAAGAATAGGTGGGACAGGCCGCATAGCATTTATTCTCGAACATGACGAGATGATGGTCGCAACTGCTGCAGAAGTCCGGTCGGTCAATGCAGGAGGCGCAGTTCGGCTGGCAGGGGACGCAGGTATTCTGCTCGGAATTCTCATAATATCCGTCGGGACACTGCTGAATGCACACGGCGAGGTCGGTCACCCGAAGATGGGCGGGAGCACAAGTGAGACAGGAATCCTGGCCGGCTCCCGCGCAGGTCTCGCAGGATTCGTGACAAGGCCAGCAGACGCCTCCTTGATTGGGGAAGCTTCTGGGGGGGCAGCGACTGACGCAGGTGTTGTCCAGTCGATAATGCTTACAGGCGATGCACTGAGTGGGTCCCTTTCCATAACACCCTTGGAAATCACACTCGGGATCGCAGTTGGTGTGGAGAAGCACTTTGATGTTGCTCTCGTCCTCCCCGTTGATCAAATTGTCTTGAAGCTCATTTGCTCTCTTATCATTTTTCTCTGCGACAATTACAATACTGTTAGAACGAAAACTAAACCCCTCGAGAGTCGATATACGTACCATTTAAAGGAACTACAGAAGATTTGATTTCACTTCCCTGTCCAGAATAAACGTTAGGAAAATTCTGGAAATGACTGAAACCGTTCGAAGTATAATAAGCTTGGGCTGGAGGATGATAAGGGAAAGTGAACGGATTCGAAGAGGGCGATCGCAGTCTGATTGGATTCGTTGTCGTTCCGTAAAAAATCAGCTGCCATTTCTTGAGAATACCTGCGAAGATGACAACCATTGAGGATAATCGGTCACACAGATATAATAATCATTCAGCAGTTTCGCTCACCGGGTTGGTTGACATGTCTGTTCCCGTTGTTGACTATCTGCAACGTCCATCTCCCTTCTGCTTTCTCACCCCAATAATGCACGCTCAGGAAGGGCCAGTCATCGAAATTGGAAGCGACGACGTCCCTCGGTCGCTCGAAAAGAAGGGTGGAAGTCGTTCCTGAGAAAAGAGGGCGGTGGTTAAGATTTGAAATTCACGAAGCAACGAAATCATTCCGTTTGGGAGATTTCCCTCACTTACCCATAGGCGAAGTAAGCAATATTCTTAGATTTCCTCTGGGATAGAATCGAAGAGATATTTTGCACTGAACGTGCTCCAAAAAGCGAACTTCATTCAGAGTCCCGCTGCATCCATTTACATCCATGTGGAGTTGAAGTGTCTTTCCGTAAGTCGGATCAATTTTCCTGAAACCGCGGTCAGAGAATCAGCTCGGAAAACCCTTTCGGAAAATGAAGGAAATGGGCGTACCTTTCCTCGTTTATTTCTTGAGATTTGCAGATGTGTTGCGCCGGCACTGTCGTCCATTGTTCCGCGAGGTTCACCATCGTTGCGGCGTCCATGAGGCCGTAGCCGAACTTATGGCTGACTTTTCGTTTCACCCCATTCACGGCCCACCCTGACTCCTTCTCGAGGGGACCGGGTCTGGACGACAGAAGCACCAGATACTGCATGTCTCTCCAAGTCAGATTCGGGTTTGCTTCTAGAGCCAAGGCACAAATTCCTGCTGCCAAAGGAGCAGACGCTGAGGTTCCTGCAATGACAGTTTCCTTTTGTTGGTGAGTTCTCACCCTCTCGAGTCGTCCACAAATCCTCACCTGTGTGTTCAACTGTGCAGATGTGATCCGGTCGAAGTTTTCCGTCCATATCGACGGTGGCGACGCTTTTATCATGTCCGGGCGTCCCGGAGCTGTAAGTGGTGGCCAAAGTCGAAGAACATTCTTCCAAATACCACGGCTTGGAGCCGCCCTGCGTTGCCGAACTTATCGAAAGAGTGAAAATGCTATTCGTGTATCCGTCGCAGTTACAGGAATCGGTGTGTCTGCCCCCGTTTCCTGAAGCCCATACGAAAATAGACCCTTTCCCTTTGCGACCCTAAAATAAATCCACCCTAAGAACGTTTGTTCACCCACCGTTGCTGTCTTCTAACAGAATACTTGCATTGGTTACGCCGTAGATGAAAGCTCGCCTTGCTAGAGGGCCCGGACCGTCGACGGTCTTCCCATCGTCTTCAGGGCCCCAGGAGGCACTGTAGATGTCTATGATGTCTGGGTTGAGCCCCAGGGCCCTGGCTTCCACGGCGTCGTTAACGGTTCCGTCCAGCATTCGGACACCTGTTGAACAGAACTGTGTTCTAAACCTTTTCAGAAGTTTCTGAATGCGTATTGTAATTCTGCTCTAAAAACGAAAGCTTCTAAAAAGCTCAAATGATAGGTTTCCAGACTTAATTACAAGTTAAGAACACTTGTCGAGAAAACGCTATCGAGTGTTTCGCATGTTACAGTTGATACACGACTCACTCAAATCACCTTATCTGACTCTCTATGTAAATAAGAGGCCGTCAAAAGGAAAAAATTAGGTAATAAATTAAAAAGCATGCAAATGATTGAGGTACTCGCCCCCTATGCTCGCGTTGTAAGCCACCCCTATCCCGCAGTAGTCGTTGAATGCCACAGCGGCCACCTCCCCCGCACAACGGGTCCCGTGCTTGTTGTCCCCATTGTCACGGGGCATGGGGTCGTCGTCGTTGTCGTTGATGTCAGTGCTCGCCCCTCGGTGCTGAAACAGAGCAATACAACACGGATCAGAAACTCTGCGTCAACTTGGAAAAAGTAAATAAAACGATGAACGACGTGGAAAGCGTTTTCATTTAAAGCGAAAACAGTTCAATTTCCTTCCCCAAATGATCTTTTGCTTTTCCAATTTCGTTTCAGGACCGTCAAAGGGGTTTCGTCTCCGATGGTTACTCCCCCACTTCACCCCTTTGGCCTCCCTTTGGCTTTCGACCTCCCCTGCGCGCACTTGTCGATAAAAAATGTCACTCCTCGCTTTGTATGACACTTTGACAGAAATATTACTTGTCGCTTTGAATTCGAGCTTTCCGTATTTTGCACGCCAAACCGAGAAAAGATTTCGTGACGTTTAGAGTATTATTAGCTGACATTTTTTTTTACTTTGTCCGACTAAATTCAACGACAATTATTCTCGAGGAAGTGGTAATTTCTACGGGGGGTTTTCACGTTATGTTTGACAGATCAGAAATCAGTTACGCTGATCTGTGCTGATTAAACCCTCAGGGTCATAAAGCGGAGCTTTTATTAAGCAGTAAAACTTTGTTCTTAAGAGAAAGTTCGCTTTTGGGATTATCTCTAACCTGGCGGATGTTCCAAGTATTTTTCCGAATATAAAGCAAAACCTTTGGTTGTTTCTTCGAATTTGTAATCGTCTGCTTTTTAAACAAAAATTTTCACAAGATGGGACATTTTGTTTTGGGACAGGAATCTTTCCATTTTATTTCTTCAAATGGTTTTCCAAGATTTTCATTCATCCAAAAAGAACAAAGAAAATTTCTCAGACACTTTTCTTAACTTCTGAAGAAAATTTCTAAGAATCTAAACAAACGTCTGAACGTCTTTTTGGGGGGAAAAACGGAAACATCGGATACCGATCGTTTTAAGCGGATGCTGACCTGTAGGAACAGATGTTTCGGGATATCAGAACGTCAGACAGAAAGTTTACATCATCACGAGCAAAATGAAAACTCATTTTTGATATCGTTAAGAAAAGAAATATTTCCAAAACTCATTTTTCAATTTAATTTGTACACTTTGATTAAGTTTGACCATTTGTTAAGTGTTGTATTAGAGTAATTTCTTACAGTTTGTTTCAACATCGCTTAATGGTGGGCAAAGACATTGCAAATCAAATTTTGATTCCGGACGAACAATGGATCGATTAAACCCTCGGCTTTTTCCTTTTTGAAATCCTTTTATCTGTTGCATTTAATTACCGATCTGTCACGGGGAGGTAACTGATGAGGAAACTTTTCCGCCTTCTTTCTCCTTTTGTTTGGCTTTTCCTACTGATGAGAACGCCGAATTAAAAAAAAAAAAGAAGGCAAAAAAAAAAAAAGAAAAATAGATAAGGAAAATTCACCGCTCTCGAAATGAATTGGTTTCTGCGTTTAATGAACCTCAACCGAATCGGACTATCTAATTATTCATCTGGCTTCGGCATGAGGAAGCCATTTCCTGCCTCCATTTTGTTTCCCCCCCCCCCCTCCCCCCACTCGGGGAAAACTCGCACAAAAGTAAACCTGTCGTGAAGCGCCCTTAAGAAATTTCATTCGAGTTGAATTATAAGTTACGGAAAACGTCTTATAAAAAGTTTAAAGAGCCTTTTTATCTGTGCGACCTTCGAGAAGAAGATAATCAAAAGAATTCATTTTGTATAGCCTAATAGAAAGGGAGGGGAACTTTTATTGAGAGGATTCCATTGCAGGTTTTCACTTTCCCCGTTTTGTCTCTTTGGATTTCGTGAAAAATAAAAAAAAAAAGCAAAATAAGAAACGATTTCACTTTTTAAGTTCGGATCGGAAATTAGAAACATTCAAATAAAATTTCATAAATAAAAATAAAATAAACTCTGAATCCGTCGTTTTATGGATCATTCACAAAATCAATGATTTAATAAAACCGTAAAGATATGGAATTGCATTAAAAATCATCGGCTTAATTAAATCACTCTGAAAAGGGGTTTGACGTTTAATAGATTATCATTCATTTCATTCCTTTTCTTCTTACGTCAATTTTTATGAGGAAAAATTGAAACTCGAGGAAATTCTCTTCGACTCAGTTTGTTCGAGCTTTGAAAATAATAACAGATAAATCCACCCTCATTAGGGTAGTCAGTCCCTTCCGGACTGGTGCGGTGGTTCTCCTTTGAGGAGCTTTCGAAAAGCTTCTCCGACTCCGAATACTTCGGTTTCTTTGCTTATTATTCTGCTTTCTTCTCATTGACTATATATACTTTACGAAAACGATACAATATGATTAAGAAAGCACTGAAAGCATTTTTGAATACACCTGACAAAGAAATCAAATCAAAAATAAATACAAAGAGGGGAAAGGAGAAGTGAAAGCAGCTAAAAGTAGATAATACTGTAAAAGGTTGGACGAATGAGAGAGAGAAGTGTGGAAGGAACTGCAGGTGAGAGATCAAAGCAGAAAATCTACTCTGTATAGTTTGGAGGAGGAAAAACAGGAAAAGAATGTAAGAAGAAACCTCAATGAGAAGACGGGAAAAGAAATCAACACTAAAAGATGAGAAAAAATAGTTTTTGAAAGACGGGAAAAGAAGAATTACTCTCATCACGCAATAACATTTTCAGGGAATCGTCAGCAGTGTCGCCATCATTAAGTAACGAAATTAAAATGATGTAAAACTTTCCCACCAAACAATTTCAAACAATTCAAATGTGGCAGATTAGTGTTAGCGAAATTAAGATTCGGTCTGTCGGAGTGAGGGAAAACATAGTAATTTCCACCAGTGAGGGTTTTCTATTTTCCTCCCCAGAAAAATCGCCGATAAATCCGGTGACGGAAAGCAGCAGTGTAAGCAGTGATTCCGGACCCGACACTTTATCACGGGCGAGACGTCATAAAGTGCAGCTTCGTACGCGATAATTTAATCAGCGAGTTGGAAAAGGGTGAGGAGAGGAGGAAAGAAACGCGCAGACTTTGACATACACCAACAGTCGGAGGGAACAACAGCACCAACAGCAGAAAACCCTTTTTTGTTCACCCGTTTTTCTCATACTTTTGTGTCTCAATTAAAAAGTCCTAAGTCAATCAGAAACGTGACTCTATCACTTTTCTCGAAAATTTTCTTTTTTTTTCTCCCCAACTCTCAGCTCTCCTTTTATTGACTCTTTAGGTGATCGACAAAAGCATTAGACAGTTTTGTTTTTCTAAATGTTGGTTTTTTACAGCGATGGTTTTTACAATTTTTTATATACACTGAGACCCCTTTTTTGGTTATTCGGTGTTCATTCTTATTTTATTGAATATATCCGTTAATGTTTGTTGTTTTATTATACGTATTTATTTGCATTTATTTACTTTATTTATTTATTTTTTTGTCGCTTGGGCTGTCTATGGACCACGTAGGTTTCAACCTTTTGCTCCTCTTCTTCTTTTCTGTTTTTCCTTCTCTTTCCTTTTCTGCCAGTACTCTTTCATCTTCTTGCTGTGCTCTTTTTTTCTTTCTTCTGTCCATTTGTTCCTGTTTTCATCTTGGCTCTTTCCTGGAAACTGGTGCTTTCTATTTTCTTCTTCAGGGTGTTTCGTCTTTGTATATCTTCTGTTGTTATCCCTGTTATCCCTACTTTATTTATTTATATGTATTTATTTACTTTATTTATTTATTTATTTATTTGTATTTATTTCTATGTTATTGAACTGAATAATTTCTTGCTTGGCCGATTGCTCGTTATACAGTTTTTGTATTTAAATGGTATTTTATTTTATTTGTATTTAATTTTAAAATTATTATGGCATTTATATTAGTATGGTATTAAAATTATTAATGGAATACCAGTATATATTTTTCGAAATATTGTTTATACTAGTTATTAGGAAAAAAAAAATTAAAATTCTTAATGTGACACAGATGATGAAATAAAATATATAAAATAAAAAATAAATATCTACATGTAAACGAAAAATAAATATCTATATATAAATAAAAAGTAAATTATGTATATGTAAATAAAAAATATCTAAATTTAAATAAAAAATAAATATCTATATATATAAACAAAATATAAATATCTACATGTAAATAAAAAGTAAAAAAATAAAATAAAACATATAAATAAATACCATTATGATATTATGTAAATTAATATAATGATTTTGTTGAAAAAAATTGATAAATTTTATTGTTAA
>JAQIBA010000106.1:0-191829 GCA_028293925.1 Brueelia nebulosa
GAAATTACATTCTATTGAAAGCTTAAAGTCTGTTCTATTCATGAACTAAATTAGAAAGAGATCCCGAGATGTACTCCCGAGATATTCGACTGCAAAGAAATATGAAGCCCCGGGTAGCCCCTACTCCCACTACCTTCTACGGCGAATTCCGCACATTTAGAAACGTTTCTCTAAATTAAAACCTGATTATTTCGAAAGCTTAGTTTTTGCTCTATCAGTGGACGAAATTAGAATCAAATCCTAGATTGTACTTTTGAGATACAAGGGTGGAAACGAGATGAGGGCTCGTGGGCACAAACCCCTGCACCACATTCAGGGGCCAATTTGACCCCCTTAGAGTAGTTTCTCTAGAATGAAATTACATTCTATTGAAAGCTTGAAATGTGCTCTATTCACGTATTAAATTAGAAGAAAATCCGGGAATGTACTTTTGAGATATTTGGCCGCAAAGAAAATATGTCACCTTTTGGGCGGGCGCGTGGATGCAAAAACTTACTTTAGGAATAGCGGACGAACGGAAAGAGATATTCAATTGAAATTTGGTACGTCGTTAACGATTGCTTCACACATTGTTCAGGTACAATTTGAACGAAATCGGAAGCATTTGAGGTGTCCATGAGGGGGCCAGTGCAGTCGGTGGCCGCCATTGACACGGCAACTTTGGGGGCCGGTTTCACCCCCTCAGAGTGGTTTCTCTAAAATTAAACCAAATGCGTTAGAAAGCTTAAGATATGCTCTTTCATAAAATACTTATTAGAATAAAATCGGAGGATGTACATTAAGAGAAAATTGGCCCTGAAAATAGGCAAAAATCACCAAAAATTGGGTCCCTGCCATCTTTGGAGTCCCATATCTTCCGAAATATGGGGGCTGGGACAGTCCAACCATAACCGAATTAAAGTGCATTCGATGCACTGTCGACATGCAAAGTCCGGATGTTATCCGACATTGTGCAAAAAAGTTATGGGGACATGAAAATGGGGTTTTTCTGTGACGCGCCAAATTTTTGTGAGTTTTCAAAGGCTCACAGGTCGGAATCGGAAAGACATAGAAGAATGAGTGATGCACCATCTTAAAGAGCAGGAAAAGCACTATTAGGGTGCAAAAGCACGTTGCTGTGGGTCACATACTTACCCCGCAATCGAGGGATGAAGTTGACCGTTTTTCATGAAATGCCAAAAAATGCGAGCTGGTGATTTTTCTTCAAATGCCCATAACTGACGAACCGAATGGAATTTCGCAGAAAAAATTGAGTTCTGTTCATAAAAGATGCTAAAGAATATTTGTGTAAAATTTGAAGAAAATCGGAGATGGTCGAGCTGGGACCATCGTCTCACTTCGCATGGAATGACCCATTGTTAATCCAATTTTCATATTTTTATCTTCCTTTCGAATTTCCCTGCGGAGATAATGAGCATTCTCGAACAAAGGAAATATTTAATTGGAAAGTGGTCGACGTTGTTAAAAAAAGAACTTTCGAAAAAGCTTAGGCGACGAAAGCAGAGTCGAAATGAGGATGGAAAAAGAAATAGAGTCACCCAATCCGTTATAATGTCGAAAAATTTGTTTACTTACAACACACTAAAGGGTTCGCACTATACGACATTATAAAGGCGGTGAAATGATGCTGCATTACGAATTCATGTGCCATTTATAATACAAAAATAATAAGGGCTCTTTTTCCCTTTTTTTTATGTATCTGCCCGTTCCTCTTCCAACTCAACTACGTTAATAAAATTGGAATAAACTCGAAAGAATCCTTCGGAAACACAGGAAGCATTCCTAGAGCTGCTAATGAAATTCTGACCCCATTTGCATTCCCCAAAGATAAATCCAAGCGTTTTTAGAAAAGTAATTGTCCTTTTTCCTCCGCAAAGTTTTTCTAACCAAGACTATAATTTTATGAAGCGGTTGGGGAAAAATGCAGCTCAATGTAAAAAATATTATAACATAATATGTAAAGTCGTGCTGACGTTTCGAAAACACAGGGGTTGAACACAATTTTTAATCAAATATATTTGTGTCAACTTGCCGATCTGTAGAATCGAACAATAAACGACTTTAGAACCGACGAGCAAAAAACTAAGAAGAAAAGAAAGACATAACTACTTTTAGATCTTAATAAAGAAAACAAATTTAGAATTAAATTTCTCATTATCCTTTTGTATTAAACCAATGTCTTTCAGGTTTCTCTGTCTGCTCCGACACGTAATACTACACCTCAAAATTGACCATAACTGCTAATTTTCCCTTTTTGTATTATAATAAGTCAAAAGTACAGTGACCAGGTGAGTACAGCGAACGAAAAGAAACCATATTACTCACATCCCACAACTTCGGAAAACATTTTAAATAATGTAACTATTATGGCAAATAAAGCCGTAGTTTTAATCCCAAGATAAGCCCTTATAATAAAATGGGGTGAGGGGCGGAAAGAAAGAAAGTTAGAGGACCCCGGATTATTTTGTTCGCAGTGGCATTAACGGAGGAAATAATTCACACAGGGCTGTCCAGAGTTTGAGTTATTTCACGTGGCGGTTAACCGAGATTTCACTTCTGAATAAAACGCAAATTCAGAGAAACGTTCAATGAGGAAATGGGAAAGAAGAGAAGGGGTTTTCAGGAAACCCACAATTGAATTTCTTAATAGGGACATAGCTTTTGTAATACAAAATTTACTGACCATTGAAAATAATTGAAGATCAATTAATTAGCTCGGGGCGAAAATTTTCAGAGAAATTATCATAACAGAAACCGAGTTCATTAAATTCATGAAAAGGGAGACTCCGCTGCCCATTTCTAATTATCCGACAACCCCAACTATTTGCTTAGCTAACTTTCAAAAGGATAACAATAGCATATTATTCATGTCTATGTAACTTCTGGAATATTCGATCTCTAGAACAACGAAACTCTAAGTAAAGTAACTCCATTGGAGTATTGTGTGGGTGGAGCTCATCAAACACACAACCCACACAACCCTTTTGAATAATAAAACCCCAAAGGAAACGGGACACAATCTCGGGTTCAATGTATGCATAACCATGTCTTTCTTACTTTTCCAAAATTTAATTAAAATTTTTTTTTAAAAATTTGACGAAGGTCATTTAAACCCATTTACCCGATGAAATTTACTCCGTAAAAAGACGAATTGAATAATAAAAACTCGTAAGAGCCGTTGTAACTACAGTATTTTCCACTTGGCCACCATTAGTGTAATGAAAAGCGAAAATTATTTTCTAAAATCCGACCTAACGCAGCTTTCGCTCTCCCCTCGTTTCGCCCCCGCCTTTTCTACTTCCATTATCAAACCCGTGTCTTCTCAGGGCGATAAAATATCTTTTTTCCCGAGCCAGACTTACTTAAAACTCAATAACCAAAAAATTTTCACTTTTGAGTTTCCTTTTTTTTATTTTTTTATGGGTTTTTCCTCACTCGGAAGAAAAGATGAAGTGAAGTAGTTTCTCAATCAACTAAAATCTACAAACTTTAAGCTGCGTGGAAAATTAAAAATTCATCAGTCATTGCGAATGACAATCGGCTGAAATGACACACTCAATCCTTCTTAAAAACAAAAATTTTTGTAAATCTCCTCTCCCGAAGGTTCAAAAACGGATTAAAGAAGGTACTCCGAGTCTTAGTAGAATATTGACGTGCGCATCATGTCGATCGATTATTTCCATCACCCCTATTTGTGTCTTTGAGTTCCATTCGAACTCCCCACCTCACCCTTTCTCACCTCCCCTCTCTTCGGAATCAACCGCATCACATTTCCTTTGATTTTATAATTGCCACATAATTTAAAGTAAATATTTACGAAAACGGAGAGTAACAATTATTTATGAGATGAAGAACAAAATGAAAGATGTTTGATGGATGGAAGGGAAACCTGAAACGTGCAGTTTTAGGGAACTTGCCAGAAGAAACTTAATCTCTTTCGCTTGATCTATTTTTTATTTTCATTCATCCACTTCGCTAAATTATTTTGACTTCGTCCCAGAAATTTTACATTCAGTTTTCCTTTATTTTTGGACATACTTTGTGGAATAAACGTTTGGTTTAATTCAAATGATTTCAATGGATATTTTTAAATTACATTCTAAAGTATTAATATAATCCCTGAAATTATACTTCATTAAAATCACCTCATTTAAATGAGTTTTTTGGAATGACTGCTGAAATACCTGAAAGCCAAATATTTGTTTGCTTTTCCGGCACTGTATAAATCATCTTTTCACCTAATCTATTTTGAATGATTCTTAAACTGTTATTAGGATGTGAAACAACAGAAACTTTCGCTCACTCAAACTAACTTCCTCTAATGACTATAAAGCATCATTTTAACAGCCGTCTTCATTATCCACCGGCATTTCGGATGGAGTAAACCTCCCAAATTTTAACGAAGACATGTTTTGTTTCAGTGGAGGGTCATCAGGGGCGGAAACCACCGATCCAAAGCGAAGATTTTTATTCTGAAGTTTCTTCCCTGCTTGCGCCAGGGAAAATAAATAAACTGCCAAATTAACGAGTTATTGATTTGCAATTTCGCCTTCACATCAACCCGATAATTATTTTTTTTAACGATTGATGACTCTTTTTCTGCCTGATGGTGATTTTCAATCAAAAGTGTTTGTTTATTGTACTTTATTTGATTTGTATTTCTCTCTTCCACGGATTCTATTCTCGTTTTTAACCGCTATAATGATTTGTTATATATCTCCTACTCGTATTGAGTTCCACACTCCATATTTTCCCTATTTCAATCAAACAAATGCTGTTCTTTATTCACATAAACAATTAAGCTTATTAAGGGCGTTTTATATTTTGTACTTTCGTAATTATATAATATCAACGAAAGTAATTAATAGAAAAAATTATACTGCATCGCAAATATTCTAATTCTTAACCCCTTTCCCCTCCATTATTTTAGAAAATATATTTTTCACAAAAAAAATTAAAATAAGAACATTAATGAAATAAATAAAATTAACTGATTACCCAAAGATTTTTTGTCGATAAAAAAAGATCCTGATTTTAAAATGAATGTTAATCGTACAGGGAAGGTTTCTTTAGTTTATAAAAACATCTGTTTGAAACAAAAAATAATAATAAAGCAGAATAAAAATAAACCAAAGCAATCTCTCCACGGGAAAATCTTTTTCATAAAAATTAATTAAAAAATTCCTGTACTTTAATAATGTTAGTACAAATACAAGTAGCATACAAAGTGCCCCGTACGGCTTTACATAATCAGACTTCTCCTTTCGTTCTGCATGATATTGCTAAGTTTCAAATAATTAAAGCACACTATTATAAATTTTTTTTCAATTACAATCTCGTTTTAAACCTAAACACACCCAGTTTGATTCATAAAACATATAGAATAAATGATATAGAATTCTAAATCAGAAGCGGCACCTCGTGGATGCTCAGTAATAGCACCAATAGGATATACTTCTCTGACTAAGAAATTTCCCAATGTCGTTCGCTAGAATTTATACTCAAAGGAAAATATTTCTCACCCACTGACGAATTAAAATTTGTTACACCTCCGCACGCGAAAATCCCTTTTATGCAGTTTAATATTAGCCTTTTAGACAAATTATTTGGGAGGAAGCTTGATGACGTCCACGATATCGAAAATGTTAAGAAATTACTGTCATCATTATCAATTCCCTATTTAAAAATTATTAATTCATTCAAACTCACTAAATAATATTTTTTAAAAAAGTGGTCCTGGAGAATATGAATTTCCTTATTTATTAAACATAACAACGCCATCAAAGTTTATGACAACTTCAAATGTCATGAAATTTCTAAGTATTCCAACGTTCTAAGACAAACGAAGAACAATAAATGGTTTAAAAGAAGCATTAAAGACACTCTTACATCATTTCCACCAAAAACGTCCACTGAATTGGTGAAACAGTAAAGCTCCGCAATTTTCATTCGCCGCAACTTTATATTTATTTTCGCTCCATAATAGCCATCGTACCCTTCGCTCTGTTGTCCCATTCAGAGTTTAAATAACCAGCAGAACGCTTTTGTTCATTGCTGCTAAACTCACAATCTTCGCTCTTAACGATTTTTTTTATTAGGAGAAACCATAAGTTATCGTATTTCGAGCTGCCGCAAAAAAGAAGATTGAAAATTTCATGCTATGGGATGAGAGGAAACGGATGTCATGTAATTCCACATTTTACCTTTATATATTAAGAAATTTTTTTTAACTCATTTAAAAACCTTTTTTGACTTTCTTGAGCTTTAGCAACAACAACAAGACTGCCCTAGATTTTTAGAATACAAAAAAACATTGCCATAAGACATTTGGCTTTTATTTATTTTTGACAAAGGCAGGAAAAGAAGCCCGGCGTTCATCTCACTGTATAGGGACGTAAAGTTTACCAGCAACTTCAGCATAAAATTTTTGCTAAACTGCGAAGCTGCAGTGCTCCTTACCCTCTGTCCCGCAGCTCTTCCTGCACCTTCCCTCTTATCCCGATGTGTTCTCCCCCACCCCTGCATTTGCTCTTTCCGACCTCAACCCAAGAACTTCCTTCCGTCTTCACCTTTATCTGAATTTGAAACGAACTTCCCAGACTGCATGAAACTTTCATTAAAATCTTCGTAATTAAAGCCCTTTCTTATTATTGTTGCATACAATTCCAATAGTCCTGCTCAGTTGTAGAAGAACACTACAAACTAAAAAAATCCATGACAATCAAAAACTGTATTGTCTGCATCCGACTGTTATCAAAATAACATAAAAGTATATCCTGCCAAACCATTAAATTTGTTATAGAATTTATAGAATGAATTAGAGGAGAAGTCACTACATTGGTGATTTCGAAAATCCTCTACAATTTGTAATTTTTGTTTAATTATAACAAAACTATTAACGTCATTTTATTTTCTCAATGTGATTGATGATAAGTTCACTAGAGAATAATGATAAGTTTTAAAAATTTTTATTAGAATTTTAAAGATTAGTAGGATTGATACTGAACTTACACCCGATGAGCAAACTTTTGCAATTTTATCTCCCTTCCCTCCCCCCTCCAATTCCTCAACTCCCCCAGCTGATTTTTTAAAAATAATTCGGTTTCCCTTCGGTTCGTAATAAGTTTAGAATTTTATTTATTGATTTTCTCTCAGGCCACCGGAGGCTACAAATCATAAAAATCAGGATAAAAACCCACCCCCAGATATTTTTCTTTTAATGTAATTAACTCTTTCCATTAGAAGCGAAAACTTTTTTTATTAAAATTATTATTATAACTTTTTTGTCTTTTAAACAAATACAAACGAAAACTAAAAAAAAAACTTTATCTCAACCAACTTCATAGTTTTTTAAAAGTGAAGTTTTAAACCAATTTTTTTTTTTAAATAAGCAAAAATTAAAACTAAACTCACTCCAAGAATGTTTTATTATGAAAATTCTTATAAAATTTATGGCTGTAAAGTTACAAAGCGGGCAATTACTTTTCGACGAAATGTGAAAAAACTTTTTTGAACCAAAGGCGGATTTTAAAAATCCTATTATTTTCATGTGAGACTGCATTCTGCAAAATCTTTCAGCTTGAAGAAAATCTTTAAAGAATATGAGGCTTATTGACATTCTACACCCCACCGAGGGAGGATTGGAAAGGGAAATTCAAACTTGGAATAAACTTTTCTCAGGGAAATAATTTTTAGTAAATGCCACAATGCGAAAAATTATCCCAAATTAATTTTCAAACTCAGAGATGATATCTTTTTTATGAGTTTTGGAATGTCATTTAAGAATGAAAAGTTAACGAGGCTTAGGGCATTACTCATTCAATAATTTCGACGCGTAATGTTCACCGAAGCAAATAAATCCATTTGTCTCACTTTGAGAAACCGGGAGAGAAGTAAAATAAGCAAACATATAAAAAAGGCAGATCAAAGGTAAGTGAAGGTGAAATTGAATTTGCGAAAAATGTTAAACCTGGAACGAAGGCACAGGAAACGATGGCGGCAAGGGAGAAGTTATGGAGAATTAGCAAATGAGAAACTTTTGCAAAACTTCCAGATAAACCTGGCAGATTTCCTTGGCTTTTTTAACACGAGGAGAAACAGAGTTTAAATTAACGATAAGTCAAAACTGAAATTGGACCACCACCAATTTTACGTTTTGCCGCTGCTTATTGGAATTGGGAAATAAATCAAAACCACCTGCAACATAAATCATCAGATCATTGTTTTTTCTTCTTTCTCCGATTCCATGCAATTCGCTGTTCGTGCCGGTGCATCTGTTGCAATGAATTTCAATTTCGTCCTGTCCTGGCGTTTCCTATTTTTGGAACTATCGCTCCAATTGTTATTCGTGGTATTCACTCGCTAGAACTTTTAATTTCAGCGTTACTTGAAATCCTTATTCCCCTTTATCGCTCACGTAATGTATCTCCTATTCGACTCAGTCATTTCCACGTGCTGACTTTTATTCCTACAAACGCTAGGTCAATAACTTTATCTTTTCGTTTTTGATCAAGAGTTACCTCTTCAGTTTTGTGTATACTGATCTTTCTCCTCAGACACCTCGAAAAGTTCTCAATTTATTTTCTTAAATAAACTTTTTTTTAATCCGCGGCAGCTCTCAACTAAATATCATAATCCCTCTTTCCTCATAAAACTCGCGGTTGCTGTTCTCGCATATATATTACTTACTTATTTTGCTTTTAAAGATGTAATTTTCAAATAAGTAACTAAAACAGAAAAGAGCTTTCGAGAAAAAACTTATACTTTTAAGTATAAGTTGTGCTATCGATAAACTAATATTTACAGCCGCCTAAATTTATGAAAAATATATTTTGTCCATCAAACGATTCACCGAATACTTACAATAGTAAGTTCGCAAAAGCGAATTCAATATTCGAAAAAATTTCTCCAGTGAGAGGAACCCGACAAATTAATTAACACTGACAGTGCATAAAAATGTTTGGAAAAGGTTGATTTTCTACATGTACGGATTGTCTGGATGGCAAAACAACTGCAAATAACAGACAACGGAAATGTCAGGAATTGTGCCGAGCGCATTTACTATATAACATTTGTGTACGCAAGAGCGACCACGCTTCGGGGCGAAGGATTAAATACACAAAACGTGACGAGAATTCAGGGGTGGAGGGAATCTTTCGCGACCCAAGGAAAGATATTCACAGTTTTTTAAACTCTTCCTCCCACGTTCGGGTTAATTACTCCCTCGCAAAGAGCTAAAATGAATCAATCCCCACTGACACAGATTACTTGGAACACGGTTTGCGTTCAATTAAATTGCGGTCTCGAATCCGAATCAAAAGTTAGGGTTTGACTGCCACAATCACCCGATTCCGAGAATTTGACTTCACATCAAAGAAATAATCAATTTTGCGAGATTTTGCCGGAGAATGAAAGATGTCTTCCCCTTATCACGTAAGATAACCGCAAAACATTGGTCTGACATTAATTGGACGCTTTCCTTTTCTCTTCGTGACATTTTTCCTCTTGAGGTCCGACTCATGACTCCCTCCTGTTCATCATTCAAAGAAGTTAAAAGCCGAAATCAAACATTTTTTCATCTTTCTATTTCAAACCGCAGAATGTTTAAGCATTGATTGCACTCGAAATTAAATATCAAGATTAAAGTTTTGCGTTCATTAGAATCCCAAAAAACACTCCTAAACCAGTTGTTCTTCATTTGTGCTTATGGGAGCTGAAAAAGCACTATCAAAAAATAATATGTCACTAATTTTGAAAGGCCATTTGCCCCTTTTCCTTCTAATTTCCATCTCCTTATTTACTTATAGAAAATTATTTAAAAAATAAAAAAAAACAAAATGGTATTTTTAATAAAATGGCAGAATAGAAATTTGCATAAAAGTGTAAAATTAGTCAAAGAATAAATTTAAAAAGAAAGATGAAGAAAAGAATAGAAAAATCAAAGATAAAAAGTAAAACAAATGAAAAATAAAAAATGTTGACAAAGGAAGAGCATTAAAGAAGAAAGTCAAAGAATTGTAAAAGTTTGAAAAATAAAACGTATTTCGAGATTTGAGAAGCCCTGGAAGTCTAAAGAAAGAAGCCAACAGAAAAAAATCAAAATCTGAGCGCAGATACGTCAATCAACTCTCTGCGAATCTACTTTAGCCTTCGATTCCGTGTCACCATCGAAGAGTTGATTCACCATCTGCCATTGCTTCTACTCCTTTTCTTTTAACCCTTTCCTCTCTTTGTTATTCTGCTGATATATTGCAATACTGATTGAATAACTAAACGCAATAATAATTACCGAACAATTAGCAAAGACACATATAAGCTTTATGAGAAAGAGAATCCTAAAGAATTATTTCCTTTCAATTAAAGATAAAAAAAAGGAAACTCGGAAAGGTCAACAGGGTAAAATATATTCAATGGATAACCCACCCTTAAGGCAAACATAAGAGCCCTTCAGCAAGTAAAAGGAAAAATTTCTCACCCGAGTAAAAACAAATCCACTCTTCACCCATAAAATATACATATTTTCTTTAATTAAAAAATAAAGCAATATTAATAAAAGTGGTAATAAGTTTTTTCTATATATTTCTCAGAGGAAAAGGAAAAAGAACAAAAAATTATTTAAATATTCAAATGTCACATGACAGAAAGACGTTCTTTTTGTCAGTTCATTTACATAAAAAAAATACACGGAGTCCTATTTATCGAAAAAGGATTTTATATAATGGAGGATGTTAACTTGGCGTGCACAGAGATCTTCCAGGCAAGGGGTATTTTTTTATTTAAAAAAAATTATGAAATTTTTATGAAAAAAGATAATTAAAAACATTTAAAAACTTTTCACATTTGAGGATTGCCGGAGGGAGAACACACCCAAGATAAATAAAACATTTTGTTTCTTTTTATCGACGTTTTTTTATGGAATACTTATGAACTTGAAGATGTGACCTTTTCAGGCCACCAATCCCCAAATTATTTATGTCCATCATTTACATTTGTTGTATATATATACAGTTACAAAACGAAGTTGGAGGCCTCACATATTAACAAGAGAAGAAAGACTTCTTCACCTCTGAGTTTTTTTACTAAAGAATTAAACTGTCGTAATCAACCCTTGGGTAAAAAGCAGCGTTTTGTTTTTTTTAATTTATTAAAGAACAAACCAAATTGGAAAATTTTTTTAATCTCTAAACCTAAAAGGCCCAAAAATGGTGAAAAGGAAAATGTCACTTCCATTCTCCTCATTTTGATAAAAATCTAATTGTCCCACTCTGTGGTGAAGTCATAACAGAATCCAGGTTTTCAACATTCTGCACTAATTCGTTTACGAGTAACTGCGTTCACCTACATGTTACCTGTCCGCAGCATGCTGAAATTGTTTTAACTTTCCCAGAACGATAGGAATATCGAAAAGCTAGCTCGGAATTCAAGGGATTCCAAGGGATCTTCCTTCAAATCGCTGTTGAATTTCTCTGATGGATAACAACAGCGGCAGTCAGGTTTGTAGTTTGAGATTGTCAGTTAAAGTGCAGGGGGCTAAACACTAAGAAAATGATTTTTTGTGTTCATTTAATAAATTGCTTTTCTTCCATAGCAGTGAGGGAGAAAATTCCCGATTTGATATCTCACTTCTGACACCAATTGTATGAAATGCAGAGGCGTCTTGAACCTGACCTGAAGCTTCTCTCGACACGGATATATCTCCAAGTTTAGGGGCAAACTCAATTTTTACAAAGCTCCGGCCCACCCAATTTTTAGAAAAATCACTCATCAATTTAAAATAAAAAACAATTACAGTTAAAAGAGGAGCTAAAGGGAAAAGAATGGTGGTGCAGTTCGTATTCGAATCATTCACAAGTTTTCTTTTAAACCTGCACCCGTCTATTCTTAGGTTTTTTACTCTTTTAGGAAATGAAAAGATAGTGAGACGCTCAGAAAGAAATTGTTTTTTTTTTCCAAAAAAAACATAAAATATTAACTAAGGCGCTAAATTAATAAATTTTTCATAAAAAAGGAAAAAAAGTTTTAAAACCTGACATTAATTCTTCAGATCTGAAATCAAAATTAAAGGAAGTGGTAATTAGTTCTCTCTCTTTTGTTCATCAACCATCTCGCACTTTCAATTAATCATCTGCTTCCTTTCTTTTAAGTTTTCTCGGCATTTTAAATCAGTTTCCTCTACAAAAGAAAGAAATTTTATGCAACGGAAACAAAATCTGGATCCCACCGAACAATCCCTGGGGAATAAACGACACACAAACTTTCCTGCAACTGCAGCGGAAAAACAATTTCAGACTGATACCAATGCTTCACAAATACAAATGTCGCCTTAATTAATAGATGAAAGTATAACGGTAAAAAGAAATAATAACCAAAATTAACATTTCCTTTTAAAACTTTTTTTACGCCTGCAGCACTTTATACTATTTGATAGATCTTTATAGGAAGCAAATTAGGAATTTATTATGCAGAGTATTAACAATATGACTGCTACGAACTGTTATTTTCTAAAATGCTGAAGGAAATTGTTTTTTCTAATATATTTATAAATTCTAATACTTTGAACCTTAAAAAATAAACGAACACTAAAGTACATTGAAGAGCGAAGCTAAAACAATAAATTATTCCCTTTACATAATTTTTGTTAATAGTAATGCCTTTTGGAGAAGGTGAAAATTATTTTCAAGAGGGAGAATAGATTATTTTAATTACGTAAATGTATGAGAGCTTAAAAAGTTCGGCTTCAAATGTGACCTAAATCAGATCCATCAAATACTGCTGATAGAAAACTAGGCCAGAGAATGAATCGAAAAGCGGAAAAAGGTTTTACCGCAGCACAGTGCTAAACTACAGCTAAATCGTTGTTTTGATGGACGTCATTAGCAAACCTCAAGGTCAATGCTTTTACCCTTCCCTTGTGAATTGAACCCATGCATATGGGGATGATGGAGAAAGAGCTCAAATGTACGGCTAATTTATTTCAAATAACAGCTTTTTTCTTTTCAAGTCTGAATTCTTGAAAAAGAAAAAAAATAAATCTAGATTAATGTCTAGCTCTCCTATTGGTTTAACTGCCCCGGAAACAATAGTCGTTATTGTTAAAACCAAAAATAAACATATTTCGCTATTTAAACAATTGAAAAATTTCTTAGAGATTTTTTTTTATTTTTCGTAAAGAAGATAATGACGCAGTTTTTTTCAGTTAATTTTCCACTTTTATGTCTTAACTTTCATTTCACATGGGTTTCCCTGTAAAATTCGTTGTTGAGATAATTCTGGAACATTGAGTAAGTTGCACTCTCCTCACTTCTTCAAAATAAAATTCAAAAAACTCATCCCTCCGACTTGAGTCGTAAGTACGTAATAATTCATTCAACAAAAAATTAGTTGATTTCCATTCTAAATTATTTGATTGCAGTATTTGCATCTTCAAAAAACTGGTCTTCCTACTATTATTCAAGCGGCCGTTTATTAAAATTCCCAAACATAAAACTAAAAACACTAAAAAGCATAAAGCTCGTCAAAGCGAACATTAAAATTCGATTGGGAAATCCATTAGTTAACTCAGGTTCATAAAACGCTCAACAAAAGCCCAGAGCTTTATAAATTTTCCTCAGATGTCATCTAGATTTCTTGCCGTGAAATTCACTATTAGAGAGATCAGCCAAAACGAGAATTTTTCTCATGTCTTTTCTCTCATGATTTTATGTATCAGAATAATATACTTTAATTCAGCTTTCAGTTCAAGTGAATTTCAAAAGACAAATAAGAAAGAATTGAGAAACAATAACTGAATTTAAGTCTTATTCCGGTTTGCATCCAACAGAAATAACAAATAAAAATAATTAAAATCTGCCCAAGTTTTGCCTTACCTCATTTTAGACTGGTTAAAAGTTAAAATTTGTTGTTTAGGTCAACAACCTGGATCAGTGAATTTTTTAAAGAAAAAATATCAATTCTAAAAGTCCTCCCACTAAATAACCATTGAGAATGCTTAAAAGGGAATTCGATGAATTCTTAAAACTCAAAGTGAAAACACTTTCTTCCCTTTGACATGAACACGTAAGTCACATTTAAAGTCTAGGAAAAGAAAAATAAAATTATTACCTAAGTTTCTTTCATAGCTTAGTTTTTTTCAAGTAGAAAATTAAGGTTTTCTCAGGAATTTTCCATTCATCCCTTTCTCCACCTCTCTCATTAATTATGAAATAAAATTAAAATAAAATTTTATTAATTTATCTTGGAAAAGACGAAATGCTTTTGAGCAACAAGAAATCAAATTTTAATTTATTTGCAAACGTCAGCCCCACTTCGGTTTCTACTCTTTGAATTATTAATATTGCTCCCAAATTACTTTGACCCCTCTTCCCTCACCCCCCCCGGCGCACCCTCACCTCCCTTCCCCTGTATCTCGCTTCCCAAACATTTTATTCGCACATTGTTCAATCTATTTACTTTGTTCCCAAATGAATTGTTTCTAATTTCTCACATCATTTATCTTTTGCATTATTTCGGTTTGTCAGGAGTTTTTCTCCTCTTTTTGTTTTTCCTATCATCTGGAAAAGCCTCCAGCAGCGAAAACGAAGGCAAGGTGAAGCTTCTTCGGCGGTGAAAAAATTCAGCGAAATTAGTCTTTCAAATTATTTTGAGCCTCAACATTTCCCAACGAAAATTTTTTTAAACTTAAAGCCCGGATCAAAATTCCTAAAGGCGGTAATAAATCCGGCCATTATGTCATATTTATTGTGTTAACTGAGATTTTAGAGTACACTATCGTCAGTTTCACCCCCCAATAAAATCTTCCCATTTTCTTTTTTTGTGCTTTTCCGTAAAAAAAAACACCCTAATAATCCCAAAAAGAAATATACAGTAGGCTACAAGGTAATAAAAAAACTTTTAAGGATAAATTATTTTCCTTTTAAACGTTTAATTTCCAAATAAATTTCAATTTTAATTTTCACTCACACCCCTGAAAGCTTTTACAATGTTTTAACCTTTACACCTTATTCACACCAAATGTGAGAAAATACTGAGAATTATTTATCTGTTATAAAATTTTCGGAAAAACGAAAATTATATACTTCATTCGATAAAAGCGGCTGACAGATTTTTTGTTGAGTTTTAAATGCTGAATTTCATGAAAAGAAAGATTTCTTATAAAAGTTTTTTTATGATTCTGTAGAAGTTCAAAAAGGGAGGAAATCAAAAATCGAACATATTTTGCACTTTTTGGTTCCCTGACTTGTAAAAGGTTATAAAAGTGATAAAAGTATCAACAATATAAAAAACATTTCGAATAAAAAAAAAATTGTGGAGAAATGAAAAAACAATAAATTACAATAATTTGAGAGAAAGCTTTGAAAAGGAATAAAAATAAAAGAAAACAGGCATTTCGAAAGAATGAACAAATTGTTCGCCGGTGACAGAGTGAAAAGTAGGCTTTTTAGTCGTATTTCTTTCTTTGCTCAATTTAAATGGCTCAGAGTCAGTTTTAGGTTTATCGATAAGGAGGCGATTATTTTCCTGCGATTCGATGAAGATGGGAATCATTTTTCAAAAGAAAGGTTCGCCCTGATTTGATAATGACAGCGATGCCTGCGGCTCCGCATATTTTATCACGAATTCGTACATTCTTCTCAGGCTCTTTCCCATCCAAAACTAATACCTTAAAATAGAACAATTGTGACAGGTTCTAGTAGGCTCCTAGACTTGTTACGTGCAGGAAAGACGAGTGTAAAAAGGCATTGTAAAAAGTGTCACATTTCGTGATTATCATTTGTTCCTCACATTCCGCATAACTTTTGAGAATGTGTCAATAACCTGTATAAAATTGGATCCTTCATCTCTGAAACACTCTCGCATTTTTTCATCTATTCAAGGTTCAGCTACAAGGAAAACTTGAACAGATTTTGTCCCAGATGGCTGAGTTCTGAAACTCAAAATTCCGCCAGGAAAAAAGGTAAAAATTTTCAAAAGGATGAAAAGCTCATTTTTGAAAAATTATAAAGAAAGTTGTAAAGATGTTAAGGAAAGCTCCTTTAGGTGTTTTTTTTGAAATCTCATTATTATTTTTTTTCTTTTTGTAAAATTTGTTTATTTCCTGCCAGGGTTTTTTTTTGGGAGGAAGGAGTTTACTAGGGTTGAGTCTGACCGAAATTCCCAACGGAGTCGTTTCAACATGTTGCTTTTTGCTTTGCATTTAATGCTATTTCTCAAGCAAAAAGGTATTAATAATTTTATTAAGTCAAAGTAAGCTTTAAAAAACATCTTAAATGGCAAAGTCTACTTTATAACATTTTTGGAGTTAACAGATTTTTTTTTAATATAAGTTACTTACAGGCAAAGAATAAAAATAATTAGGTAGATTCAAACAGATTCAAATCGCAAGGAACCGTTTTTCATGTGAGATATTAAAAAAAAATAATAAATAAGTACATATATGTGAAGCACTAGTAGATTTTACGTGGGATCCTGTGTCATTGAAAGAAGAACTCCGGAAAGGAAAATAAATAACAATTGGGCACAATTGTTGCAACCTCTTGAGGTATACAAATAAACCTTTGATGTATAAAAATATTAATCGTAGCATATACATTTACAAAATTATAAATAAATACCTACTAGCTTTGATAAATAAATAATATTAACAAAAATACTGTGTCAAAACGTTTTTAACTGAAGCGGAATTGTATAATACCTGTAATGTTTACTGCCGTGGAACTAGAGTTGGCAACAGTGTATGACGTCTGCTGGTTGCCAAGGTAACGACTAGCAGAAGATACAGCTATTATTATTGTTTCGATTGTCATAGAGATACGAACGTTTAGTGTGTTCAGTACAGTTCAGTATATGGTGTCTTTTTTCAGTATGAAAAATATGAGACTTTAACATTTCCTCAATGGTCAGTGGCAGGTACTACAATGCGTAAGTATTAATAAATTTTTGACTTAAAAATCAAACATCACTCCAAAGAAGTGTAAATGAAATGCAGTGACGTTTCTAAAATTTCCACTGTCATTTTTTCTGCAGGAAAACTTCTTCCCACTTAACAGCTTTAAAAAGTCAGGAACCTTTCGGACGGAGTTGTAGAACCTTCGGCAGAAAAAGCTGAATTTTTCCTTTTACTTCTCGGAATTTCCATTTTTGTCATTTGGATTGGAAAAGCTCTTAGTGAAGTGACAGCTGAAAGAAAATGAGAAGTGGGGAAGAGGGAAAAATACTAGTGAACAACTGAGTCTTACTTTCGAAGCTTCGTAAAAACGGCGAAAAACGGTCGAAATATCAAAATGAAGCAGAAATTGGGAAACTGAGAGGTCAACGGTATTCTAAAAATTTTTTACATTTTAATTCGCATGAAAAATGTTTCACTGGGAAAAAGAAGATAATTTTTTTTTTATTGGGAACCCATAAAATGGAGTTTATTTCTTTTCTATCCTAATTTAATTCCTATTCTTACGTGATTTATGGTATTATTTTATATGAAATCGAATTTTTGAAGTTATTTAAGTTTATTTTTTTATCAAAAAAAGGAGTTTAAAAAAGAAGGATGTAAGTTTCCGTTAGTCTATAAATGGAATAAACATTTAAATCATTCGAAGCAAACAGGTGCTTTGGATTTTCGGGTGATTTCTTTAATTCTTACGTAAAATAATATCGAAATATTAGTTCGAGAATCACCTTTTGTTTAATTTTTGTGCTTTAATAAACAACCAAAGTATCAATGAATGACAAATATAAGGAATTCAAGCATGAAAACCCAATTTTATCTCCGTAATCTGACTCCAGGTAGTTACACTTATAGCTAAACTTTTATAACGTCCGCCTTCCAAACAATATTATATTTCATAGATTAGGTGAAGAAGGGAACAATTGTTATCCACCCAACCTGAGCAAACGAAACGTTAAGTAATGTTGAAATTTTGTGCCAGGCAAAGCCTAACGAAGAGAATTAGACTGCACCATGCGGGACAAATCGGATTACTTTACATTAAAGAGCCACCAATTCCGAATGTATTAAATTTCTGCAGCGAAACCCACTCGTGGGCCCTCTGGTTTTCAGCTCGAATGAGCCCTTCTGTTCCCCCGGTTATAATTTAATGACTCGAAATACTGATAAAAATATTTGGCCGAAGCCATCAAATATTTACAGAAATGCCTTGAATTATGGGTTCTCGAAGGATAATCTATGGTTTGATGAAATTGCTTTGAAAAGAAATATTGAGACGGTTACGTAAATAATAAATTATAAAAAAAAGAAGGACTTTTAAGGATTTGGATTGTCCTGGAACGAAATAATACTTTTCAATTTGTAGGTGCGTTCGGATCAAAATAGAATTTATTGGCCTGGACGTGCACGTCTGCTGACTCCCTTTCTTTCCTTTCCAAATTTCTTTGTCTTTCTTGACCGTCTTCCGGTTTCGCATTTTTTCACGCAGGATTTAATGAAGAGTTTCCCCCCCAGTTTGGATTGGGTTCCCTTTTCTTCAATCTTTTCCATAACGCCTCATTAGTTTAATTAAATGCATTGTACGCCTCACGAAAGTTATTTATAAAGTTTTGATGTAAATTATAAGCTAAAAAATATCAGTGGCGCCGCCACATTTGAATGGCTGGCTTTATTTAATAGCATTAGCGACATCGTTTAACTTAATTAATAAATTCCGTTATGTAATGTGGGAAAAAGACGTGCGTTTATGTTAAAATTTTTGAGTTCTGATCGCAGTATAAACTGCACGAAAACATCCAATGTGAAATATTTAAACCACACTGTTTACATTCTCACTAAAGATTCTTTTAAAAATCATATTTTTTTCCTCAATTTTATATCGACAAAAAGATGATAAGTAGAAACCCATTCCTGTCAATGTCCATATTATATTATTTGTCAACGTCCATAATATTCATGACAATTCACAAGTGAAATCATTTTAAATTTTCCACTCGAAAGATGCAACAAAAACAAGTTTTAAAAATTCCGCGAATGCAATATATATATCAAATACAGATATAGGATATCATAATCATGTCGACGCGTTTTTTTATATGGCGACTTGACGAAGTGTTGATTTTTACATGTCGATGAAAACTCAAATTCCTGACAACTGTACATTTTGAAATTTCCCGCTGAAACGGGCTGTAATTTTAATGATATTCTCCTAATTCACTCTAATTTACGACGGAAAAACTTGGAAGTCGGCGGAATAATAATTTTACTCTGCAGCCGTAAATGATAATTTAAAGTGGCGCAGGGAATTTCATCACAAGTTTTTTTCCTTTTGAAATTTTTTTTACTTGGGCTGATAGAAAAGTCATCCACCCCTTTACTTTCCTACTCACAATCACATTATTCTTCCTTTTAAATTTTGAATAATTACACGCTTTGCGATCACGTATTCACATCTCTCTCTGGCATACGTTTATAGTAATTATTATTTTGACCGCAACGGAAATACTGAGCTGACTGATTTCAACAGGAAGTTCAAAGGCGACAGCTTAAAATGAGACGAAAATCGGCAGAAGTTCGATTTATTTTTGAAAGCATCTCAAACCTAACTGAAACTCGTGTAGATGGATTTAAGATTATTAGTAAACTTAGGAGCAAAAGCTTAAGAACTGCAACAGAGAAGAAGTGTTCCGTTCCAGTAACTTCCTTTGTAGAAAATTAATTCTAACTTGAAAACACGTCATTAAACCAAATCCACTGCGCTTAAAAGGGTCCTGACTTCAAAAATTTCACTGAAATTTCCACTCTTCCGTCATTTCATTAATACGCAATGTAACTCATAATTACAGCACCTGATTTTAAAATGCATTTCGAAAAAAACAAAAACACCGATATAAACGCGAAATATTCAATGGATTCACACTCACAATACTTGTGCCAATTTAGAGGTTAAAAAAAATCTCTTAAAGGTCGACACATTGTTTATTTGTGTTGAAAACCTCACCGGGAATGATTTAAACCTATAACTCATTTTTGACGGATTAATATAGGAAAACACAATGTGTTATTTGAAAATAATGAATAACATTTGAGAGCGGGAGAAGAGATTTAGAATGTGAAATGTATATATCTGAACAATCATATCAACCGTCCATCCCTACAAATCCTTCACCTCTGCCTCTCAGCATTGAATGCTTTCATTTCATTTATTAAAACGGATATATCGACAAATAATTTTTTTTTCTTTGTTGATAAATTTGACATTTCAATCATTACAAACGTGGAAGTAAAAAAAATCTTTGTGAATTATATTAACACTTTAACGGATATTCTTCAGATTTCTGAAATAGTTTTATAGAAAAACTGATAGTAACAATTTTAGAACTATGTTTACATAAATATCATTACTATTATCAACTATTATGAATAATGGCCTGACATGAAACTCTAGAATCAGGGAAAAATTATTAGATTGATTTATTATATAATATCATTCGTTTCAAAACCTGATAAAAATATAAAAAACATTCCTTTTGCGAACTTTTTATTTTTCATTTCTCCGACACCATTAAAAATTAATTGACAATCCAAAGTGCCAAAATTATTTGCCCTAAAAAAAACTAAATTTTGTACTTTTTCAATTTCGAATAAAAATTGAAAAAACAAATTAAAATAATTTTCAGTTTAACAAAGCGCAACGGCAAGCAAGAAAGAAGATTAAACGACAAGCCACTGTTTGTTTTTTGACTTTCGTTCCACATAAATTATTTCCGCAGACGAAAAATTAGGTTTAGGAAAAGAAAAAAAATTACTCGAATTAAATTCACAAGTGCGCTGAAAAATTCCAAAAGAGGGTTTCAGACTTTTTCGAAATTTATTATAGCCTCGAGTCTGAGACCAATTAAAAGTCGAAGACGAGTCTTCTAATTACCTAACAGTGCCAGTAACAGAAATGTCGGGCTCTTTCCATTTTGGCTTTATCCGCTTCAATAAACGGAAAATTATCAAACATGTTTTTCCTCGCAAAATGGTACAAAGTAAAAGATTGATTTCTCCGTTTCAATCCCGAATTGTTAAAATTGGATGTGAATATTACCAACATCGTATTACTTTAATGCGATCTAAAAGACAGTAGAGTGTATAAGTTGTTTATGGTGGAATTTATACCTCCTTTATAATTTCGATGTCACTGCAAAAAGTCAATTCCCACCGGCAAGTGACTTATGCCTTTAAGACATCGCACGAGTAACAGTTTTCCACTTCAAAGAGTTTTTCGTAAACAGTGAGCAGCTCGGCAATTTTCAAACCGACATCAAAGAAGTTAGCTTCGGAAACGGTTGAGAATTAGAAAAGGATGGGGTGAGGAGATAAGGAAGCAAAACTTACCTGTTTGCGTGATAAAAATGGCCGCCAATATCATGCACCAGATTGCCTCAGAGTGAAGTGTCTCCATTAAGCAATATCCTAATCCCATTGTCACTTGATATCCAGTATTGACGAAGACATTTTTACACTTTTCCTTACTTTTCTTACACATACGCGCACTTTTTGAGTGTTTTTGACACTACTACAACTTCACTATTACTTTACATATCTGAAAAAGGTAAAAAAAAAATAACTTAGTTGTGATTATCAAAAAATCTCTTATAAACTTCCAAAAATAAACTACAGAAAACCCCGATAGCAGAGAAATTAGCGCATTCAGCAAATACCATTCAAATTTGAAAACAAGAAAGGTACATGCACCTTAAAATTATGAAAGTCTTCCTGACAAAAAGTCTCTTGATAAATGCCCGAAAGTTTCCTCTTGGGGGTTGAGCCCACTCATTATACGCCAAGATTTATTAGTTTCCTCAGAAATTTGATAAATTTTAATTACAGTTGATTAAACTGATGTACAGCCGCCATATTTTATTGTCTTCGATGTCCAAGTTCGTCTGACAAGTATGCGTTATTGATGAATAACTTCAATAAGTGCAATTATTTATTTATTGTTTTTCTTCAACGGCAGTCCAGTGCACAACTACTTAAATATTAAATTACTTTAATATTCTTTTTAAAAAAATGTCTTTGTGAATATTAACAGAGTTACTGGAATAGCAGCTAAATTGCTGCTCTAAATTATTTTTCTGATAATAATCGCCGTTAGTTTTTCCTACAAAATCCATTTTCCACCCCCCTCTCATCCACTAACAGGTCGCAAATTATCCCAGTCTTTTTTTAACGACATTCTAACGAAGCCCCCTTCCTAAAATTAAGGCTTATCTTAGCAAACAGCAAAAAATGTTTTACTAAAAAATTGTGGGGACGGTTTTCGTGTGTTATTGCCAGACTCTTTTGGTAATATTTTAAAAGTTTACCCGTAATTATAAGGGAACGGTTTAATTATAAGTTCTACGAGGGAAGTCGACATTTCCGGTTTGCTTGGCCATTCCGTTCCCTTTCTTTCCTTTCGGATATTAATTGCCGTGTCGCTCACGCTTTACACTGTGCTTTTAGGTCTCTTCTTTGCCCGGCGCCCGAAAAGTTGCAATTTTTAAATTTAATGCTTTGCTCCAATGTAAAATTAATCTACAGACTGCGTAGCAGATAAAACCCAAAATGGATGCAACAAAAAAGAACGAAAAAATGTTTGCGGTTTCTTTAACTTTAACATTTCTTCTAATGACTGCCTCGAAGTCTTTTCCTTCGACTTCAAAGAAATATTGTCGAGAAATTCTTTTTGACGTTTTCCGAACCCCATTAATTTTGAAACGTTGGTCAAAGATTTTCCTTTCTTGAAATCTTCCAGTCAGGATTGCCCATAAAATTCTTCTGTTGTCAAACGACATCAAAGAATCCCTCGCTCATTTAATGCAATGAAATGCGGCTTAAGTTGGCTATCTGAAAATTGATGTATACTTTGAGGAAAATGCCCGGATAGGCAAGTTAATAAATTCTATAATAGAAAATTCTGAGTTTCTTCAACTTAACCTGTTGCAACAGAATTCCAAATGCTGAATAGGGGGGAAACCAGTGAAACCCACTGAGAAAGGTAACTCTTCATTGATGGAATACAGATGCGTTTTTACGTTTTATTTAAATGATATTTTTTGATCTCTTTCTATTTGTATAATTTATAAATTTTTGTTTATTTAAATTATGGGAATTTCTGTGTGTCTTCTTCTTACACCAATAACTATCTACTAGAAACTTTTTTGGATCAGAAAAATCAGAAACAAACTGCTCACTTGAATTGAACAAAAAATGATTAATGGAAACTCTGAATGAACATTTTAACGGGGTGAGCAGTTTGTTCTGGATGAACAGTAACGAAGTACTGCCCTCTAACGTTTAGGTCGTCATTAGGTATATCGAGAAATTGACTGCATGGAATCGGTGGAAAAAAAAGGGTGAATCTGCGAGGCAGCAGAAGGACGCTAATTCAAATTTCCGGGCAGACAACCAATAATGTGAAAATGGGTGGAACAACTGTTTTGAAATCACCTTTGTATTTTAATTGCCTCAAAGGCAGGAGCTCCGTAAATTAATGTGATGACGTAATTATATGTAGTCCACGCCCCCATTCTTTATTATTTTCCAACAAATTTTCGAAAATTTTCTTTCGATGATGATAAGCTGCCTTTTAATATTTAGGAAACGTGTTCTTTCAGAAAATGAAAAAATTTTTAAATACAATAAAATCCCACTGAATGTTTACTTCCCAAAAGCCAGGACCCGGACAATTTCTCACGTGATTTTTTATACTTCAGCGCAATTCATTTTAAAGTCAATCTATCGTGCCCAATTTTCAGTTTTTTATTTTTCAATTTACAATGTAATCAATTCTTGGGCGCCCGCTTTTATTTTTATTTATTTTTCAACATAATATCTACCAATCATGCAATCACGGAAGTCAAACCCTCATGCTACTGCCGTTTAAAATGTCTTTTTCTCTAACGATCCTGAAAAAATTGTTTTAAAATAACTTAAAGAAAGTCTTAAAGTCTAATAAATAAGTTAATTTATAGATGAAACTAAGAGCTGAACGCTCTTTTTTATTAAATTTCCGGGACAAGGACTGGAAAAATGGCTTTCTTAATCATAATTGTCAAACAGGGCCTTTAGTCCATTAACTAATTAAAATAACTGAATCTAGTTTTAATAAACAGTTTAAAAATTTATAAGGCTAAGAAGTTGGAAAGTTGACTGCTTCGGGAAAAGCTTAAAATAAGTTTAAAGCTGTTAAAGTTTCAAGTTTGCCCTTTCTCGAGTTCTTAACTGGCCGCATGTTTTCTCTATGGGCATCTCAAGTTCTCCCCTCTCCATTTTCTTCAAAAATGAAACAGCAAACTAAGAAGGAGGAAGGGAAATGAAGGTTTGTTTTTGATACAAAGTGACCAATGTTTTATCTTGTTGAGAAAAAGTAGCGGCCGACAGTAAGAGTTTATAAATCTATTTTATGGTAAACCTTATTATCCGCAATGGGGAAGATATTCCGTGAGAAAGACTTTAATTAAGCTGTAGAGGCGGTAAAAATTTTGGGAATAGGCTGTTTCATAATTATTTCACCGCCTCAAAATTGCGAACAAAAAAGTTTGCTCATTAAGAAAGTGCTGCAATGGCAGAGGTAATCACCTAATTCTAAAGAGATCGCCGAGGGACAGAAGACGCACAAAAGATCGATAACTTTTTACATTATGGAATTTTTTCACTATGTACCTCTCTCATTTTCCTTAATTTTAGACTTTTTGATGTAATCGGCAACGTGCACAGACTTGATAATTCATAAGACGCTATTCTTTTAATAAAAAAAAATGAAACAGAGTACCAATAGTATGATGTCCTCTTTAGTTGATAACTCAAACACTGCTGGTATTTTCGGTTTCTAAAATTTAAAGGAAAACAGTTCACAAAAAAAATGAGAGGATTTTCTCTTCGGAAAATAAAAATTGCAATTAGTGTTTTTGTTTCCTTCCTTTCTGTGTTTTAAAAAATTTTTTTTACAAATTGCCTTTCCCACCTTGACACAACTCGCCGGTTTTGCGACCGTAAATTTTCCTTTTCTGCAAACAGGGGTTATACATTACCCTTGGTGACATCTCTTTAAGCTAATTTAGATGGGAAAACTTCCCTGAGAAAATATAATAGTTGGAAGACGCAAACTCAGCCCTTTTGCACTCCTTTTTATAAAAAAGCTTTTTCCTTAATGTAAGCCCTATGAATAATATTTCTGAAGTTCTCAAATTAGGAATGAAGAATTTACAAAAGCAGGAAAAACCTGAAAAACTATTTACTGATTTTCCAACGAAAGATTAGCCCTCAGTGAAAATCTAAAGTGGATATCCCTTATTTATCTTAAAATCTTGAATTATTAATTTTATAATTTGCCTTTTTGTCTCAGTGGTTTTGTCTAATTTTAATTTCATTGATAAAGAAAATCAGGCGAGTTACAATTAAAATTTTCAATTGTAAATGGCTAAAACAAAAGCATCGAGGAAATCAAATTAAAAATTGTGATGGCAAACACAATAAACCCCTGAAAAGAGGGCAAAAGATTCAAAAAGAGAAAAGTAAGTGAAAAACCAACTGGGAAAAGTTGATCAGCAATAACAATAGAGATAAGTGCCTTGAAAAGATTCAGAAATTGGAAAATTTTGGTAGAACCACTCGAAAAAGTCTAAAACTTTCAGGAATAAAAACGCGGAAAATACGAAGAAAAAGAAAAAGTTGTATGCAAGCAAGCGAGAAGCGGAAATTATCGATAAAAAAGTTTGATTTAAAACTTTAAAATTATTAAACGGAACTGCGGCAGGTGGAGAGAAAAGGAAAAATTCATACAAATACAGATCAGGTGACTCTACAATGTTCATGCATGAGTAGATGTATACAAAAGGTCGCCCTCGAAACCAAAATCCCGAGTTTCGGACTTGGTGGACAAGTGCAGCATTTACGGATTCCCCACTGCCGGCATTTTCTGGCGTCAGTCTTTCCATTTGCATGCACATTTTTTCTATTCAGTGCTCCCTCCCGAGCTTTTAAACATAATTGTGGAAATTCCGGGAGATATTTCAGTTTATTATTTGACAGTGACGTTTAGCTTTATTTGAATCTGCTGCCCTAAATGTCTACAGCTGGAAACGAAAACACAAGCCCTCCGGATTGGACTTCGTGGAATCCAATTCCAAACACAAACACTTGAACCTGAAGATTAAATTTTACTTCTACTGATTTACAAATTTTTTTCCTTTTCTCTTACTCCAGCAGCAGAGTATATTTTCATTAAATAATATTATAGGAATGCAACATTTACAGTATATACTGCATATTTACAGGACAGCGTTTTTAGGTGGCGCACATTATTATTTTCTTGAGCTTTTTAGTGTAACTTTTTTAAGATGAGTCATAAGCTGCTCTGTTGGACTTGCTTTTTCAGTTTTTCTACATCATGGCATGCATTTAATATTGTGTCGTCTGCATACATAAAAATTTTACTGCTTATAAAATCCAATAAGTCTTTATACACATAATGCGATCTTCAATAAAATGCAGGATTTTTCACAAGGCATTTGAAAACAATATAAAATTTATTGATGGTTTACTGAGAACTGTGAAGTATTTAAATGCACTCCGGTGATTACCGGGAAACCTTTTGTGAAAAAAACAATTGAAGAAAATTCAAAAGGTTTCTTAAAATTCAAACCCAATGTTTCTAAACGTGTCTTAAGCGCTTCTCAAGTACGATTGCTTACTGAGGATTATGAAATTTGAAGTTAAATGCTTCATGTTCACGAATGAATGAAGCAACAACTCAATTTCAAAAAAAAAAGGTAATGATAGATAATGACCCTTTTTTATACTACTTCCAGTGGCCGGCTTCTAGGGATAAAGGGAATTCTTCGACAAAGGAGAAAATCGGATCCCGAGTGGATGCTTGTATTGCCCGGATCCAAAATAACCCTTTTTTGCTTCAGAGTGCAAACGAAAAAAAATTAGTACAAAAAACATAGTTCCCAAAAGTACCCGGTACTTCAGAGGTTGCTTCGATTAACAAGTAAATTATTCTAAAAGTGTTGGCATTAATGTTTTACTTTAATTTAATAAAATTACATTTAAATCGTAATGATTATTATGATTTTATATATTAACAACATTTCATAAATTTTGATGAATTTTCTCTCTGCCAAAACTAAAAGAAAATGAACAGAAGTATGCTGACACCCTTTTTCTGAATTTTCGCTTAATTTTGGAAATACAAAATTTTCCTCGCTACTGCTTTTACTCCGTTTGAATTTGTCTTGTCAATATTTTGACTTTGCAAGACATATGCGAATCTTTTCGAAAAAAAGTATCTGACAGAACGTCTTAAATTTCTGTTACGTAGTCAGACTCTGAGAACTGAATGTTACTTCTCGATATCCGGTTTTTTTAAAAAGAAAAATACCTGATTTGTCCTGTCATTGGTAACGGTATTGGGACCTGATTATGTGACGTCCTCCAGAATGGATCAAATTTTAAACTGTGACTATTCAGATGAAAAAGTTTTTTCTGATTTTACACAAAACGCGTTAAAATATAATACCCATTCTTGACTTAACGTGCCGGTTATGGAATTTAAAACAAGTTTAATAACGCACATAAAGGAGCACCCATCGGCAAAATTTTTCACTAAGGTTCAACTTCTCAAAGGCATGAGCACTTAAATTTTTGAATTTTATGCATAAAAAAATAAATTAATATGTTAAGCAAAAAGCATTTTAGGCGATGTTTTATTCAGAGCCAATCTCAAGAACACATCAATATCGCTTTCCTTTTAATGTTTACACAATCATGTGCACTTCTGATCAAAAAACCACGTTTTTGGTGTTTATTTTTCATTAAAGTTTGATTTTTATTTTTTTTCATTTATGGAAGAAAAGTAAATCAACTCGAACATTTAAGAAGCAAATTTTTCTTTTTATTTTGTTATTTTTTCATTTACTGTTATTCGAAATAAGCCACCCACAAAAAGGCGGGCGTTTCTTTTAATACGAAACAATTTTAATTTTTTATTTTTCTAAAAAAAATCTACTGATGTTGCACGAAAACCCAAACTGTTAATGACGTAAATGGGAAATAAAAACAAAAATAAGAGCAAATATAAAATTAGTTCTCAAATTAATATTTTAAAAGAGTGAGGGAAATACTATTGTAGTGGTTTCCAACCTGTGGGGCGCCAGACTGTTGTAAGGGGGGCGTGTAGTTGTTTCCAAAATATTTTCGAATACAAACCAAAAATATATATTCTTTTTTTGTTCTGTTATTATATTTTTACAAAGTATTGTATATTATTTTGTTGCCCATTAAATAAAATATATTATCAGTTGAGTATTTATGAAATTTGATTTTTAGATAAATTAACGGGACGCAACAATTTGTTTTTTAAAGGGGGTGCCGGCACAAAAAGGTTGGAAACCACTGTATATACTGAGATATACCGTTCCAAAGGTAAAAGAGGAAGTTAAATTTGCTTCTTCATGTCTTCCGTATTAAGACGAGGGAAAAGACGAATTTTGGACACCAATCATAAAGAGAATAAAACTCCAATAGGGATTCAACAAAGGACAGTTCAGAGGTTAAAGAATATGGGAATGAATCAATTCTTACCCAAATTGTTTATAAGCTTAAGACATTATAAAGGCAACAGTAAGTGAGCATTAAGGGGTGCAATTTTATTTTAAATTACTACTATTAATAATAATAACGAAAACAAATCACGAAAGGAAAGACTCACGACACATTTATAACGTTTCGTAGTAAAACGTCACAATAACAGCCTCGTTTCTTTAATATCATTTTTCTCCAATGCTCGTAAAAAAATCAAAACAGGAGAAAAAATTAAGACCTATAAAACTAATATTGAAATAAGATAATAATAATTGAGTTGAAACGAAAAGAGAATTAACAGATTTTAAAAGTAAGAAAAATTTAACTGGAGAAAGAGAAAGTTTAGGTTGCATAAATTTTTTTTCTCACGCACTTATATAGACTCAAAAACAGGACTTGAAATTTTTTGTGCTCTTTTTTGTTGACAGTCGGGGAAATATTCAACCTTTGAGATGACCTTTTAAGAAAATTAGAGACCTTTTTTTCTGATTATCCAAATTCTTTGAGATTGCCTTTAGACCTATTCCTACTGGGAAATTTCAAGTAATCGGATTATGAACCCTTTTTCGGTCGGAAAGGTCAATATTTTAGTCTGATAATTCCAAGGTTTTCTGGAAATTACAAAAAAGCTTCCCTTAGTTTCAAGTAATAGGTGGTCTAAAATTATAGTCTGCTTTTTGAGATTTTCCTTACTCTGCCTGTTTCTTTTTTTCCTCTATAGTGAAAGACAGACTAATTTTTGACTATAAATAAATAATTATGAGGAAAGTTTGAATAACTTATTATAAAAATATAATAACAACATAATGTGCTAAATATTTCATTCAATGAAAATTAGACAAAATCAAACTTTGGGGGAGAAGAAGAAAAGAACAATTATCTAAAACTATTATTTCATAATTGATTATTATTAAAAAAAAGATAGGTCATTTTTAAATAAGTACACGTAAAAATATATTTCTAAAATAATCATTAATTAGACTGCAGAAAATGGGACATTCAAAACAATTTCGAAGAAGGAAACTATGAATATGAGAAAACACAATAATCGGTTTTCCTTCCGTCAAACAAAAAGGGATTTTGTTAAATCCGGCACCCCAAAAATAGTAAAATCAAATATTATTATAAACGCCTTCTCAAAAGAAAAAAAAAACAAAATGGGGTTTGAAAAAATTATTAACATTTTGAAGAGCACAAAAGGAATACTCAAAAATTGCCTAAGGAAAGTACACAAAACATTACACGGAAATACACCTCCCCCGAATTGAATGAAATTAATTTAGAAGAATGAATTCTTCCCTAATTTTTTAAGTACAAAATGTGACAAAGTGGAAAAAATTTTCAACGACAATTTTTGTGGTTTCAAACACAGTTAAAACCACAAAACGCAGACCCATTGCGGCTTTTCTTCTTTAAATCAAATTAATCCCTTCAATAACCAAAACTGTTCTTAATATATTTTACTAATTATTTAGCTCCATTGCATTCAAATCCAAAAAAACATTTTCAAACTGATATGAAATTTAATACGGAATTTCTTCCTTCCTTTTCTCTGAATCCGGACTTTGGAAATTCATTCATGCATAATAAACTCTACTTTCCCAATTTCCTTAAGTCTTCCTCTAAAAAACCCAAAATTTGAGCAAAATTTTAAAATGTAGCTGCACTGCTTAAACGGTGTACAAAATTCCACTTTATATCTGTTAAAATCTTGCCCTTATATTAACACCTAAGAAGAGGATTTGCATTTTTAAAGAAAACCCACTATGGAGAATTCACCGCCATTTTAAATAAAACCGTTGGTTGTCTGAAAACATTTTTATTCAGATTTCTTTGAAATATTCCCCTTATGTAATTAAAATCACATGAGTCTTCTAGTGTACGTTAAAAAGAATATAAGATTAAAAAATATACCGTTAAATTTTCTATGAAAACAAAAAAAAATATTTTAAAACCGTTACTGAAGAACTCATAAAAATGCAATTAAAATTGAAATTCTTATGAATTAATTATTTTGCTTTTGTAACTTTTGCAAATGGACATTTCTTTCAAAGGGAAAATAAATGAATAAATAAAAAAATACCATTAGTGTTGGATTAAAGGCAAATCCATAAAATTCAGATGATCCTCACCAATCGGAAAAACTGAAGCAAAACCAAACAAAAATAACTCATTTGAAACTTTTTACAATCTTCAATTCACGCGCACTAGAAAATCAATTAACGTTTCATCAGCACTTGAATTCATTTTTACACACTCCACACATGTGTTACTTCTCCATTTATGGCGTTCCCATTGTTTATTGAAACTTCCGTTGCGTTTCTGTTACGGCAAATTAATTACGATGATCTTCCCGCCAACGTCACACACCGACATCGGCGACCCCACGATTTCAACTGACTCGACGAGCGAAACGTTACGGGTTAAATTCACAGCTCTCCAGCAACCGACAGCCGGTTGGGACTCCACTTCCGGTCCGGTGTCCGACCGTTAAAAAAAGTGAAAGCCCTTGAGGGATGGAATCTCGGGGGGATCAGACATGAAGACAGCGCCGATGCAGTTTCAATGAGAAGGTACAAAAGGGCAGCCGACGGGGGCTTCCGGCGGCAGCCATTCCTGTCGCCTTAAGCAGACGGCCCCTGAGCATGCGCCTTTTTGACTTATCGACCGAAACCCGCCCCTCACATATCTGACAAACGGCAGAAACCGTTAAAAACAGAAATATCTACACAAGTTCTCTGCCAGAGTTCATATTAGCTGTTGTTTTGAGTTTTCGGCGGTGGGCTTTACGACAGAGCGATGGGTTGGCGAAAACCGTTAAAATTGACCGCCGACATGGGAACGTAACGGCTATTTCACCCATAATGAACGGTCATCCGTACATTCCAGAAGTCTCAAGTGCCTGTAACAAAACAAAAAATTGCTTACATCGACAATTTAATTTAAACTCTATTTTTTTGTACCAAAATAAACCCCAAAAGACATTATATTGTAATTGTAAGTTTTCACTTAACATTTCCCAATCCAATTTCGAAAACGCCACTCCCTGCGATATTATTGAACTTTTGACTCAAACATCAAAATGAATGATCTTGAATGTATTTTTTCCATCATTCAATATCCGGGTCTGATTTAAAACAAACAATAGATCCGGAAGTAGAATTCTGGGCCGTTCCAAGGACCCCGAAATCCGGAAGTGAAGTGCCATGACGTCAATACCCTCTCACTCTCTTTTTCTCTTTATTTGGGATCCCGGAGAATATGTGTGCCGGGATTTTGTCGGTAACAGACAAACTAAATTTCAGGGAAGCCTTCGGTAATCCAACAGAGGGACACTTGGAAGACCCCTTGTATGGCCATCATCATTTTTATGCGCATATTTTGAGATTGTAACACAGAAAATTCTGTTGAGATTTTCCTTTTCCCTTTACATAGTGAAATGAGGTGCGATAAAAAATGTGACCTGTATTTTTTCCTGGATTTTGGTTCGGTGTCAACTCCTAAAACCCAGAAAAAATAAAGAAACATTAAGTAACACAAGTAAACAAATATATTCAATAAATGAAACGGCAGTAGATTCCACACTTGAGTTCACGCAGAACGCATAATTTATTCCTGTCGCCTCCCGCGGGAAAGTTTTGTAGTAATCACACAAGTTAAACATAACCAAGTCGAGCTTTATTTCTTCAAGACGACCGCATTATCACAATTTCTGTTTTCGCAGGCTAAACATTCAATAAAATTTACAAAACACGGAACCTTTCATTCAGGAACGCTGTTTATATTTCGGACTGTGACGCACAATTGCTGGAAGGACGGTTATTTGCTTCGTCTGCACAAAACAGAACCATGATTATCGTTTTTTAGAATCAGCCTCAGTCGAATTTGAAACAATAGCAAAAGATGATAATAAAAATAATAAAACGATAAGAGATAAAATATATCTCGTGGTCACCAAGAATATTTTTTTTCTTTTTAAAGTAGACGTTCTTTTTCGACCTGAACGGAATAAAAAAATCCTTACAGTTTTAGATTTCAAAGTTATTCTTGACACTATTTGAAGACTAAGGCTCAATGCTTTGTTACAGAAGGGGACATTTTTTCTAACCTTCTTCCCAATTCTGTATATTACAAAGGCCATCCAGATAAGAAAATTGAAAGACTTTTTTGGAAAAAATCACTGCCTCTTTTGTGGTCAATTTTTTATGTAAAATCGCTTCCTTGTTTAGAATAACATATATGTTACAGCGAAACACCGAAATCTGGAGAATATCGACTTTCAGTTGGTTGGTATATGTCCGAAATATTTGCTAAACACCCTTATTTCTTCACCATTTCTGTAATTGTCCCTATGTACAACAGTACAATGAAATATTCTATCTTTCATTGATGTATTGTGTAATATAAATAATAAAAATAATATTAAAAATATAAAAAAAATATAAGTTATAAAATATAATAAACAGTATATAAAATACTGCTGAAATTTAGAGGTGGAGGTTTTGATTATTGACCACTTTTTATTCTACTCATTATTGGGTATTTTTCTATTTATACGCCTTGAATAAAAGGTGCAAAAATTTTCTGATAAAAAAGAGCGAAAAAGAAAATGGTAGAATAAATTTTAATTTTTTCGAAATTTCGGTGACGTGAAGAGGAAATAAAAAGGAAAGCTGCAGAAGGCAAAAGGGTTCATAAATTTGGACGACCATACATAGGGGCTCGAACTAAATGAACCATAAAGCCACAGGCTAAGCTGAAATCCTGAGGTTGCCTCCCTGGCGGCATCTTTCAAGAAGATAAGAAAAATGAAAAAATTGAAACAAAAATACGAATTGGAGAATCCGAACTTTCCATCCTGAGGTTTTAAAAGGAAAGCAGATTTTGTTTTCCGCGTGAGTTGCATTAAAAATTTATTGCGCCACATGTCAAAATTCGTGGGTGGGTTCACTTGGGCCAAGGGATTCACTTACTCCCTCACTCGGGAAATTTCAATAGAAAAAATCTGCCTTTGAGACCCTCAGGCAGGGCACGTCTTATTCTTTTTTTTCTTTTTCTGCTTTTCCTTTATCCGCTTTGATTTTGATTAAATTTGCATTCAGTAGTTGTTCCCACTCTTTTATGGATTGGAGCCAAGTCGTTCGACATTCAGGAAGCTCACTATTTAATTAAATTTACTTCAAATTGGGCACATTTCGTCCTTGAATTTGACCTGCTTTATAATACTCTGAAGAAAAATTTTCAAAATAAAAAAATCTTTTACAACGTCCAAACCGACATGTAATCACGTTTAATTTCAAATGTTCAATCGTAAGTTTTTCCAGCAGAAGTTAATGAATCAAAACGTCGGATCTTTAACAGCTGAATTGTTCCTTCAGTGGCTGCCGAACTTTTTTGAGATTATTAATTATTCTGGAGATGGACAGGAATTTCTGGGAGGAATAATTGTAAAAATTTTCAGATAGCACGACAAAAAAGAAAATTATAAAATTTGTGAAAAATGCGATTTTTTTTTTCTAATTAGAATACTTCAAAAAGTTTTCCTTGAATAATTTTCTTTCGTCCTATCATTCTTTACCCTTCCATTTCTCTCTCTTTCTAGAGAAAAGAAAGTTGTTAAAGATATTTAGAATTACAGAAGTGCCGCTTAAAAAAAAAAGTTTGTGACTCTTAATATTAATGACATAAATGCAGCAGAGAAGAAGGAAAATGTTTTATCAACCCCCGACGCCCTCCCGGCATCCCCTCGAAAGATAAACAGGTTAACTTTTTGTCATCTATTTTATACTTTTTAAGTTTTACCCTTTTCTTGACTTTTCATCCTTTAAATAATTTACATTAAATTTTTTACTAAGGTAAAAATGATGAGTTTTCCTCATTTTACATCTTAACAAATTCTGACACATTCATGCTGAGGTTTGCGAGCTTTTTGTGTCGACGCCTTCTCCCAAGTGCTTTTTTCCCGCCGGGTAAGTCAAAGTCGTAGTTTAAAGAACATACAAAGGGAAGGCTCAAATTAAGGGAAAATGAGAATAAAAAAATCACTTATATCAGTGGTTTCCAAATATAAAAATCAAATTTCATAAGTACTCAACTGATATTATAATTTATTTAATGGCTACAGAAATAATATACAATACTATGTAAAAATATAATATATTAATTAAAAGAAATATAATAACAGAACAAAAAAAGAATGTACATTTTTGGTTTATATTCGAAAATGATATTTTGGAAACAGCAAAATGCTCCCCTTGCAACAGTCAGTGGAAACCATTGTAAGTAAATATTATTTATTTATTTATTTATTTTATTTGACTTTGCATTAATCACGTCTTCAATCAATTTTTATACCTGTTTATTTATTTTCTTCAAAAATTATTGGGAATGTAAAAATGTTGTTAGAAAATATAATTAATAATATTTTCTTCGTTTTATACTTTAAATTATTATATTATTTATTTATTCTGCTTTTTCTTTGAAATGTGAATTTAAGTTCTCACAGTTGCAAATATTATCGGTAGTTTTTTATATGCATTTTTAACTTCTAAATTTTAGATCAACATCAAAACCCACGAGGAATTGTAATTCATTAGTTAAAAACAATTATTTGTTCCCCTGTGATCCCTTAATGCCTTAATGCGACTTAAATTAAATTATAAATGATTTTAAAAAGGTTCATCGTGCATTTAAAGTCATCAGCTGTGTTCTTTCAAGCAGATCGTTTCCTCTCGCAAAAGCTTTTTATCAGTAATTAATTGATGTTTGAGTAAAAGGTACAAAAGCATATAAAGTGCAATGATCTCACAGAAAAGCGTAATGGAGATGTTTTGCCTGAAAATGCCACTTTGAAAAAGGCTTACTGAAATGTTAGGTGAAAAGGTAGAGGAGAAGAAACCCGACTGAGAAAAGGGGAGCTAAAAAAAAAGTTTTCGTCTTTGTTAAAAAACATTCAATTTAATCTTCTCGACTTTCACTTTCGTTTAACAATTTCAGTGAAAAACTAAATTCTAAAATTTCAAAGTTCTTTGGAAGAAGAAATTCGTTTTAATCTTTCTTTAAAAGAGGAGAATGAGAAGGAAAGATGGCTAAAGAAGAGAATTAGCTCGTCTTTGAGGAGAAAATCGGGTAATTGGTTGAACAAAACCTCAGTTCAAATTCCTGTATTCGAACCTTTTTCCGGAAGTCTGCTGGTTTGAGCCTGGATTTTTGAAAAGTGGTACAACCCATTCTCTTTCCTTCTATAATGCCTCTTTTCCCCTAAAAAATACATTTCTATTTTGTGGCGCATATATAAAAAAAATAGGCTTTGCAGTTTGCCCTTCTCAGGGAAAAGCTCATTAGTGAAGGAAGCTAAAAGTGAAAGAAGGTGAAACGAAATAACTTAAAAAAGTCTTCTTGATAAGAAAAACAATTTTGAGGTAATTAAGAGAAAACTCGTAAATCAAATTGCTTCAAATTTTTAATTACAGAAAATAATTTGTTTTTTCTTTTTCCCCCAATTAAGGAAAGTGCCAATTTTAGGTCCCTAACTCTGAGTTTAACGTAATGGTTTGAATTTGTTTTCCTCCCCTTCCCCAGGTTTTTTAATTTAAAAAGAAAAATTAGGAAAGTTTCGAATGTTTGGTTTACGTTTTCTTTATCCATTTTCTTTTTTTCTGTTTTCTCTTTTCTGTTTTCGCTTCTCTCTCAATTACTGAATGCACTATATCTTAAAAAACTTTAGTGTCAACAAGTATGAGATTTTCAGTTCTTATTCTCAAGTCCGGCACTGACCATTAAAATGGAAATAAATACAAGAGATGTATTCAGGTTTACTTATTCTACCTGGAAATTCTGTTTTTTTTTCCAATTTTTAAGAGGTAAATGTGGTTGTCTCTTGTGCCCTTGAACAATAATTTGTGATTCAATTACAAAAGAGCAGAGTCTAAATTAACATTAGTCCCTTATTACGGAAATAAAGGCAAAGTTTATTTAAAATTTCGGTCCATTCTTTCAGTAAAATCTGACTTTTCAACTTCAAACATTGCATAGGAAAAAAGGCAAACATCGTCTTCCTCCATTATTAGGAGGAAACAAAAAGCAAACAACAACTCTTTCTCTCGCATATTCAGTGAATCCGTTTTAAAAGCTCCGCTTTATCGTAAAAGCTTTTGCCAATTTATATGTTTGTGCTTCGGATTAATACCTTTGACTCATTAAGGATATGACGAATAACGGAGAGAAGAATGACTTCTCTTTTTTACATATCAGCCGTTAATACTTTTATTGGATTAGGATTGCTGATTTTTTTAAGATCATAACTGTGATTTTTTTGGCCTTACGTTGTGAATGGGGGGCGTTTTTTAGAGTTTGAAGATTGTTATTTTCATGTTAAAGGAAGGAAAAAATAAAAGAGGAACGTGAGAAAGAGGAAATCACCGCGTTTGCAATTATTTTCTTCACCACCACTATCAGAAACCGATGACGACGAAGATATCCAAGAGATGTCTTTTCTGAGAATTCAGCAACGACTTTTGGGGAGAACCGACTGATGTGGAATTATCTAAATTATTTTAAACTGCAGCTGAAAAACTGGATAAAGCTCAAAGCCTTTGTACCACATTGTTAGCCTTTTCATTGACTCAGCCCTTTTTCTCAGTATTCTGTTTTGAATTTTCCGCCATTTTGCCTAATATTTTTTGGGGAATAAAGAGTAATAACTAGAAAACTATTTAGCCGGGAAGAGTTTAAACTGGGCTTTGAAGGTGGAAGAGCTTTTTAAATTTATATTTTTTAACTTCCGTTTATTCTCTCGAAGTCAGAATTTCAATCCCTGAATCTGACAACTGAAAAAAGAATAAAAATGTGAAAGAAGTCTATTTCCCTTATAATTGCAGGCACATCGAATAAGACTTGAAAGGATCATCCACTTCAGAACTCATGGCATCAAATAAGAAAAGGGAGCCAGAGGAGGGAGAACTAAAGAAGAGGGAGGAGAGGGTTGAAACAAAACACTTTGATCCCCGAAATCTAGTATTATTTTTCTCAGGATTTTCCGTGCTATTTTGCATAAAGAGTCTTTGCTCTCTCTCTTAGTTGATGCGCTCTTCTGGGAAATTGAGAATCAGATACTTTTCCTCGAATTGACAATAATCTGAAAGCGCTGTGCAGATGAATATTGAATATCACCACGTGGTTTTACGCCTCTGATAACATATACAAGGAGAACGGTTGAAAATACATATGTGAAATTAACATCGCAGAGTAAAATGATTCAATAACCGTATAACGATAAAAAGTAAGCAACAGAAAAGTGCATAAATTCAAAAAAATGCTATATGTTAATTAAAAAGAAACAAAGAATTAAAATATATGTAAACAATTGTTTGAAACGATACATCTTTTTATATTCACAAGATAATGTCTGTCTTTATAGTTTTTAATCTATTTTACTAACTTGTTTCTGTTAGAAGCCCTGAAACTGTCATTTCCTGCTTTAATTAAAATTGCTTTTCTATTGTGCCTTATTTCCAATTAAATCCTCACATAATCGGCTTCGAATTCAGTCAGATTGGTTTGGTCCAACACAATTTAATGAAGCAGAATAAAGGAATGGATAATAAAGAGGGTGGGACTCTAAAATCAGAAGAAAGGGCAAAAACCTTAAAACTTTGATAAATGCATATAAAGGGGGAGAAATCTGCAGGTGTTTTTACTTCATATCAATTAAGGTCGTTAATAATTAAAATGAGTGTCGGTGTCATTTTATATTTCTGCTCTTTATTAAACGCTTTCCCGAGAACGATTTCCATCGAACCTTTCCGAAATGTCATTATCGATTCAGCCTCTCCCTTACCCCCCCCCCCCCTCCACCCCCCAAAACTCATTCTGACGTGCAAATAAAGACAAATGGATTCATTCCCTCATGATTTTTACCCCTTATTGAAACCGTTATTCCTGGAACTTATTGAATGTTCTAAGGAAAAATTGCTGGAGAAATGAGTTTTAACACTAGTCTGTGCAATGAAAAATAGCCAAGTCCTGCTAATGAGTCACAAAAGTGGAAGGAATCCATTCTTCTTCGTTTTTCAGACGTTTCAGTTGGTCCTCCTGGGGAGAAACTAAATGTTTTGTCTCGCTTTGAATCACTCAACACATTTTCGTTTCTAAAAATTTTTCTTTCTCTTCACTGTTCTATTTAAAATACTTCAAAGTAATTGCTGACTGATTTGATCATCGTAAATGGCAGTGATACAATGAATATTACAATACAGTAAAAGTTGATAATTTGTACTGTGTAGGTCTGTTTAGAAATATTTGCTGGTGAATAGAAATCGCCATTTTTTATGCCGCCATTATTTTATATGTTTTGGTTTCCGAAGTGACTCAAAATCTAAGCTCTGATATCTATGCTTCGAGCAAAATTCTTCATCCGAAGTAAACTTCAATTCGAATTTAACAAAAAAACTAATTAAAATGCATTAAAGCAGTCAGAGTTGGGAAAATTCAAAATGAAATTTGTTGTCTGAATTAAATAATTCTCCTGAAGAGGGTTATCGACTTTGCAAATGCAGTACACAACTCGAAATTTATTTTCTTCTTATTCGCGACATTATCCTTCCCTCCACTTGTTTTTAATCATCCACTTCGTTTCGGAACAGTCAGCCAGAAATGCAACGAAGAGTGAGCAAAAAATTGTTACAAAAAAAACGAGTCAAGGACAAGAGTTGGTCCTCTGTCGCATCCTCTCCATCTTTATTTAACTTGTCCATGTTTAACTTATGGAAGACCTTTCTCGAAGGTTCGGGATCGTTTGTCTGGGCCGTTGGCATATTCTTAACTTATGGGATAGTCCATAAGTAAAGATGGCAGACTGTTAACGGTCAGTGTTGCATCAGTCTCCTTTTGTGTCTTCCGGTTTTCGTGCAATATGTGGAAGGGCTGTGCGGTATTCTTTTTTCCTGAATCAACTATTTGTGGCATTGGTGAGTAAATAAATTTTGTAATTGCATGAATGGTTTTTCTTCTGAACTTTTTCTTCCAAACCCATTTTCTCCGTTGAACTGATCAATGCTTCTCTATTGTCATTGAAACAATGGTTTTAAATAATATGCAAATGATAAAATTAGGGAATTAAAAATTTAAAAAGTTTTATATCTCAATGACCCAGTTTGTTTCTTCAAGGTATGGTTTTTTTTAATACTTTAAGACAGTGATGGCCAACCTACGGCCCGTGAAGGTGTTGCATGTGGCCCGGTCTTATATTCCTATATTCACTCACGTATTTAATGATTTTACTCCATTTTAATTTTTAAATAAGCGATTATTCTATTATTAGAATAACTTTCAATTTGAAATTCTTTATTACCTTTCGCCAAAATTTTAAATTTACGCGAACGCTTTCGAATCTATTCGGTCACATAAGTCAAAAGGACTGCTTGCATAAAAATGTAAAAAGGGAAAGTCGGAAAAAAGAGGCAAAGACAATAGCCATGAGAACAGGAACGTAGTGAAAAGAAGAAAATGAGAAAAAGAGAAAAAGGGAAAACGAGAAGAGAGTAAAAACTAATTTAAAAAATCCATATTTAATTTTCACATATGCTGTGGCCCGCGAAATTACACCAAACTCAACTTTGGCCCGTACAATTTGAAAGGTTGGCCATCACTGCTTTAATGTTTTCAGTTGCAGTCAAAACAGTTTTCTAAGCAGAAATTTTTTAATTAAATTTAATTTTCAAACATTCCTTAAGGCCAATTCTCTATTGCTTAAATAAAAAAATCAGTTGAAAATTTGTAAGTTTTTAATTCTCAAAAATCAAATTTAAAAAGTGAAAAATGAGCTTTCTTCGAAAATCGATTTGTCATTTCAAAATGATATCTCTGTTCTGTACACATCATTAAACAACTGTTAGTGTAAAACAGCAAAAAATTCAATTCACTCATTCTTCTCAAGAGATTGCTGTTCTTTAGCTCTTAAATTTAAATTTCCTCTTTGCCATTGAACTCCCATAAATTTAAAATAATACAACAAATTCAATGCCATATTAACACTACCATTGACTGTTTTTAACTAATTATTATTATTGTCCAAAGTGTAAATTCTGAATGTAAAAATAAATGTAAAATTTAAATATCTGACACTTTTATCATTTTAATTTTTTTCAAAAATGGAAAATTTCATATTTTAAATTAAAATTTATCTTTCATTTAAATTTCAAACAAATCATTTGAAGCGAAAATAAGTTGTTTACAAAAAAGCTCGTAAGCAGCTTATGGGAAAGGCAAATAAATGCAATATCAGTAGAAGCGAAGTTAGGAGTAAATTCTGAACTGCACACTAATTGCAACTAATTGAGCATTCACGACAAAATTAAATCGAAATTAAATTTTGTTTACGGCTTTCTAATTTGATATTTCTTTATCACTAAAAAGAAAGAGATTATAATTACAGTTCTGTGATTTTTAATCAATACGGGAAGGTTATTCCGTCATCAAAAGAGGCACAAATTCAACCTAAAAGCCAACAAAAAGCCGTTTGTTTCAGAAAATCTCTGCGCAATGGCTCAAACGAAATGGTGGGAAATAAAGGAAGAACTGGAAAAGTCGTGTAATGCTAATGGAATGAGCACTCGAAAAAGAAAGCTGCTCATGACATTAATGAGTGGGCGTTCTTCCCATTCTTGACAAAATTAGAATGGAATTAATAAATGCAGAATACAAAATGTTTACACCGTCTGCAGAAAAACTAAAACGCGGCTAATAGCTTGTTGTTTTCAATTGCACCTTTTCCCGGTTATGCCTCGACTTAATGGAACAATAAAACTGATCTGGTCCGCTTCATAACGGTTGATACTATACTCAGTTTTGATTAAACTAAATTTTAATTTTAATTAGTTTTTATATTGTTTATTTAAATTCAAATATGAATATGAAAGCCCACAAAAGCTGTAATTTATCGATTCTCAGTCGTAAATTTTGTCGAAAAGCAGGCGAAAGACATCTGTTGTTTTTTAAATGAACTAAACGAAGCGTTGCTGACTTTTCGATTCGGCTGCTTGTGACCACGTGGCGCTGGATTTTAGATTTGGTTTACATTTGTGAGCTTCAAATTCGTTATGTGTAAAAATGTTGTATATTACAACAAATATTTTAATAATTTTTCCAGCATAATATTCTTTAATTTTATATTTTTACATTCATGGTTCACTTTCATTTGAAGATAAATTACTTTTCTTTTTTATTTATGTAATGCGAGGTGCCTTTTATTTATCTAGCTGCCATTTTATAATGTTAATAATAATACTAAACTCTTATTTCGCCCGTGGGCATTAAAAGAAACAACAATACAACAAACTTTTACAAATGACAAGCAAAGAAAAATTATAAATTAAATAAAGGTACAAACAGAGAACAAATCAGTTATAAAATTGTAAATTAAATAAAAATATAAACATTCATTAAATTAATTACAATACAATAAATACTTTATTTTGCCCTCGGGCATTAAATAAACAAAATACTAAATTTTTATAAAATGTGTAAAAATTTTAAAATTTATGCACTTGTATTCTGCCTTCTGCTATGCGAGAATCCTACACAAGTTGATAAATAAATAAATGACAATAATAAATAACTGTAGTAATGAACAACAATTAAAACAGGTAGTATTAGAGTTAGATGACAGATAAATAATTATATTGTATATAATTAGGGAAATAAGTCTTAGTAATAAATAAGTAAAAAACAGGGAACAAGGCAAGCACAAGGTTATTGACGGTGAGAACAGGAGACAAATAAAAATAAATAAACAGAAGTACATAATAAACAGAAAATGTATAATAATATAAATAATAAACACATAATAAACAGAGAGCTAGCTTCCATTTTATGACCTATTATATTGATGGTTTGACATAATTAATGTAGGTAATTTTACCTGATACCACTAAACTCCCAAATGAACGTAATTGAAGGAAAGTTCGTTGATCATTATTATATCTCGGTCTTTAAAGTATTCCTAAAAGTTTGGTCTATAATCTATCTTACAATTCTCACTCAGAGTCTGAATTACGACTTTTTTTAATGTCCCGACCCGCCAAACAATTAATCCAAACCACTTGAGAGGTTATTTGGTGGACTTTTTATTTTTGTCGCCCTTAGCCAACCCCGAGTCTAAAGCACGTGCGCTGAGTTATCCGGAAACAGAAGGCTTTTACATCATTTTAGGGAAAAGCGGTTAATCCCAAGAAAGGATAAGTGCTCTTTAAATTGTCACGTAGACGCTGGTTGTAAAAGCGCCTTTAACCCTCTTAATAAAAGGAGTTTTTAACTTAAATCACTCTAATTATTTGTTTTATACAGTATAAACTCAGCCGATTTTGGGCGGAGAATTCTCATGGAAGCAAATCACTTCATCAAAAAAGTTAAGATATAAAGTTCTGAAATTCAGATCGGGGGAAAAGTATTCTTTCTGCCTTTTTTTTCTGTTGGTTCATTCCCAACTTATTTTTCTCTTCATATTTATAACCTCGGTGGCGTTCATTATAAACCTTGATTTGTGTGGAAAGAAACAAAAAACTCTCATTGTTATGAATTTTAATTTAAATACAGTCCCATTCAAAAAAAAAGCCCACTCCTCAGAACGACCTTTTCTTGTACATCCGGCAGAGGAAGGCTGTGACAAACTTGCTCAGTCCTTTTGTGTTCAACTTTCCTCCCTTATTTCGATAACCAGGTCTTTTAAAACAGGGCAATCAAAATAATAGTTGAGTGAGAATTTATTTTCATTCTAACTGTTATTTCGTGACTCGAAAACGTTTGAAATTCTCTCAATAGATGGAATCTACTAAGATCCTGATACCCACCTGGAAGGGCTTGCAAACGTGTCTGCTTAGATCGGATGAGTTTCATGATAAAATTATTCAGAAATGCCAAAAATATATTTATAGCATCGCCAAGTTCAACCGGTAATTGCCTATATTGTAAATTTTAAAAATGTTTTCCATGAAATATATTATACATCGTTCAATAAAGAGATCTCGCTTCCGAATTCAGTCTTTCGTGACACTCTAACATTGCCTGGAATTTTCTACTTTTCCTTGAGAAGTCTTGATTAAGCGTAGGTTCGGTATAAGAAACCAGATTTCTTTCGCCCTCGCGAAGAAACACAACTGAAACAAAATGAATTCTCGTTTGATCATCTCTGTTTACACTCCCCCGGGAAAACAGTTTCATTTCATCTGTATTGATTATCACCAAAGTTCTTGCTCTTTGCGCGCAGAATTATCAGAGCTTCAAGTACCTAAGAGTGTATTGTAGCATTTCAACTATAGCTGGGCGAAACAGGGGTTATTTTACTTTCTTTTTCCATGGGGAATCCTTTTAGTATTTTTTTATATAATTTATGTATTTTACATTAAAAAAATTTACTTCTGTTTAAATTTAACGTACCTGCAGGTGAAAAAATCAAATTCAAATCCTGTCCCACATGTGAGTTCGTCTCTGCACATGCAACTGCAAATGTCTGGGTTCCAGATTTTCTTGTAGCATTTTCTTGCGTTGTGGCCATTTGGGCATTCGCAGCGGCATTTTTCCAAATTGTACCTTTGATATTTTGTACAGTCCTTTAAGCGAATGAAAGATTAGTGCCACACCGATTTAAGAGGAAGATAAGTAGGAATTGGGGCGATGTTACCTGAACTTGAACCTTGCAACCGCACTCGCATTTCGTGTGTTGCTCGACTTCGATGATTTTTCTTTCCTTTAAACGAAATTTTTGACCCCCGCGGTACTCCGCTATGGCGACTGCAACCAGAACAATTTCTGTATCGACTGGACGACATGAAAACAAGTCGTGGAGGCAACACCCTCTACATCTCTTTACCCTGGCACAGCGGGGGTAGTAGAATGTGGTCGAAGTGTGGTTTGGTTTGAGAGAAATCGTTGTCAGTTCTGGCATACACTTTCCAGTCTTCCCACCTTTTAGAAGACCTTAAATGAATTTTCTTATAATAATACAATTAAATTGTCTAAAGAATAAAATAGTATTGTAATTTTCAAGACTTACCTCCTGCGATTGTCTCAACTTCCATTCGATCTAAAACAAATGTCATAAATCAGTTTCAAAATTATATATATTATGCTACAAGAGAATTGAAATATAATTTGCAGAAAAAAGGTCATCGCGATTTTTCGCACAAATCTAATAACCCTATTTTCCCTCCATATCAAATCTTGGCGTCGATATTCCACTGTAAACTTCCCGAAAACACAGTAATTTCAAAGTAAAATGAGAAAAAAAAGAGATAGTTTTTTTGAAAATAACGGAGGATCAATTTCGAATTCATTTAAACGCCACTGAAATGGAAGAATGAACTCACTCAGTGACAAATTTTCATTTTTAAGATATCCATCACAAATGAAAATTTGAAAACCGAAATATAAATGTCATCATGTCGCTAAATATTTCAAATTTACTTTTCGGGCATTCGATGATGCAGGAGAGTCAGTACTCTGTCTTTTACAGATGCCCTCGCATACGTGTCTCTAACAGACGGCCCTTGTTGGCTAATTTCGAACCGTTTTTATCACTTGAGCTTAACAAGAGCTTTTGTAATTACCTAACAATTCTGGTTTTTCTACTTCCACCATATTGCTGAAAAATTCATCGACGTTTGATAGCGCATTCAGACGGCGAATCAAATCCAGAGGAATTTCCTAAAATACAATATAAATTATTTCCCATTGATATTAGTAAGATGAAATAAGGAAAACCGGGAAATATAAGGCAGATTACGAAATCAATTTTCTCCTATTATATTTCCTCGATTAATCAGTTCACTGTAAGATTTACCGGTGTTGCAATTTGTTCGGTCTCCGGAAAAAGGATCCTGCTTTTATCTTCTCTATTTTCCGTTTGGTCTTTAACGCAAAACGCCAAATTGATTGCAAAAACTACGACGCAAATACTTCTCTTCGCTGTCATTGTCAGATATTGTTAACCCCAGTTCACTTTAAAAAATTGCACTTTGACTAAATAATTACGACATAGCGAGGTAAATGTTCTGGGCGTGTTCTCACCGAAACTGATTTGCACAGGGGCTGAACCACATTTTCTGTAATTTACCGTCTTCAGGTAAATTTTTCAGGCTTCTTATTGGCCACTGAAATAATAATAAAAGGAAAGACCCTAATGATTACCTTTATATCCGTTAATGTTTAAGGGTTTCGCATTTGAGGTTCATTCAACCTGAATTATACATTTGCAAGGGTTGGGGGTATCAAAAGTTAACCGCAAGCATGAGATCAGTGATATTGGGCGTCCGCATTCGAAACAAAGCACCGTTTTAAATATTGAGTTGAAAGGAGAGAGAACTTTTAATTGTCCGAGTTTGTTTGCCTTCTGAGCTTTTCCCTTCCGTTTCTTAGAGACTTTCCCTCCGTGCGTTATTCAATGTTTTCTTTTGATGAGAAAAGTTTCTTTCAATTGTAAATGAATTGCAAAGCATGAAACTCGTAATAGGATATTGATTCGGTTTTGAGTGTAATCTCGATCTCTTTCAAGTGAAATCCCAAAAGGATATTGAATTTTATCGACCTTCCTGTTGGTTATTAGATCGAGGCAAGGAATACAGTTGCAAGCGAAGACACGAGAAGGAACTTTTTTGTCGGTGAATATCGAATGAGATTTAAATTTGTAGTTTCCGGAGGAAATTCGACTAAAACACAATTCCTTTCCGATACACCAATCCGCAATTTCTGTTAAATTAAGAAACCCCATTTTCAAAGAGGAAACCATTATATCTTTCACAGGAAGCTCCATAAGGTTCCTGTGAATGATGAATGATGGCAGTGTGTAAAAGCAATTCAAAATGTGAGGTTTTACGGAAATTGTGAATTCAAAATCAGACAAATAATTATAAAAAATGCCTGTATATGTTGCGGCTTATTCTGAAACTCTACTCAAGGGGTGATGGAAAGATATCACTGGAAATTTGAAAAGGTCATAGTGGGATAATTTGTTTTATTGTGTCTCTAAAAAAACGGAATTTTAAAACTCCAGAAGGAAAAATTACTGTTTATTCTTATTGCATTTTTATAAAGTGCAATTTTTCCAGAAATTAGCTTCCAGGTCACAGCATTTAAATTAGAATGCCTTCTTCCATCTAGTCTCTAATACCTGCCGTATTCACGTCTTCTTCTTTTCTTCCATTTGAATTGATTTTTATTCCCCATTACCCATCTGATAATGTCATCTTTTGTCAGTTAAGTATTAGAAATTATGCGAAATATTCGAAAGCGGACGGGTTTGAGAAGACTGAAAAAAATTTTTCATTCTCCATTTAACGAAGAAGATATTTTCTGGTTTTAATAAAAACGTGAGATTCTCTTCCGGCGCAATGCAGCCGTTGTGCAATTGAATGATCGTTGATTAGGTCTCTTGGGGGCCTTTTATTTTCATAACGACCGCGCTGACGAGTTATTAAAATTTCAAGCGATTAAGGCCCAAGAGGTTGTGATTATCTTTAATTTTTTACCGTCTCGTTTTGAGTTTTATTTTCGGCCCAGAACCTTATTAAGGCTTTTCGAGTTTTACACCTACTACAGTTTAAGAGCAGTTACACAAACGTGTTGGGAGTCATAATAGATAAATGCCACGAATTTAATCAGCATTATAAAATGCTGAAGTGGTAAACATATCTTCCAGTTGAACTAATCATTCGTGAATGACGGGAAAATTTGGTTTCAGCTGTGAAACTAATCTGATTTTTTTGAGTAAGAATAAAACATACGTTTTATGCCCCTTTTATTATGTAGTGTTTTATAAGAAAAAGCAACTCCAAATTCAACCGCCTTGAAGAGGAAGCCTTTAACCGACATAAACCCCGTCACCTCAAATCACGTCAATTGACAACGAAAACCATAATCGGCTTAGCATTTGGTTTGTTTCTCTTTTCCATCTCTGCAGCGGAAAAGCAGAAGGCGGAAGAGACACGAAAAAGAGGTCACCCTCGTGAGATGAAGAAACCGGAGAGGAATTCCAGCAGTAGTTTTCCAGGTTGGAAAGAATCCCGCTGGAAGCGCTCCCGTCGTTGGCGGCCTTTTTCGCCAGATGCCGGGAGAGCAGAGTCGGAGAGTGAAGTCGTTGCACCGGTTTCCCGCGTAAAAGAACCACGCCTCTGCGGTTGTCTCGCGTGCTTAGTGCTGACTCTTATTTAAATTTTGGGGATTGTGTTGCAGGTAACGGACATTAATTGGTTTTTATTTAGATAATTATTTTTAATGCTGCGAGGAGGGGACTTAGTTTGCTATTAGTGGGTCTGCGGCAGACTCTCCTGTCGGGGTGCAATCAGAGAAAAACAACATTAACCAAATACGTGACTGAATTTTTAACTGGAAGACTTTCATTTGGGATTTTTCTCCTCTTCTTGTAATTCGTTTAAAAAGGTCTCTTAATAAGACTTTGGAGTTCTAAGCGATTTTTCAGAGGTTCTGAATGCCCCTGAGGTTTTTTTCACTAAATTTAGGAATTTAAATTTTCATCTGTAGGATACACATTTGAAAGTAGTTATTCGACGAATATTTATTTAAATTTTGTTTATTGGCAGATTTCATTTTTGGTCTATTATTTAATTGGTATTTTTTGCAGTTTTTAATATTAAAATTTATATTAGCTGTGATTCGAAGGTCATTTATTTGAGTTATTGTTTTAATGGGTATCTCTTTTTGATAAACTAAATGTCTTTTTGTATTAGAATGAGCTTTTAAATGCTTTTTGAAACAGGGCCACTGTTGTCTTTAATTGGAAGATGCCTCATTGAAAGTTAATTTTGTCTGCTTTTTTTTCCCTAATTCCCTTTAATAAAACTGAATGGTCGACTCTCGTGTTTACTCTTGCTACCCTTTTCAAGGGTACATACACCCTGTCATTGCAGTGGCAACGATTGAGGGTGGTGATGGTGGACAAATGTTGAAAGGAAAGAGGAAAACAAATTAAAAAGCTTGAGGATAAGGGTTCAGTCGTCGACTACAGATTCCATAATTTTAGTATTGCTAGAATTGAAGGAAATACTTTTGTTTTCGATTTTTAAGAACGAAGAACTTGGGCGAAACCTAAGTGACTCGACTTGTCTCAATGATTAGAAAAAAACGTTTTCTGATATCCGGGGACCACTGCCAGCATTTGTCTGAGAGATAATACGCAAATGAGCACCCTAAAAACAAAGATAAACTTTTAGCACCTCGCTGAGGGTCCTGTTCGAAAGATTAAATTCTTAAAATTCGCCCCTAATCCTTCGTCTCGCTGTCCGTCTTCTTCATGGTCGCTTCTTAGGGCAGTGACAATAAATATACACCATTAAAATGGCATCGTTCATTGTTTTATAAAAATTCATTCTTTAAGATTGGATGAATAAAAAGTTTAAGGACCGGTGAAAAACACTGTTGAGGCGCAGGTTTCTGTATTATGCAGATGAGCTCCTATTTTGTTAATCCGAAAAGTTTTTTGTTTAACTTTTAAATAAAATTTTTTAAATAATTTTTGAGTTTTAAGAATTCTTAGCATTTTTATTTGATAAAAAAATTTCACTTCATCTCTGTTTAAGTTCTCTATTTTTTGTATTATTTCCGTTTTAAACTGTTTTAATTTTATGATTTCCTCCACAGATTGTATTGTGTCACGTTGCTTCCAAAGTTTTACAAACAATAATTTCGGTTTATCTAAAGATTTATGGGAGAATTATCTTTAAAATGATTAGTGTTGTCCGAGAATAATGAAAGTGTCGCATATTTGGAGAGCCTTAAGAGGAAAAAAGAGGACATCACTACTGTTTAAAAACAATTTTTGCTCTTGGGTCGTATAATGCTTTTGTAAAATATTGATGTTTCAACTCAAATCGAAATGGGAAATTTAAAAACTCAGTTTGCAAAATTTCAGGACTTAAATTTCAATATTTCATCGCAAAGTCCTTTTTAATGACATTTCTACAGGGTTGGTTCTCTTTTACCGGTCCTCCTAAGATGTTCTGAAAACTTGGCGGTGCACGAGATGGATGAAAAAGTGGATTCAGTTATGAAATCTCGGGACCCCAGGGACGATCTCTGGTGATTTCACCAAAGGGAATGTAATTTTTCGTGGCTTGTTGAAACTCAATTTGAAAAATTGCTCAGGAAATGAATTTCATTGGGACTCCGGGAAAAATCCCAAGTTTATTGAGTATTTTAATCTAATTAATTAGAAAACTCGTGAGTGGTAACGGCCAGAGAAGGTAGACAGTTTTTAAGTGGATCCCTTTCGATAAAAATGTTCAATGAAACATTAGAAAAACTTTGATTTTTAAAAAAAAAAAGAAGCAAATTTAGAATTGGGAGCAGGAAACGGAAGTGAAAGCAGCGCAGAAAAAGAAGAAACGTAAAAAATTTTTCCTCAGTTTTCTGCCTTTTCCGCTTTGCTTGTCATTTTCTTACGTTTGTGCACATTTCCTGTTATCTGTTTTTGTATAATTTTAAGAGCTATTTTGCGTAAACTTTTCGCATTTGCTTGTGAAAACTTATTTGAATTCTGCCGGACATTTTTAGCGCTTTCATTTTAATTGAATGAAGTTTTGAATTTTTTTGTAGCATGTGGAAAATCTGTGCAGAGTAAAAATTAACACCGCTTAATTTGAGCAAGCAACAGGGGAGTTATGAGAGTATGACTGAAACGAATTAAAATCTCTAAATAACGACGCACTCTTTATTTTAAAAGCTTTGGGACAACGGGAGAAAATTTTAACTGTAAAATGGACGATTTCAGTCGTTTAATTTTCTCGCAATACATTTTTTCAATTGGTCGGATATCTCAGATAATTTGACCATGTTTTGAATGGCAACAGAAATTGGTGAATGCTTTATTCACCAAATTCAAGTTATTCAGTTCATCGAAGCGAACATAAGCTTCTACTTGGAACCCTGTGAATTCCTGCTGATCATTGCTTACAAACTTTTCTACAGAATATTTTCCATTTCTTTTTTTAAGGCGGTTTTTTGTTGAGCGATTTATCTGAATGTATACAAACTTTATGCAGTTTCCTTGCTGAATATCAGAAAACAAGTGTTTCAGGGGAAATATTCTTTTCCAAAGGCACTCGTCTGAGCAGATTGTGTAACGAGTACTCCAGCCAACTGAATAAATGAAATATCGTATAAATACAGAGAAATGTTAATGCGTTATTATAAAAGGATTATAGAGTTGACGCAGGAATTTTACTTATATAATTACCCTTAATTATCTGCTTCCGCGGTAAAATTTTTTCTGCAAATTTTTAAATGTGTGGTTTTCGAATAACTCAAGACAATTGTCCCGTATTGATCAGATTGTAGCCAATATTCAGATATTAAAGGTAAAGCTACTCACTTCGTAAAGAGATTTTGGTACAGCTTTCTTTATCACTGATATTTCAGCAATAAATATTGGTTTTATGATGCGGAAAAATAATGGCAAAGATAAATAATTCGATTTGAGAAAGAGCTCGAAAAACAACAAGAGGCGGAACTGAAATTAATTATCTTTCAATATAATTTTAAATTAAGCTTTGAAAAACTTTAAATGATTAAGATGAAATACAGAAGTGCTGATTTGAAAGCAACTTGAAAATTTCAAACAGGTCGGCAAAAGGAAATTGGGAAATCTTCAATAAATTTATTCAGGACCGGTTCAAAATGCTGAAAGTTTATGGTCATTTTGTAGGCCGTTTCAAGTCTGCGGACTTAGAAAAAAAAAGTAGTCGAAGTTGTAAAATTTTGAGGATCTCTTTCCCGTTCAAACTAAGCCGAATCGGAAAAATAAAAAGTTTCGAGTTCTTTCACTAAAATTCTTCCTTTCATAAATTAAAAAGTTCGAATGAAAAACCTATCATAAATCTAAAAAAATCCGAGACCAAAAGTGTCAGGCTTCTGCGAAAACATCCCCATCCTCCCCTAGAGTGCGAAAGCTCGAGAATGAATTCAGGGTGAAATATGCGGTGTTCATACTCACTCAGTGAAACCTGAAAATAAAGCGCTGTCGTGGGAGATCCTAGGGGATGTTTAATTTAGTCTTGGAACGAAAATTCTGATAGAGAGAGATAAGAATGGAGATGGAAAGCGGTTTAATAGATCGTTACACCGCGCCGAGAAAAAGTCCATTTACTTGGCGATATTTGTTTACCCATCTCTTAAATCGGGATTCGAACGAATGAGTTTTTATTGAAAGAAAACATTTTTCTCTACTTGATGTAATAAATTTGGAATTTACAGATCAAGCTCCTGTTAAAGTGTAATACTTGACGAAGATACATGGCTGTTGCGCCCTTATCTCAGAGATCATTTTCCGTTTATTGTATTAAAGATCTTCGGTGACTGGAGGTTAATATCTTTCCAGGCTGATACAATTTTAAAAAGTGTTCAAAGAATCATCTTTTATAGTGGAAAACAATTTAGAGATTATAAATTTTTACATTGTGGTGTAAAATCGCAAAAAAATTTTATTTATTCCCCAAGGGTGCAATGATTCCTATGGCGTTGCCCAATCTTAAGAAGAACAAGAGCTTTGGATGTTTATCTTAACAGAATGCCAAGCAGTCTTGTTTTCTTCTGAATGTATCGAACTTTCAATATTTGCAAAAGGGAAATTCGATCCAAACTGTTCGACGCCACTGCCGAATAATTACGACGAAACTGACATTTCCGATCAACAAATATTTGAAAAAAGGCAAGCACAATGGGATCAGCTGTTCCTTTACGTTTTCATACCCCCTTAAGGCCATTTGGACTAAAAACAAATTTCGTTTTACTCGGAAAGTGATAAATGGAAACCCCCGAGTTATTTTGCGTTTCATCTTTTGGGGGCGAAAAAGCTCGATTTCTATCGGTCAAATGCTTTTTGCGCCTTCAATTTCGACTAACTGCTTGAGGTGATAAACTAAAACCTCAGAATCCTTCAGAAAGAGAAAAAACCTTCTCAATAAATAAAAAATATTTCGTTCAGTTGGTTGGAAACCGGTGGAAAATCCTCAAATCTGGAAATCACCTACCGACTAATAGCGTTGGGGCCTCTCAACTTTCTTCGCAAGTTACGATTGGTTGTTTTGTTTCTCGCTTTTCTCCGGTTGAAAACATTCTTTTCCTCATCGGATGTGGAAAATGTTATGAAAATTTGAGGTAAATTTCGCTTTCGAGAAAAATTATAATAAGTATTAATAAAAAGTGTCATTTACGAAAACTTTGGTTTCTCAGTTTGACGTTAAAAGCTATGATATGAGTTGAAAGGTGTAGTAATTATTTTTTTCTCTTGGGTCTTTTTTAAAGTGGTAATTAAATCGTGGCACTATTTTGCACGAATGGTATTGTGTTGTTAGATTTAGGCAAAAAAAATTCAAAAACCTGACTGAAAAATGGCAGTAACAATTGGTTAAAATATAGGTAGGCACCCAAGTCTGCTAGATTCTATTTTTGGTGAGGATTGGTAATCAACTTGAAAAATAAAAATTATTAAATCTTATAAAACTATACGTCATTTTACTTCATTTTACTTCACTTATAAAGTGTACTTTTTTGAAAATTTCTAAAGAAAAGAGCAAGAACAAAAGCTGTTTGGATTTATTTACTTTAAGGTTTTGTCACGGGGAAAAGTTAATTAGACGTTAATCTTTTGCAATCATTAAATATCAAAGCATGTATCTTCTAAGCCCTTTACTGTGCCTTTACCGACTTTTCAAAAACTTCTGCATATATGGTTAATGTCGAATTGAAAGTTTTAAATTTGGCCCTTTTGAAAGTTTAATGAATCAAGTGTAGTCATTAAAGCAAACTTATTGACAGAGAGTTCCGCGCCAATGATTTTTATTTAAGTCATAACGGGTTGGGACATATCAAAATTAAATACATAAACAAAAATAAAAATTTTCGAGGAGCTTTTAAAATTCTTTGATAACTAAAACGTAGTAAGGCTTACTGTGTGTAGACGCTCAGGCGAAGAGGAAACATTCTTTGAAAATAAAAATTGAGGGAAACTGCTCTTAAGGGACGAGAGTGATCATTGCAAGTATTTTATTGTTCAAGTTTTTCATAATAGTTACTACTAACTGCATTTTGAAATAATTAAATAATATTTAAGAGTCTATAAATTATCCGTTTTGTTCGGGTTGAAAAATTACGATTGGTGACATTATTTTTATTTAGAGTTAAGTTTTGAAGAAATAGTTTGAGAAGTATACGGTGTAAATATACCCGTACATGCATAAATGGTTCCAAACATTAGAAAAAGTTTGGCTGTTTTCAAATTGGGCTGATGTCTGACTTTGTTCGGAAAAATAATGATTTTCCAACTTCCCCTCCCCCCCCCACGCGCAGGAATCCCTCTGTAAGGCCCAATAGTATTCCCCAGGTGGAAAGTCACCGCCCTTCGCTTAATTTAGGACTTGAGAGATTCGGACGCAATTAATTTTGTTTGTTCTGAACTTTTCAGCTCAACGATTTTTCTCTTCTCTTCATTCAGGATTAGCCGTAATGTGAGTTTTGCAAAAACAGCAAGTTTTTATTCGAGCTAAATACGGGATAAAATATTTCGACTTAACAGAAGTATTATCATTGGGAAATGGGGAGAACAAAATAAATAAGAGAAGAGTGCGGCGTTTTTTTTATATTTATTTGAATTGTCCTTAGAGAATCAGGGAAAAACAAAAGCCAATCAGATTTACTTACTCTTTTCATTTCTGTACTCAATCGCTGCATAAATACGTACATTTGAATATTTCACGTTACTGAAACGTGAATTTGAATACAGGTTCCTTTAATTTTTGTTTTTTTTTTGGAAATCATTGTTTTAAAATTGTTCGTTAATCTTCGTCTGGTTAAAGAAAGAAAAACCGAGATTTTCCAACCGTATATAGGCAATTCTCGAGCAATAATGAGGTTTTTTAAAACTTTCCCGTCTTTTCCTAATGTCTTGAAATGTTGTTTTGCTACAAAATTTGAAGAAGGTTAAGGTTGCTAAAAGTAGGGAAAAAAGAGTTTCCTATTTTCAGGAATTATTTTCTTAGGTGTCGTACCAGAATGGTTTTCCTTCTTATCTCGTCTTTTTTTTTTGTTAATTGACTCACAATGTCAAGCCGGTTTCGTAGTTCGGGGATTAAAACTTTTTTCTGACTTCAAAAAAAAAAAGATCGGGTCCAGAACCCTTTGCCGAAACGTCATTCAATCAGGAAGCTATAAAATTCTGATGAGAAACAACAAGAGGCTGTAGAAAGACTGACGTTTTGTCGACAAGAGAGGAGGAAAAAAAAAAAGAAAAATAAAGACAATAAAAAAGAATTTTCGAGAGAGACAAGCGTGAGAATTATTAAAGGAATTTAGTCAGGAGAAATACGACGCCATTTCCCGTACAATGGACGGTACATCTGCTGCATGAAAAGACCGCAAATCATTGCATTGCTGACGAAGCTCCTGACAAATGGGCAGGGTTGCATGAATCCCTTTATTGAATAGATTGCAAAAAGTGCGCAGTTTTTCCGTGATCAAATAGCCTGGAAGGCAGGAGGCTCTTTGAAAGCCCTTTTGTACGTATCAGGCACATTCTTCGGTTTTTCAGCTTCAACCTTCTGGGCAAAGGTTGTTCCGATAATCTTTAATCGTTTCATTGTTTTTCTGTAAAGATAAAGAAACGTGAATTTTCAGCTCTTTGTTGCTTTGGATTTCCAATTTTAAATGCTGCTTTCTCGATTTTTCGAAATTCGTTTCTCGCCAAACCCAAAAATCTATTCAACGGGAGGGAATGGGAATGGGATACTTTCCAATTTTTATCTCCTTGACTTTCTGTTTTATAACCTTCTCTGCGGAACTGAAGAAGGATAAAATGTACGTTTAAGAGATTTTTACACCGTCGGTTGTCAGCACTGGTTATTTGGGGGCTATAAAAGACCGCTGTAACTTGCAGAGGATCGCCCGGAGTCGAACAGTTTTGTCATGTTCACAGGCTGAACCTCTAAAAGTGGTCACTTTAAAAAGGTTTATCGTAAAAGCTTTCCTAAATAGGAAAAATTAACTGGCTTAGTTTTGGGTTACCTTGATGGAAAAGTATTACGATCCGTTCGTGCAATTGAAAAAACTTTCCAGTTCAGGTGGGGGGGGGGTTGTGTTAGGGGTGTTTCCGTCGGGAGCATTCGATCACGTGTCGTCTGCACTTAACGGATTTTCAACATTTTGGTTTCAAATCTTTCTACCAGTTTAAAGTTCCTTCATGCGAAGATAAACGTTAAGAAAAGGGATAAATGCCGTCGCAATCAATAAATGGAAGAGAGGTTGTAAAAAAGAAATGAACCGGCCATGGGACAGAAGGGAGGGGAAAGAGGTCATTTTGACTGAAAATTTTCAACGGTCACCCCCAATGAAAAATCATTTTGCTTTTGCCGAAGAAGTGAAAAGGTTGACGGTGAGTTTTAATGAAGTTTTCCATGGTCAGCAGTATTTCACAAGAAGACTCAAAATGTCCGATAAGAAAAAAAATTCTTTAAAAAGACCTTTCAGTTTTTCTTATTTCTTTCCCTTTTCTCAGTTTATCTTGAAATAAAAAATTCTGGTTGATTAATTTCGTTTTTAAATGTTCCAGTTTCCGTTTCCACCCATTTTTTTTTAACGCCTTCTTCACTGTGATCCTTCTCTTTTTTGAAACATCGATCTCCCAACATTCGTATTAATTTAACTTTCACATAACTTTTCATTCCGGTGTCTATTCACTGGAAATCATTCACAATCCTTATCCCGGTTTCGGTTATAATTTGTTTTTATGTTCGCACATCCAATTGTTTTAACCTAAATTGGTTTCCCCATTTGACCCAATTAGGATGTGAAAGGTTACAAAAACAATAAAAGCCGCAGTGCTTTGTCAATGTTGTGTGTTTTCGTTTTTAATTGAGTAATATTTATTAAAAGTAATAACGATATAATAAAAAAAGCGACACTGTCATTATTGTTCTTCACCTGACCCGTACATTTTAATATGTTCACCTCTGATTAGTGCTTTGTACCGTACATTATTAATATTTATTTGGACTTTTTTTAAATTTAAAATTTATTAAATCTGAGAAAATAAACCGAAAATGTAGAGCCTTTTTGTTTTTCTGCCTATTCTCATAATGTCGGGTTTTTTATTTCTCAATCGACTCTATTAAAAATCTTTTTATATTCAAAGGAATTTTCATTATTAATAAATTCTTTTCGCCTTTTCAGACTCTTTCAAGTTGCAATAATTCTCTGAATAATAATGAAATTTTTGGATTCCATTAAGACTCCTGTAAAAAAAGTGGAATGGGGCTTGTTAACCTTTCTCAGCCTGTGAAAAAGGCTCGGGGTTTCAAAAGCTCGGCATATTTTTGTTTTTAAACTCTTTTAACAACCAAACGGTCGAATACGGCTCATCTTTTTCGGAATTCACAAATGATTGCTTTGACAAATGTAATGTAATTGCATGATAAAGTGTTTTAGTATATTATATTATAAATAAAAAACCTCGCGTAAAGTATTCTCTCACTTTCAGTTGTTTTTCAAACTTTCCTTTTCAGGAATAATATGGTTTTAATTTAGGGTAGAATGGTTTATGTGTTGCATAATGCTGAAAAACAGTACAAACTGTCCAACGCAAAATGCATTGATATTCCAGTAAGAGACGTCGGGAAACAATAATCGAATTAAAGTGTATTCCCGCTCTCATAACTTCCCGATAATCCAATCAAATTTAAATGTATCCCTTTTCTTCCCGTAAAATTTTGTTTCTCACTTATTTCTATCATTCAGATTAATTCCCGGAAGGTGATATTACAGAGATCGATCAGCAAAAAATCGCGAAAACCGAGTTCGCTCGCTGATTTTCTAAAGCTTCTCTTCCTCTTTCACCTTCTGTTGTAGGGTTTGCCCGAACGTTTCTTTTTCAACATTTATCTTCTTTCCCATGCAGTGACCCGGTCTTGATTACGTTTTCAATTCTTCTTTCTTTCACCCTCCGGGGTCAAACGATTCTCTCAATTTTATGCGGAACACCGTTTTATCCATTCTTTGAACAAAATTTTTTCTCTCTGTTTTATTATTAACCGAAACTTATCACTTCTCTTTGAGAATCTGGACTTTGGAATTACGAGGTGGGAATTTTTTGTGAATTTTTCTGTTATTATTTAAGGGAAAGCTTGGAATTTTATTGGAGTTGCCAAGGCTTTCATTAATAAGCTCCTTTGCATACATTTGCTCATCTAGACATGTGACCCACTTTCCCGAGAATTAACAAGTTCATTAGAACCATGGAGAGGCATGGTAATGAACTTCGGTTTTATCCTTCTGTTTGTGATTATTTGAGGGATTATTAATTTTTCAGAAAAGCATTTGGGGATCCCAATGTGGCGAAGCGAAAGCGAAATTTCTTTGCCGCAGCGATCGTAAACGAAGCGAACGGTTTAAATCCCCGAATCGCGCCTAAAAATCAACGCAGAACAAAGTTAAATTTTGTAAAAAAAAAGGTTTTTTGCTGAAATTTTTTGACGAGGGACGCATTTTTTGGCTTTGATTAAAGAATTTAGGCGGAAAAAGGTGCAGCGAGATCCTCCCGTGGAGCGCCCAAAAGGTGGTGAAAGGCAAAAAAAGACCGGAGAAAAGAAAGAAGAAAAAATTACATTTCATTTAACTCGAGCTTTTTATTTTTGCATTTGCATGTGGAAAACCGGTTTACGCCATTGTCTAGCAAATGGTTTTATTTGTTTTTCCTTAAAAAATTTTTCCGGGGGATTCGAGCAACTTTTTTGTTTTAATTTTGTTTGATGGTTTTATTGACAAAACATGTACGTGATGATGGCAATTTTTTTTACGGGGGTATTCTGCGTTGAAAAACTGCCACTTTGAGGGTTTTTGCATCAGTTTCCTTTGAAAATCCCAACAACTTTTTCAGCCAATTCATTCAGTTTTCTAAAGCGTCAGAAATTATGGGGCGAAAGAAATTTTTTTTATAGGGAGAGGATCGCGGACATGAAAGATTGTGGATAGTCAGCATAATTACGTGCACAGGAGAAGTATTTTAACTCTTTGGGCGAATGTAATTTCAAAAGGTGAAATGAGCACTTTGCGAGGTAAGCAGTTTACAGATGACATCTTTCACCTAATCCAAAACATCGGGTAAGAACCTCCAAAGGGAAAAGGGAATCCTCACGAGAGGTTTCAGTATAACCACGTTTTTGAAGACTTTGATCTCATAAAATGACTTCAGACGGGGAGAATGATTTTGATACTTTAAGTAAAAATGAGCCCGGACCTTTAGGTTTAACAGAAGGGCGGGAACCCTCGTCGAAATTGTCGTTTTTCCTTAAGTAAAACAAATCTCATTACAATCAATGTACTTTCCTATTTGAGCTTAAATTTAACCGAAATAAAGGAAAATAAAAACACGGGTTTTACACTCGCGATCCATTTCCTTCTATCCTCGACGGCCTTGTTATTCTTCTTTTTTCTCTGCCTCGGGCTAAATACATCACAACTCCATCTCTACCCAAACATTTAATTCTCCTCTCAGATTCTTTCTCTTTTTTTCGGTTTGTTCACTCTCACCAATCAATTTGTCTTTTGCCGGAGGTAGTAAGCGCGACCTGGCTTTTCTTCCTTGCCGATTGCCTTTTCATCCTCCCAAATGCTCCTTAGCTCTTTTTTTTTTCCTTTGGAAGGATTATTGTACATTCTTGGTCTTGGGAAACGAACACAGTAGCAGCGGAATAAACTTAATGACAAATCAATTCAGGAAATGATCATAAAATTTCAACTGTATCGGACTTTTTAATGTTTTGATCCTTATTTTTGGCCTTTTTGAAAAACTGGAATTTTTGCTAAATGAATTAACATTGGCCAAATATCTATGAATGACTATAATTCTTTTCAAAAATGTAAAAAGCAAACATCGTTGATGCAACACCATTTAAGCGAGAGGGAAAGTCAGTGGGGAAGACGCGAAGGAAAGTGTTTCTTGAAATTACGCTTTTATTGTGATTTTTAATTTTTCCACGGCTGTGCCCCCGTTTTAATTTTATCCTTTATTGTAAAATGATTTCTTTCGGGGTGTTGAAAAATATTAAGTTTTGAAGCAAATTACTCGGTAAAGAAAATTCTATTAAAACGAAGTTTGACATGTGACTAATGTCGGCGGTCGGGAAATCGATTTGCGATAAAAAGATGTTAAAAAAGGGGAACAGATGAAAACTAAGCCCTTAAAAGAACATAATAAAAAACGGGGAAAAAAGAGAACAAGAAAAAAGGGGGAGAAAAATGAAATTCGCAATTTTAAAAGAAAGGAAAGAAAAAAAGATTATTATTCACTTTTGCCCAAAGCAAAAGATTCCCAGTCGTCCCTCTGCTGCTTTGCTTTCCGCTAATTGCTTTTTTATTTTCCCCTTTTTACTTAGAATACTTAAATTTCTGAAAGTTTTAGTCAAAATTTAAAAGCTATTATAATATTATCAAATGTTCCTTTTATAGAAGCTTTCTTTTCAATATTAAATTTCTGACATTGCAACATTATTAAAAAAATATCGTTGAAACGTCTCAGATTTTATTTGTGAAATAATTTCTTTATTATTACAATACTTAATACTGATATTGTCAGAAAATTGGGGAAAAGTATCGATTTAATTCTTCAAACCGTCCAAGAGAAACTTTTTCTGAAAATTTCGTCCATTTACCTTTCAATATCTTCGTCTCTAGTGTTTGATGTTTTTCATTCCACCCAATTAGTTTCCTTTGCGTTACGCAATCTTACAAAATCGGGTACTTTCCTTTGCCCTGGTAAAGTATACCCAACTTGATCTTAATTATAATAAACTAAAATTACGCTCACTTGATGTTAATTAGCTTTTATTAATGTTCAACGACTGATTTCAACTCCAATTCAAAATTATCACAAAAGATTCTTTTAATATTCTAAATTTTAAATTATCCCACTTTACGTGAATTCACGATCAAACGCGACACCCACGAAATCAAAATTTCAATATGTCTCGTAAATGTAACCTCTCGAACATCCCACCAAAAGTCATTTTTCGAAATTATCTTTGAATTTATAAATCCTCACACTACGACCTTCTATATCAAGTCAATGGAGCGAAATATGAAACTAAAGCTACTCTGATTGGGTTCCGATAAGTCGTTCTTATGAAGGAGGAATTCGGCAGGAGTAAAGTGAATGACGCAGAGAACGAGAGCGAAACATAATATGAAAGGGGACAAATGATTTGGCCCAAATTCGAAAAAAAAGGAATCAGAACTGGAAAATGAAGTCCACATCTCCGAGGAAACTTAGAAAATGGAATTGTCCTTATTTCGCTCCCTTTTAGGAAAAATTCATCCTTCAATGAGGTTTCTTAACGAGTTTTCAGTATTTTCTCTCCCCCATTGTTCCCCGGCAAAAACTCCCGACGTTGTTATGTAATTAAGCATTATTTTCCACAGTCCCAAAAATCATCAAACTTGAAACTGGAATAAAAACGTCTAAGCCTTAAGTGTTTCAACTCCAGACTGAGGAAGTTTTTTAGTTTCAAAAGTCGATACAAACCAAGGGACCTAAATTTGAAATTATAAAATATTAAGCAAACACTGGATAAATTCTGAATACTTCGGAAAATTCACATAAAAAAGGAAGTCGTCAACTTCGACAAATTCTCAATACAGTAGGCTTATACAGAGGCTAGCTTTCATTTCCCCATAAACCCATCGATTTCTATTCATCTACATAAGTCGTATTGAGGGTGAATATCCGAACTCACAAATAAAAGTAAATTGAGATGACACGATTAGGGGAAACTTAAACTAAAGTGTGAAAGAGAATTAGCTCAAATGAATACGGGAAAGATTACAAGGATTAGCCTGAAGAATTTAGAGGTTACACGTGGGCTCCGAAATAAAAACCAACGCAGAGAAATAAAAAAAAAAACCTTTTTGAAAGAAAACCGTTTTGGTGAAAGTTTTTTTTTAAAAATTGAAAGAAAATTATACCGTTGCAGAAACGGAGGAATTGACGCTACTGTCGCCCTTTTTATTCCTTCTCTTTCAAATCCGCGTAAACATTCCATAAGTGTTTTTTACTGTATTTAAAAAGAAATATTATTTTATTTATTATTTAATATCTTACATAAGATCAATCATAGTTTCAATAATTAGACAAAATTATCATCTTTATATATAAATAAAAGTCACTGGATATTTCCAAAGTATTTCACTCTTAACCATTTTCCATTATTTTCTTCAGGAAACCAGTTAATTTTTTAATTTCCTCGTTTCCTCCTTTGTAGCTTTCCTCCAAGCTTTTCATCCCCCATTCTCCTCTCCACTTTTCTGCCCCCTGGCAATCTCTCATCCGATGTTCGTGTGCTAGTGCTCCTCCGCAGAGCACACATTGCCTTTTGCCGTCTTTAGGGGCCTTTCACATATAGTCCGCCATCACTTTTCTCGCTTTCCTCTTTAATATTTGAATGTATCTTTAAAAAGAAATAAAGAGCAGCATAACTTGCTAAAAATTTTGTATTTATTTTCGAAAGTGATTTAATTATTTTAGGCAATACCGATATTTTTTTTGAGATCTGTACAAAACCCTTCAATAGAGATAATCAATCAATAAAATAAAATTGAATTTGAAGACAACCGTTAAAAATGAAAAGCAATAAACGAGAGGTGAGGAAAAAAATTGAAAAGAGTCAAAGCGAAGAAAGAGGAAAGTGGAACGTCGGCAAATCTTGAAACATTTGTCATGAGCAGTTGTAAAATATCGGGCCGTCATCTTTCGATGAAAAAAACATCGGTATTTCGATGCGACGACAAATGGAGATCGTTTACTAAAACTGATATTGCGGCAATGTCGCACCGGATATGCATTATTTGAACGAAAAATAAAAATTTCGATAAAATGGCTGAAATGAGAACTAATAGGAGTATTATAAGTGAAAATTAAAATTTAATTATCAAAAAGGCCTAAAGCGCTTAAATCAAACTTATTGATTTTTATAATTGTAATTTAAATTTTGTTGAAAGTAATTATTTTAGTTTAATATTCTTCGAATTTTTATTTTTAAAGAACTGCCACTAATTAGGTAATGAAGAGGAAAAATTGCGTATTAATAATCTCAATCTATGTATAAAGTCTCCAATTAAGAGCGGACTTTTAAAACACAACTTTATATTTTTCCTTTCCTTTTCGGGGAAAAAAATTATTCAAAAATTATTATATATTATATTTAAAACTCTGAATTGAGTCGAATGAAATGTTTTTTTTTTGGTAATTTTATGATTTTAAATCAATGGATTATTTATTTTTTTGTTCGGTTCACGTTTTTGTAATGAAAGGTTCTCAGGGGGAAGCGCAGGGCGACGGCTGAGAGCTGGCTCTGCTTCTGAAGTTTTTTAATGATTCTTTTCTCCGACCTTTGAAAAATAAATTATATTTTTCCCTTTCGTTTTTTACAGTCCATATTCTGAAGCCGAATTAAATTTTCAGGTCGAATCTTATTGGATTTTCGCGAGGGGATTATCCGATGAAACGCCTTGCGAAAAATTGACGCAGTCTTAGTCCGAATATATAATCTGAACCTTCTTTCATTAAAAACTCCGTAGTGAAAATACCTTTTAATAAATTTTTTTAGGGAATTAAATTAATTTTCGTAAATTGCTGTGATAATGAAGTTTTCTGAGAATTGGTGACCCGAAGCCTAGTAGTTTGTAATTTGAAATTAAGTTCGTTATTCCTTAAAAGGTACAGTGGAATAGGTGGGACGAAAGTTACCTATCACATCGCAAGCCTTTTTTGTAATTAAAATTTATTTTTATCGTTTGGAGTTTTTTCGGGCGTCGGAAACTCTCTGAAAAGAGTCTGACTTTTTAGGGGATGAAATTTTAAATCAGTCTGACAAATGATTTTTTTTATGAAATTTGTGTCATATCCCTGATATGTAAAAAAAGGGTGATGCAGTAACCATTAAGTAAGTCATAACTCTTAGAAGGATAAAATGTGAAATTGTGGAAATTAAAGGCAAAGGATGCTCTTCTAAAAAAAAGGTTTTGGACTCAGAGGAAACAGTTCGACATTTCCTAGCTTCTGCCATATAAGTCGTAATTTTCTAGGAGCTTAACTTGGTTTTGACACGTAACGACCGCCTGAAATTGAAAGCAAAAAAATAATGAAAATAAAATAGCCGATCGTTTACAAAAAGGTGGATTTTTCAGAGGAGCCGAAGGGTTTTTAATTTGAATCCGTGATTTTTTTTTAAGCCCCTTCTGCTCCCCTCCGGCGCCACTAAAAAACCGGTGTAACAGTGTAAGGGATTTACATGATAATCTCTTTTAATTCGGCCATGTTTCCCCGTTAGCTCTTTTTGATTAATGCGTGTGAGGTTCCTCTTTGGGATTGACACCTTCATCTGCGGATGAGACTTCCGAAACACTCATTTAAGTCCTCTTAAGATGTTTACACTAGTTAAGAATAATGCGAGCACGAGCGCTGTTTAAATTTTCACTTAGAAGATTTAGTCTTTATATTACTCTTTCCTCCCCCTTTCCCCATTTACCACCGAGCTCATTTCTGATATTGATTTTGGAAAATGTAATTTCTGTTTCACCCTCGACATTAGGGTTCGCATTAAAGTGCATTTATTGTATCCGTCTATGTCATATTGCGGTGCAATTATGGGTTATAGATATTCAGTTAATGTGTTGGTTATTTTTAGAAAATGTTGACAAATAAGTTAAGTCTGATGAGGTATAACTTTTATCATCAGACTCGGATAGATTCGGATGTATTTGAAAAACAATTGGAAAAAAACAAGGGGAGAAAAACTATTGCCTTTTTAAAAAAAGTCTTTACCAAGAATGGAATGGCTACTCCAATGTAAAATTGAAACGGTAAATAAATGTAGAGAATTTGACAGGTTAAAGACAGAATAATTATTACCAACAATGGTTAGCCTATTGGCAATCAAAAAAATCGAATAAAATTTAGATTTTGGAAAGCATCAAAAAAATTCAGGAATTTTCCGCTTCAGTCATTGAAAATATAGGCGGCTTTTTATTGCCTTTTCTGACTGAATTCCTTTTTCTGTTGGGATTCTTCACATGCCTGATCTTTCAATAAGACCTTTGGAAAACTTAAGTAAATGTTATAATCCAAAGGTATCTGTCAAATTGTTGATAAGCCGACCAATTAAAGTCTGTTTTGACAATCGCAGGACAGGCAGGAATGGAGAAATCGGGGAGCTGTCAATGATCGAGTGCAGGGTTTATTTTATATAAAAAATAGCGAAATTTTTTTTAGAAAATGAGTGACCAAACGAATCTCAAATTGTAAAGCCTCAGGAGTTTTATTATTGAAGAAATTTTAAAGATAAAATTGATGACGTGGCCTAATTTTCTTGAAATCTCAAGTTTTGGAAAGTAGACGAATTTAATTTAACGATTTTGTTTGGTATCTGGCAAAACGCAATTAAAAAATTTTTGGGGAAAGAATAAAAATTGTTTAATTCAAATCATCGAATATTTTTACAAAGCAGTATGCTTTATTGGGAGTTAATATTATAGGATTTAGGAATAGTTGAAAGCATTTTCACCCATCAAAAGGAGCTTTATTTATGGTCTTCACTGACTCTAAAAATGCTTTCGCTGCTTCCCTTCATTCAACTCCCATCTGCATTCCATTCCTTTCATCCACCCTTCCCCCGGCACACCCTCCTTAGTAGTCGTAGCCACAATATTAGCTAAATTTTTCACTCTCTATTCCGCCCTTTATTATAATCAAAAGCAGACTTATGTACCACTCTGAGTACGGTCTTTTTATCTTTATTGTTGTTATGAGTTTGAGCTTTTGCAACTTAAAGGCATAACTGAATTCTGCTTCGTTATTAGAAATGAAACAATGAGTGGGCGTTGCTTTAACATAGTTTTATGAATGATCACTATTTTTTTAATGAAAAACATAATGTCGGACCATTGTATTATCAGAAATATACCATTCAATGCTCGTTTTCTCGTGCAAACTTCATTTGAATTCTGTTTTATACTAAGAAAACTTCAATAACTATTCTGATTTTCATTATTTTATTGTCAAATTATTTTCGAAGTTTCTGAAAATAGACAAAAAGTTGTTCTTCCAGGAAAATACTGTAGTGTAAACAATTCCGAAAAAAACTTTTTTTTAACTTTTTGGCGATGAACTTTCTCTTCCATTCTTAATGCAATTTCAAACATTTGAAGTTCTCGAGCGAAGTTTCGCCAACGTTTCGAGTAATTAGCAACAGTTGCTATGGTGCGGCTTGGAAAAGACAAAAGACCAAATTGCTCGGTAAATATTTTATAATCTCTCTGCTGTTATCCAATAATAATACATACAATTTACCCTTATTAATTTATATTTAATATATTTTAACTACTAAATAAATCTTCATCTTTTAAATGTGAATTTCTTATCTCTTCATTTTGTGTTCTTCTGTTTGGGAGGTGACCTTAAGAACTGTTTCTTTAATTTGATTCTTTTCAGGATGAATTGCACGCGAAACGTAAATGATAGCCAAATTTTTAATGCATTGCGGGTGTTTTTTTTTGCGAAGTTTACGATAGTTTTCCCCTTTGAAGGCTTTAAATTAGGTAAAAACTGGAAATGTCAAGGGAGGTCCTGGAAGAAAACTGTTTTGTAGTTTTCTCGTCTCCTTCTCGGTCTCTGGGGTTCGAGACGAAAAGAGGAGTATTTACTTGTTTGTATAATTTATTTATAAACGGAAGTTTATATTGTTCACAAGAATTCTTGTTGCGTTTGGAACTCGAAAACTTCTGGAAATTTGAAGAATATCAAATAACCTTAATTTCGTTTTCAAACTCGAATTTTTTGTCTTTGCCCTTTTTTCCCTCTCTTTATAGTCTTTCTTTCTCTTTACAATACCCCTAATTTTGTTTTGATGTCACTTCAGCAACTGCTTCTGAACAAAGAAACCTAAGTACAATGTTTGTATTTTTCATTCTCACTAATTTTGTCGAGAAAATATTTTTTTTTGCGATCTTCGAATTTCGCTTTAGTGAAAGTTTTTTAAAGCACAGTTGTTTAGTCCGTGACTATCTATTTTTACAGTGCCTATTTATTATTTATAAACAGTTCAATAGCATCATTTAAAGTTTTCCACAGTGTGGGTTCTTATTTTATGAAACTTTGTAATTTTTTCCCAATTATTTCTAGTGAAAAAAAAGAATAGAAAATTAATAATATTTTGTGGAGGTATTGTTACACTTAAGTAACATCGATGCATATATTTTTAAAGCATAAATGTTATTTTGGTTTCATTAACTTTCAGTCCTCATGTTGTCATTTTCCCCATTACGTTTATTTACTGCATAATTTAATTTTTATTTATTGTTTTTTTAACAGGTTTTGAGTGATCAATGATATCTGTGTATATATAGATGAGCTCATGAGGAAATTTAAAAAATGAAGAGTTGTCAAAATTTTCATGAACCTAAATCTCCTGTAATATAATGTTAACATCGAAGAAATAGGTCACAAGAACGAAAGATAACAGTTATTGTTCATGATTTGTATTTTTTCGCGCACACTTTTCTGTAACACTAGAAGACTGTATTCTGCGAAGCTCAATGACAGTAAAGCTTGAGTCAATGACCAGGGATTTGCATTAGCTGTGGTTTTTTAAAATTAAAATTTCACCACCGCAAAGTCAATTTCAACTTTCTTTTGTGATGGAAAGAAAGGTTCTTCTTTCGAAGAAAATTCAGAAAATCTGATGGCGGATTTTCAAAGGGGAAAAATATTATCAAAAGAATTAAAGAATTTAAAAAATTTTTAGATTCACTATTTTTACTTCTAAAGTAAAATCACTTTTAGTTTTTTTTGTATGAAATTATTACTCCTCTTCAACTTCATTTTTTGAAATTCATAATGCTCAAAATAATTTAAGAAGTGATAATAATTACTGCTGAAACAATATGGCAATTCTTAAGCACATAAATTTTCAGAGGCCTTTAATAACAAAATTAAGGGCTTAATAACGATGCTCGGCCCCCCCTTTTAAGAGCAATAAAAACCAGAAGAAACAATTTTTAAGACATTTTAAAATTAAAATCAGGCTCCCCGGTATTAATCTTGAATAACAGGAGAAAAATTTTCATGAGTAGAAAGAAATAGTTAGAAGAAAACGGGGAGTAAAAAACCGGTTATGCTCCTTCAAACAATTAATTAAATATTCATAAGCCAAGCCTATAAATTTGGTTGAATTTTCTTTATTGTTTTTTTAGGGGATCTGAAAAACTCAAAAAGTTTTCTGAGAGCAAGCTCCATCGCTCATTATTGGCTAAAAAATTCTTCAACTCTTTCTTTTGATTTTTTGTAATAGGATCAAAAAGAATTCATATTTACATAGAAAAAGTTTTAGAAGAATTTATTAAACAAAAATTTTAAAACTCTTTAGTGTTTTTAATATGTATAATATTTTACCGGTAGTTAATATTTTTTCAAATTTTCGGAAAATTGTTGAAATAGTTAAAGTTTTATTACCTTCGACGAAAGGGAGGCGGATCTATTGGTGTATTTTACCCAAAAATTCAAAAAAAGGATTAAAAGGTAATAATGTTTTGTCAGCCTCGTTGGCTTCACATTGTATAAAAGTTAAAAAACACCAAGAAGGGAATCTTAAAAAGAAATTAAAATCCTTTCGTTTAGCCAAAAACTGATAAGATTCCAATTTCATGCAATTTCCTCCTTTGGGACAAAAAGGGGAGCAGCCGCCTTTCCTGCGCAGGGGTGGGTTTACCCTCCGATTCATCCTTCACTTTCCCTCTTTTTCCGGCCCGTTGTAAACCGAGCCTGAGTGTAAAATTAAAATAATATTTAACAAGGCGACAGTTTTATGTTGAAAAAGTCGGGCAAATTTCTACGCAAATAATTTCTCCAAAGGACACCCCACAAATGGGAAATAATTTTCTGATGAACCAATTCTCTAAACACGACGAGGCAACATGGCGTCACTTGCGCAGAACAGTGGGGAAACCGCAAGGTCCAGACCTTTTGTAGTTCCCCTGATTATTGTAACAAAAATGGTTTAGAATCACGCGTCATCTCCATAGTGACGTGAGTATCCCACTGAATAAAAACTGAAAAATAAAAAATTTAACACCAACTTGAGACCAGAAATTTTCTCTCAATAGTGGAGGGAAACTTTTCCCCTTCATTCGGTCCTTCTCTTCAGTCAAATTTTTCCTTCTTGCGAAACAATACAGACAAACAACACTCAAATGTCCCTAACTTTTAACTGTATTCTCAGGAGACTAAGAGGTAAATCACATGATTTTCCTCCCTATCCGTTCGATAGAAACCTGAGAAAAAAAAACTGAATGAAAAATCTAATGTAAGAATTTATCACCCGTACAGAAAATAGTGCCAAAGCGTTCTCTATAAGAGGAAAATGCAAGTCGGAAGAAAAAAATAACAAACGGAAAATGACCTTCGTTCCTAGATCTCTCTATCGCCCCCTGAGGTCTTTTGGCCGGGGGTGGTTTTTCCGGAATTTATACTGAAAAATATTTTTCTTGCGGTGTCAGAGAGTCAACTTCCAAAATTTCAGTTTTAAGATTAAAATTTATTTTTTCAAAATGGGTACAGGAAACTCCCAGCTGCGCGCTTATAAACGACATTTTTCAAATTTTTTTACTTTTATTTGATTTTGAAAATAAGATTTTACGTGAATAGTGTTCGTGATGGGGCCGGAGGAATACATGTGGAGTAGGAAAAGTGAGTTTTTTATAGGTTTGATGACGTCCTTTTGAACCGCGCCCGTTCAGCTAAGCACTTATCGAACAAACTAAGATCACTTTTTGGGGTTGAAGATTTTATAATCAATAGAATCTTAAAAAATGCGGGCTTTGAATGGGTTTCTCAGCTTTGTTCTTTAAGCCTGCCAATGAAGGCTTTGCGGGGGTCGTTTTATCACCAAATACGCTGATCTTTGTCTCTAACTTCCGCAACCCTCTTTAATTCCGTCCCATTCTGACCGCTTGTCTTTCCATTCCTAAAAGCATTCCAATCAAAACTGTACTTTGACAATCACAAGTTTCCCGGTGTAAAGTTTTGTAAGCTCGTTCGCTTTCGGCCGAACGGTAACCGTTTGGAATCTCGAAAAAACCTGAACCAAAATTGTAATTTTTGCAATTGACACTTTCCAATTTCCGAATGAATTGGAAAAAATTTTTCAAAGGAAACTCTTCTCTTAGCTCAATCCTTTTCCGTGAACCACCCCAAGAACCCCGTAATGAGGATCAGAGTTTCCGCCGCTAAAAACTCTAAATCCCCTATATGACTCGTAAATTAATTTTTTATTCTTCCGAAAAAAAGGAAATTAGAGGCAAGATATTTTTGTCTCCTTCCTCGAGATATAAAAGCATTAATTATAATAAAATTTGGTTTTTGTATCTTCATTCTCTCGCCTGTACGCTCATCTTCCTTTACGCTTCCATTATGTATGATTGATGTGCCAAAATTGATTATTTGAATTTGTTAAAATACCGTCTCTGTCGCTCCTCTCTTCTTTCTGCACTTAATTTCTTGGAAGTGTTCTGAAAACTGACTCTTCGTCAGTTTTTAACGCTTTTACAGCCCCTCGAAATAATTATGCAAATTCGGAGTTTCCGTGACTGGAAATGTGCAGTGCATTAACTTTGATGAGACATTATGTAAAGCCCTTCATTTCCAAAGTAAATTTACTGAAAACCCGATTGACATAAAATTAAAATAAAAAGTGTACTCGTGCAATTAGATCTTGGGCCGATGGGGGAAAAAAAATTAATTTTTAATCAATTTAGAAATCGTTAAAAGCAATCAAGAAATTTTTATATTTTAAAATAAGTATCTTTTTTTTTATATGTTGTTATTTGATAAAAAGTTTGCCAATAGTGAGAGAAAGGAACATTAAAAACAGTCAGTTCTAAAGAAAATCTTGTCTGACTCTCCCAAGAGTGCATTCAAGCTTAAGAAAATCGAGAGAGAGAGAGTGGGCATTCCTCAAGAGACCCCTCCCAACCCCGTATTTTTGTCCTCCCCGGTAGTTTTTTCACAAGCGAAAACCCCAAAGGGTTCCGAAGAGCGCTTTCTCAAGCGCGACCCAATGGGTCGTGTAATTTAATGTAAACAAATTTCATGGGTGTGCAATTGCATGAAAAGAATTAAATTTCTGCGAGGCAGCGCGCGGAGAGGAGAAAATTATTATTTTATTGCTTCACATTTAATAAGAGATGTTTTGACATTTGCGCTTGCACGGGTTTTTATTAACTGAGATAGAGGTGCTCGAGGCAGAAACCCAGCGGGGTTAAATTAATTTTACTTTCATGGAGACGACATGTGAGAGAGGATTTTTGAAATTTGTCAACGAAAAGATACGCGCAATAACTTCACACGCCGTTGCAAATCAATGGGGAAAACTGGAATCTTCAAAATCCCTTTCTCTTCAATCTAATTTCGCTCGGGTCGTCGAAAACCCTTTCTATTAAAGGAACTGTGAGCGTTTGCAGCGAAAAGAAAAAAAAAGTATTGTCTTTGAAGAGTAGTCTGAAGCGAGTGAAGAACAAAAGGAAAGCCAAAATCTCTCGCTGCTTAATACGCAGAAGAGTTTTAAATTTCTTCTTCTCCCACGCCCCCGCCATTTCACCTGGGATTCTTCCGTCTTCTGCTTTACCAAAAACTGAAACTTTTCCACTTATTGGATTAGTCAAATCTTATTAAGGAATGAAATTTAATTTTAATTTTGGAACTTCTGCACATACTCAGTCATGAACTGATAAAGCCTTCTGAATAGTTCTTCTTTCGATTGCAATTGTACCTTTGACGTGCTTAACTAATTCTAATCATATTTTTGTGAGCTAAATTAAATTTCCGGTTAACTGTTTAAAAAAAAAAATTAGAAGTTGAAAGCCAATGAGGCGTCAGAACCTTCCGACAGTTTTCAAATAAATCTTCCCATATCTTCACAAAACTTCCCTTTTCGTGAAAAATGAGTACAATACAGTCTTTCAATGCATTTGCAATAATGCATACAATAAGCAATACAGTTGTTCGACCCTATAAATAATTTTTTAAAAACTAGCGTGAGAAAGGGGCCGGGATGAAACTTTTCAAATAAAAGACGATTTTTATATTTCCATGGAATTTCACTGACTTTCCAAAGAGGAAATACGGTTTTACGAAGAGTGAAAGGGGTGTTCGGATTTATAAAAGCATTCGCTTTTCAGTCCGGGGTGCGTTTATTTGCGATGTAAAAAACCGTTTTGGGCGCACGAGGGCGGAAGGAGCCGAGAGTTTGAGAGCATAAGAGAGGATGTGCGTTAATGTACCGTACCGAACTGTCCAAAAAGTTTTAAGTTTTTTGTCCTCCACAATCTATCATCTTGTAAATGTAAACACATAACAGTGACAAAACAGAAGTTCCCTTCACGTGCATCCTCAACCTGAAGAGGGTTCTCTTATCTCGGAAGCGCTTAAGAACTACAGCGTTCGAGATAACATCTCTGCCTGAAGCAGTACGCGGTAACCGGTTATGGGGCCGAGAGCAATCACAAATTCTATCTCTACGAATGGACCGCTGAACAAAGAACTCATTCAGCCTTAAGGCACCGCAATTACTTAAACAAATACTTTCTCCAGCGATTGCTTTCCACATTTCATTTTCCCGACACGTTCTCCTCCGAAATGTGGAAACGCAATATGTGGATTTGAGATAGACCAGGTCAACGCGGCCGTCCACGAATTGGATTTCTTTTAATCGAGAATGACCTCGAAACTACTCCGATCCTAATTCGCCTCCATAAAAATACGTGACGAGGAAAACGCAGCGCGCTGTCGTGAATTCCAAAGCAATAGAAGAAAAGGAGGGGAGCACAGTCAGCCAACAGAGTCAGTTAACACACATCTTCACCCCATGAATTTATTATGCGGTTCGACATCTCAAAGCGAACGTCTCCGCCATTTTCCCTTTTAAAACGATAACTGACCCCACCCTTAAAAAGGGGCGCTGCTATTTTCCCGCCCTAAAAAAATGTTGCTTGTACTTTAGAATTAAGCACAATTGGGTTATTTTATCTCGTAATCTCTCCTTCATCTGTTTTTCGATTTTCTCAGGATTTTAATCTTTTTTTCTTTCATTCCGCGTCGCTTTCTTTTCCGGAATTGAGGGTTTAATCGTGAAGGGTTTCCTTTCAAATTCACTTTCATTAAAGAATATAATCGCGGTTTTCATGTTTTTTTTTTTTCTGAACTGTTCGGATCGATTTTATCGGGTGGGGCGAAGAGAAGGTGCTGAATTAGGAATTCAGCGCCTCCCAGTCTGATTTGCCTTTCCTTTTTAAAATAAAACAAATTAGAGATTCAGTCGAAATATTCGCAAAAAAGTGTGGTTTGAATTGAATCAGAATTTTTTCGTTGTTTTGGGGGTTTTTTTTTTCGATGTTTTTCGGCGCCGTTTATTGCAGATTTACACTTAACTTTTCCGTCCTTTGGGAAATGCCTGGAGTTGGTTCGCAGTTGGACTTTTTTCAATTCCCGGTTTTGCTGTTTTCGCCTCAGGCAAAAGAAGCTGAGAATCAGACCATTAACTGAGTTAATAATTCTTGAACTTTTAGTGCTCTCCTTTTCAGTGGTTTTTAAATTTTGCATTCCGTGTTCGTGTACGTTTTGCGTGCGAGAAACAGTTGCGTTGGCCCTTCACATTAGGGTTTTCCACTTTTTCCTTTATGCTTTCTTCATTTCCTCCGACGTATTTTCTTTTCCTTCTCGTGCGCCATTGTTTTAAAATAAAATTTCAATTCACATTCAATGGGAATTTCGTTATCACAATAATTTTATTTATAACGGAAAAAACGGGGAAAACGAATTTAATAACCGTCTCATCTTTAACAATTAATAACTTAACTTTGGATCGGTTTTCTTAATAACGTACCGATAAGTATTAAAAAGGGGGAGGCCTTCGGTGAATTATTGAAAACCCGTTAATTGCAAATGACGCGTAAAAAGGCCCCAATTTAAGAGGCGTAAATTTTCGAATGATTCCCTTTGTGGGCCTAAAAAACCCCGACCGAATTAACAATAATTTAGGTGAGCTTCCAGAATTTATTAAACGGAGAAAAGGGCCAATCGCTTTGCTGTATTTTCTGGAAAAGAGGAAAAGCTTCGCTAAATGAGTCTTAGCCGATAGCAGCAAATAACAAATTACTTTTCTAATTTCAGCAGCTCCGCTTGCCCTCGTCTACGATAATTACTTTTGTAAAAGTTTTTAAGTAATTTAAGAATCAATAATTTATATTTTGCTTTAAGAAATAACTTTGTTCGTAACTGATTTAATTTCGGTTAACGTTTAAAACACATAGTTAAATAATAACGAACGAAAATTGAGACTCGGGGAAAAGTTTAGCAGAGAAGAATTGTATTGGAAAAACCCCGAGTTAACTAATAATTGACGAGAAAGTGTTTTGAGAAAAACGGATCGACATACTTTCCACACGAAGGGTGGAATAATTTACTAAATTTCCTGCGGAGTTTTTTAATTAAAGGAAAATGTACGAAACCACAAAAAATCGGCGGTTGACTGGAAGTTTTAAAAGAGGGATGAATCACATTTTTTCAAAGGATCTTTCTGGGGCGAAGGTTTAAACACCAATAATTGACAGTTGACGTCAAACGGTCACAATCAAATGTTAAATAAGTCCGTTGGTTTTTATTAGGAAATGGGAATAGAAGAAATTTGAAGAAAAAAAGAAGACTGAATGAAGAAGATTTCTGCGGAAGTTGGTTTTAAAGTTACCCGACTCAAAGCGAAAATCTTCAGGGACAGTTTTCCTTTTTTTAAAATCCCGACGAGGATTTACCGGAACAAGGAGGTAACATTGTTGAATTGAAGCTGAGCTTAGTTCCAAGAACTTTCCAAGTTTGAATCTTTGACTTCTGCCTCTCGGGCTTCCGCTTTTCAACGTACGCAGTATGCTGTCCTGTTGGAAAACATTTTATCTTGCATTTATTTCTCAGCTTTTTCTTGGTAGAATATTCTTGGAAATTGAGGGGGCGTTGAGAGCTTGGAAAAATTGGAAAGCTTTCCAAGTCCTGTGGGTGTCTTCGCTTGTATTATAATTATAAAAATCTTTTCATTTCTTTCCTTGAATTCTAAAATTCAGTTTTTCCTTATGCTTTTCGTGACCAAACGGATTTAAAATAAAAATTATTATTAAATTTAGACCAAAATACCAGTGCTCTAAAAAGAAGAACTTTCACTTACAATCAGAGGTAAAACTCAGAAACTTCAAATTCAAGTCTAGAAACTTTCTTACAAATGAAAAGAGTTAATTCTCTTCGTTTTCCTCCGATTAAACAGCGAAAAATTAAATGAAACTTGTTGCATAAAAGGTCGAACCTTCTTCCGCGCCTGAAGCTAAAACTTCAACTCTGTCGGAAGGTTTTACGAGGAAAGAAAAGCCGCGGGGGCGGAAAAAGGAAGGAAACGAGAGAAAGAAAGAACGAGGAGATTATTATTGTTTTAGAGGCTCAAATGGGGCCATTTTTAACGAAAATTTATTATTTCGTCGTCAACGCCGATTCCCGAACCTTTTCCTCTTCTAATAAATAACTTTATTTGAATCAATAAACTAAAATTTGTCACAGGTCGAATTGTAAATGAGTCACTTATTTTTTTTTGAAATGAATTTTTGCATTCAATCAGCGAATTGGAATTAAAATTTTCAAAAAAAATATTTTTTACAGTAACCTATTTTTATTGTACTATTGATTTTTTAATAGGCGTTTTTGGGTGGGAGTTTCTCCGTTTGTATCACAAGAAACGGCCCTCTCAATCAAAAGATAATGAAGATTCAAATAGAACTGCTGCCAGAAGCTGCCGTTGGGTCATAAAAAACCCGAAAGGAATTATTAACTCAGTTACAATTTGTAAAATACGTACAAAAGCGATGTTAGTTTGAAAGGGTGGCGGAACGGAATGCAAAGGGTTTAAAAATGAAATTAAAAGTTCTTAAAAAGATTTCTAAAAGTCCAATGAGCCGGGGAGTGAGAGAAAAAAGTTTCAGGGAAAAGTTGTGAAGCCTTGGGAAAATATATTTTCGCCAGATGTTGTTACACCAACTTTTCCCTAAAAGAAAAGAAAATCTGGTCCTTATTATTTATTTCGGCTTCAAAATCTCCGAGCTGACCTAATTCACACACTCAGGGAAAGAGTGCACAACTTCTAAAAGGCATACAAAGTTTAGAGTTGTTAAGAGAAAGCATAAATTTTCGTTAAGAGTTTTCACTCCCAAGAAAAATGATAACTCTCATAGGGAATAAATTTTTGCAAATTTGCAAAGACATCACAAAGTAAAAATTCTTCTTTTTTCAACGAATAGTTATTACATTAAATTTATAGTTACATAAAATTTAGTTACTCGTAAAAACAATAATGTTATAATGCATGCCCAACCTGCAGTTACTTCTGTTGGAAACAAAGGTGACCACCGCCTTCCATGAGTATCACACTGCCTTTAAAAAACTCAATGTAGTAAAAAATATCTACTTGTGTCGTTTCTTCTGCTTTTAAATGTCCCACTCAATTGACTGTATCTTTTATTTTCAACAGTTTCATTTCGGAGAGATACAAAAAATTGTTTTTATTGTAGAAACAACCATAACAATAAATTTATTACCTTTTAAAACATAAAAAATTATATTATAAACCCAAACTATGATCATCAAAAAAAATTTAAAGTGTAGAGCTCTTATCAAAAACTATAAATTTCTAGAAAATTTATCTAATTCAAGGTTAGTGGACGTATATTTTTTGGAATTTTAATGTGTGATACTTTGATGCGAATACAGAAATGTCAAAGTTAAGCCAAAGTGTAAATACAATAAAAATGATGGTTTTGACAGCAGAATTATTGAAATCTCATTAGAAATAGGAACCGAAGAAACTGTCCAAATCGGTCGGAATTTCTGTGTACCTCTTTTAGGGTTTGTTTGACCCGAAGAAACCTTTGCGATTTCATTTTCGCATTTATTTATTGTATCCACAGCGTTATCTCTCTCTTATATTGTCTTATCAGTGATCTTGCTCCTCCTATCTCACATTTTTTGTGGTGGTTGTCGCATTTTTACCGATGATTTCGGTTGTTTCGGAAGCCGCTCTTCTCTTTCCCAAATCCTTTCACCTCGACTTATTTTGCCCCATAAAACACATTTCAGTTCCCCAGCTGTAATCCCTTACTTTTCGAGGACGTTCCCGATTCAAATCTTCTTTCCCCGATTCTTTACCACTTTTTCTTCTTTCCGGAATAACGAATGGGTTTGGCAACTTTTACAGAAAAAAAGCTACACTCTTACCTTTCTGCAACTGCGCCATGTCTTTTATGCGCTGTTAAGCCCTAAACATACTTATTCTAAACTCTGAGTTTATATGTTTTATTTAGTACAAAAAATCAAATGAATCTTTATGAATAGTGATTAGTTGGTACTTCTCCGAAATTCAAAATATTTAATATAACTCGCGCTTTTAAGGTAAGCGATGAAAACAGCTGACAAGGTCAGCCATGACCGTCGATTAAGTTTGTGTTTTATGATTTGTTTTAGTCCGCCAAAAAATCGTGTTAATAAGAACTTGGCAAAGAAAATTTAATTAATTTTAACTATACTTTACTTTACTTTTCTTTAACCCGCTTTTCCGTTAGGGTCGCGGGGTTTTTGCGAAACATTTTGTTCGCTTGCAAAGCGCCTGAATGAACATGTCAGGTACTGTAGCGGGTGGCGAGTCCACTGACAGTACTTCACCGAGGTGTTCGCAGGTGTTCGCAGGTGAATGCAGGTGAAGGAGGCGGAATTTCGTAGTGTTTTGCCAGACTTTCCAGGCGCAACACTACGCCATTCCGTCCTCCCAGCAGTGGTCTAGGTACCTCGCAGTGCTGACCAATCATCTGCGAGGGAGAACGGCCTTAGAAAAATACCCACCGCCGCTGGGATTCGAACTCCGTCCGACGTCCCAGCGAGCAGGCGTTTAACACACTGAGCTAAGGCCGTGCTCATTAATTTTAAAGTTTTAATAAAATGAGTGGTTCATTAAAGGCGGAAGTTTGCAGGGCGCTTATTGGGTTTTCCCAAAAATTTTCTAATTTTCTCCGCTTCTCAAGTTCAGCCGGTTCAAATTCAAGAGAATACGTTTCTGAAGTGGGAGCTTTTCTTCTTTTGTTTAAGAAGTAAATCTACTCGCTCTCTGACACTTGTTCCAAGAGGAACGTCTCTCAGTTACTTGATGCGGATGTCTTTTTCCTTAAGGAGAGTGCGAATGGGAGATACATGAGCTGAGAATAACGTGTGGCATCATATTTTATCAAGCACGTGCCAAAAGGAAAATTTTCGGGCTTGGAAACACCTTGTCATGGCAATATATATTGTCGGGAAAGACTCGGAACGGAAAACAGCAGTAATGGTGATGTTCATGTCACGAAAAACTAGAAAAAAATACAAGTTGAAAAAAACTGAGAAAAAAGGAAATGCCAGAACCGTTTTGTTTTCTTTTGAAACTCTTTTTTTGGAAAGCATAAAACAAATGCGTCGTTTTCGTAGAATTTCATCTGTTAAACAAAAAGTTTTTCGATGTTTGAGAGGGAATATAAAGAAGAAAGCCCACAGTTTTTTCTGACTTTTACTGCCACGAAGGCACGAGGTGCTAAACTAGTTTTCCTCCGATCTATTCCTCACGGGTTTTTTTTAACACCAACACCCGCGACTGCATCGCAACCCTTTCAATTACCTACACCGATCACGTGTTTTCAAATAAATGCTTAATTCTTGTAATATTCACTTCAATACGCCTTCTCCAATTTCAAAGGCGCAGTTCTTAACTCATTGAACTCCCTCTTTTTCGGGAACAATCCGCAAATATTCCAAACTAGAGCTTATAAGCCCTTTGTGCCAAGTGGCAATTTGTGGTCCTGCATATTTTAACTGAGAAGAAGGAGGAAAAAAGGGTAAAGCTTTTTATTTTATACCCCATTAAATTTTTATACTTGGAAGTTTTCTTCCATTTACAATATGATTTTTAGTGCTTTACAAACAGAACCGAAAGAGAAATAATATTTATAAAGTCAAATAGGTCATTTGAGCGTAGAGAAAATTGACTCTTAAACGTCAGTCATCACTCCTCTCTACTTTTATTAGCAGTGGTTGACTGGTTCAGTTTTTTCAATCTGATTTAAAATTATTATTCCTTAGGTGTTGCCAAACCTCAAGATTCTTTGTGAATGAATCACAAAATCAATTAGACCTCAGGAAGTGACTCTCGAGGAAAAACCCTTTGTGGCTCACCGAAATTTTCACCCAGTCAAAGCCTCAGTTTGGTGCTAATCTCGAAATACACCACAAACAACAAATACATGTTCATAAACTAGTCCTTTACTTTCCGAAATTGAATTCGCTCCGAAATAGGATTCAGAAAGGAGTTTTTTTTTTTCAGAAAGAGTGTTTCTGGCACCGTTCCAGAACGCAGCTATGATTATTTATTTTTCCAACCAAAAATTTATTCTATTTCAGTATAAATTTCACCGATTAATTCTCAGTTCTTATAAATGCTTTTCGAAATGCAGCCGAAAAAATCTAAAACCACCAAAAATTATCTGACCAATAAAAATTTAACAATAATATATTAACCTCTTTTACGCCTAAAAACAATTTATTTGAAATAATATACAATGATTTTTATGATTATGTTGCTAATGTAAATTTGGCCAATAAATAAATTTCCACCTTTGGGGTAATTAATTATTCAGCAATAACAATTTAAGAGTCAAAATTTTAATTAAATAATAGCTGAATAATATGCCTTTGAATTTGTGCGTTCAGTTAAAAAATCTCTTAAAATAGTATTCATATAAAATCTCAGATGTAACAATATAACCGGAATAAAATAAAAAATTATTATAGTTTTCATTCAGAATCCGAAGGAATAAAAAGGAAATAAAGTTTGATATGGAATATCATAAATTATACTGGTCTTGTTAAGGTGAGAAGAAAGTTTAGGGTGCAAAAAATAGGTTTCCCAAGCACGAGGGTTGAAAGAGGCGGAAAGAGAGAGAGAGGGTTCAAAGAGGGAGAAAGTGAAAATCTAAATCTCTACTGAAGCGAAGGATCCGTTAAAACGGGAATGATAAATTTCAACTTGTTTTTCATTTCCAAAGTCCTTAAAAGCAAGAAGGTTGAAAAGAGAAAGAGGCAAAGCACCGTTTAAACCTTTCTGGAATCTTCATTGCGAGCTCTTCACTAGATAATAAATATCTGGGATAACGTAAATTCGGGAAAGGGAAGGAGTCAAAGGAAAGAATTTCACTCGAGTTTTAATTTTAAGTAGCATAATTTTTGAATGAACGCTCATTCCCCGACCGAGCTGAACTTCAGCGCTGGATTTATGAGGAAAATGATGGTTGAGTGTTGTCTATTTGTTTTTATGCCGTGCTTTCCAGAGCTTTTAGCTTTTCGGCCCTCACCGAGGCCACCCAGCCACTCTCGTTAAAAATTAAAGCTTTACCCAAACGGAATTTACAAAACAGATTTTTTTCTATAGAACACAAAAGAGAGAATGTTTTCCTTTTAGATTTTTCCCCTCCTTAGCGCCTTTCTACCGAAGTAAGGGAGTAATTGGAGATGGCGATACAATTGGAGCGAAGGATTGGAAAGGAAGGAACTCTCCACTCATCGCTTATTATCCGGTGGAAAAAATGTCGTTGGAGCGAAACAAAAGGGTGCTTTGGGATTCTTCTGGCGGGAAATGACAAATCCCTTTGCCAAAGTTCTCTGACAGATTTGAGTTTGAAGAAGAAAATCGCTGAGGGGTTTCGCCCGAGACGCGCTCTCTCAACCATTTTTATTCTTTTCGCTGGAAGAAGTTTCCTAGGTTAAAGCTTCCGTCTATCTTTCCACCTGTTTGTTTCAAATTCATTAGAAAACTTTTCTTGGAAATTTATGAAACTTGCGGAAAGTTTCTTCGCTCGGGTTTAGTCTGTTTCAGTTAGCTCTGTGGAAACAAATTTAAGGGAGGTTCAGGGCGGTTAGAGGAGGGGAGCGGTAAAGGAGCATCAGCCTGGCTTTCTTCTTCGGGGGGGGGGGTTGAGTCGCGGCCTCAAAGACGCCAAAAAACCGGAGAAGAAAAAGACGCTCCTGAGACACCGGCCTAATTTTTTTTATTTTCATCTTTCTCGCTCGTTTTCTTTTTTATTACCAATTTTTCTTCGAAGAACGTCTCCGCTTCTTTTTCTTTAATATTGTATAGAATTTTTTTTTTAGACAATTTCAGTCCAAATTTCGCTGAACTTAAATTTCAATAACTTTTTCATTTGTCGAGAGAAACTGGAATCGTTTTATTTAAAATTTAGATTATGACCCTTTTGTCTTAACTGCGGTCATCGAAATCACCGTATCACGATTCGGTAAATCGAAATATAGTGTCACCGAATAATGGCGGGCGCCGAGAAAGATAAATGTGTGATTAGAAAAAAGGACAGGAAGAAAAATTACAAAATCACAGCACGACGTCAAAGTCATTGTTTAAGGCTTGCTCCTGACTGTGACAGAATACTTAATAACACAAAGATTTGAGAAGTCGATCCTCCCTCTCCCTCCCATAAAGTAAAAGGTTAGAATTTTCTTTTCCTCTCTTACAAACGCACCCACCTGAGACTCAACTCTCGATGATGGGGCAATTACGGTTTTGACTGTAAAATTTATCTAAAATCTGGAAAATTTTGTCTAATGGCTCTCTGGGGCCGCCTTATAAAACTAAAAAGACAATAAAACTCCTCCCGGCATCTCCTGATTGTGTGGGCGGGGTCTCCTTGCGTGAATTTTGAGAAATACCGGGAATTCAGTGAAATATTAAAAAAAACTTCTTCCGTAAATTGATAATACAGAGAGAACCAATGCACTTTGCTTATTTTGGTCGTTTTTCTTTCCAGGTTTTTCCTGTAGTTGTGCATCGCAGGTGTTTGAAGGAATGACGGTTTTCTCTAGAAAGACTGAGACACGGAGGTGATGCTGGTGATGGGAAAACAAATTTTAAAATGTGAAAGTATATCATGAGGGCTCCGGACGTGCTTTTGTTATTCGTCATTTTATTTTCGATTGGAACCGCTCAGATTTGGTGGACGCCTATAAGCTACGACGGAAGCAGTAAGTAGTTTTTCTCACTCTTTTTTCGGACTCAAAGAACTGTATTTTTCCTTAAATTGCCTAAATTTATTTGGCTTTACTTAAATTCTTCAAAACTAAATGCGTTCCTTCTCTGCTAAATAATTGCTTTTGTGTATCACCTCATACGTGAACTTAGTTTCCTCTGTCGCCTGAATTTTTTTCTCCTTTGGGGAACAAAACTGTTTTTTCCTCCGCGAGTTTTTTTTTTAATCCACAACCCAAGTGCCACCGCCACTTTCTGAAGTTCAGACCACCTGAGTTACGTTCCAGATAAGCTAAATTATGCATGACATCACTGCATAATATTTCTTTCGTTAGCATAAACATCGCTCCCACAACTCACTGATTGCTCTTGAGAAAAAGTTTTCCAAAAAAAAAAAAGTTGAAAACATTTTTTTATAAAAAAAAAAGAAAGAAAACGCAGAGTAACATTGTTTCTCCAATCGACGAGAAAACCCCCGGAAAATTTACAACAACAAACAAGTCTTAAACAAATTTGCGTGGAAAAAAGTTTCCAAAAAGTAGTTCTTCGCAGAAACGCCAACGCGAAACGAAATTATTAAAACCAATTTTTCACCCACATGAGTTTTTCTTCCAACTTCGAACTGAAGTTTTTATTGCAAATGTGCAGATTTTCCCCCGTTTTATTTATACTAATGCGCAACTTTTTATTTATACTAATGCGAATCACATGCCTCGGGATCATTCGCCGTTAGGGGAATGTTAAAGACGTGAATTTCGTCAAAAATACACAAATTTGTTAAACGATTGAACGCTGTGTGATACGAATAAAATAAAAAAGCTCTTAAAATCCGAAAGTAGTTTTAAATTCATGAAATGAATAAAGGAAAGAAAATCCATAAAGAGAGTGCGGAGAAATTGAATTGAGAAAAATGTTTTTTCTCAAGTGTTACAAGTTTTTTTTTTTTTTGAAACACTCCCACAACCCTTCTATATCCATCTTCGGGGAAAAGATTTGCCACTGAGGATTTGTAGATTTTTTCAAAAATCAATTTATTCTCCCGCAAAGAGCGAAATCGCTTTTTTAAGCCTCAGAAATTAATAAAAAGAAATTCCGGCTGGAATAATGAACATCCTGCAACGTAGCATAAAAGGAAATGATGAAGACATTAATGCGCTACGTGGTCAAATCATTCAGAAAAATTAAAAAGGTTCAAAGGCTTTTGTGTAAAGGCTTTTCTGTTTTTTACATGCTAAAAATTCTTGTGCACGAACTCCATCAGAACAAAAAGTTAAAAATGAAATTGAACTTGTCGGTCCCTAAGAAAAATAATAACCCTTAAATTTTTCAGTTAGGGTCGGCTCAAGGAAGGAAAGAGGGGAGGAAGATGGGAAGGGCAAAGAGAAAAAAAAATTTATTTTGAAAAAGAGTAAACCAGTGGAAAAATAATAAGAGGCTGTAGTATGATTCAGTAAATCTAAAAAATCTCTAATCCGGCTTCCGATTGCATTATAAATAATGCCGGACTTACTTCTTTTTTTTCTCTAATTTTAAAAAGAGAGATTTGTTTTTAATCAGATGATAAACCTGAAAATAAAAAATTGTATTATTTAAACCTTTTATTTATTTTAAGCCCTCTTTACTTTTTTATCTTTTTAATTGTGGAATTAATTTCAAAGAATTCCCATTTCTTTTGCCTTTTTTTGAAACATTCGGACAGTTGTTTTTTCCGAGCTTTTACTTAAAATCATTAAAAGGGGCGTGCAGAAGCCGAAACTGAAGCCTTCACACGGAACTACCCCATTATCAAAGTTGTTAGCGCTTTTCTTTGAATATTTTGACCTCGGCAACCGCATTCGTTCACCATTCAACCCCCCGGCCTTTCGAATAGTTTCTAACAAGGAAAAATTTTTAATTGGCTGAGTGCTCCCTTCAATTACAAACTTCGACCAGGAATTTCCTTGGCTCACTTACACATCCCTCCACGGGTAAAGTTACACCGTAATTTTCACCAAAAGAGAACGCGCGTAATGCTTCGGTGTTCGTGCGCCCTTTGTTGTTTACCCTCATTATAAAATTTCGCAACTTTATTAACTGCAGACTTTCTCCTTGTTTAATAAACCTGGGCCGAGTGCAATTACGACGAGCAATATTTGAGTTCCAATTAACCCCCACAAAACGGGGAAAAATTTTTTAAATAAATAAATAAATAAAAATCGGGGAAACAACTCGTTGCAAATGAAATATTACGATTAAAATTCATTTCCATGCATTCTAATTTGATTTTTAAAAAAAAAAACCAAAAAAGCGGCGGTAAATTCGAATTTAAATTCAACCCTCTCCCGCTGAAAAAAGCTTTTATTGTCATATTTATGAGCTTTTCGATTAGAAATCAGCGTTTTTTTTTTTCATTATTTTTAATCTAAGTTCCCGCCAATTTATTATATTCAGAGAATAAAGGGGCGGAGAAGAGGCTGAAAGTGAACTCTCAATTGCGGGGAATTTTTTCCACATTTAAAATCCTTTCGGCCCAAAATATTGTGGGAGAGCCCACTTGGAAATTACCAATTAGAGAGAGAGATAACCTTTCGCGTGTGAACAACTATTCCTCATTCCCCAAATGACGCTTAATGAAAACTCAAAACATGGCATTCATTTAAGCGAAAATCCACTCATGTTTTAATTTTATTTGTCCCGCGAATTTTATCTCACGTCATTCAATTTCCGTTTTGACTTTCGTCTCATCCGCACTTTTCTCATGCTTCATTTGAATCCGAATTTAGCACAGAAGCGAATAATGTGACTCTCTCACGTCTATTTAAAAGCGAAGTGGCTGTCGTCTCCGAGTGAAATTCCTGCGGGATCTTCACCCATGACGCTTAACTAGGATGCTGCAAAGATATAACGAAACACTCGTTTACTGCACTTTCCAAGCGAAGGAACAGTAACCCAAGGGTTGATTGGAGAAAAACCCCGTGGAAATTATTTTCCGCATGTTGGAGCCGTCCACGTGCAGCAATAACCGTCGCCGTCCGAACGCGGCCTATGAAGGCGGTTTTAATTTACGACGCCAATAAAGTAAAGGAAATGAAAAGTAGTGAAGTGGAGGGAATAGCTGTTACCTATCTTGACACAAATTGTTTATCTTAATTAACTGTTATAATTTTGTTTCACTAAAATTGTATTAGTTTGTTTGAGCGAGGTTTACTCCGTTGCCGGGTGAATTATTTCAACCCCAAATGCCTTTATGAAAGCTCAGTCTGAGAAACTCACCCTAAACATGCGATGAATGTTCCAGTTTCCCCCTTGTGAGTCGGAAAATTCAACGTGGGTTCGTATATATAATTGAGCGTGTCGATGTCGAACCTTTACCTCGTTTTCCCCCCGTATTCGGGCAAAAAAGTCAACATTAAAAAAAGCCTTTCAATAAAATGCAAATTTCCCACAAAGGGGATAAACGTTACAAAAAAAAAAATAATAATAAAAACAGAAAAGTGAAATTGGAAAAAGTTTTCAGAAACATAAGGTAATTATAAAATTCATCTCAGGGAGAAAATAAATTTTTGGAATGTTTGCGAAAACCAGAATTAATTATCTAATAATTAATTCAATTACTGAAAAGATTTTTTTGTTGTATAAAAACACAACAAAAAAGTAGAAGAAACAAAAAAAAAAGTATTGCTAATTTTGAAGCGGATATCGAAGAAAAAATTGAGATAATGAAAAACACTTAATGAATTTTGGGGGAAACGCCACGAAAACAGCGGAAAGGGAAACCGTTTTATATAACTTTAGATGGTTTTTCAGCTTTTGGAGAATAGCTCGTGAAAAATTAAAGCTAATAAAAAATGAATTTATTTTCTTCTATTCATTTGATCGAGCGAGAAAAAATGAATGAGAGGTCAAAGAAGAATACGAATGGCGTTTCGGAAGGAGAAAATAAAATTCTCGTATTAAAATTCTACACCATATAACCGTAATAACGGTCGGATTTTTCTTTCTTCCTTCCCATTTTCGCACATGTCCCTCTCATTTTCCTTCAGTTTTAATAAAAAAATAATTCTGCCAATACAATGTCGGCCTCTCGAAAGAGATAAACCGGAAAATAAAAATATCTCACCGAACAAACCAAATTAAATTTCGGTGTTAAGTTTAATACTGGTATAATACCTGGTCTTCTGCTGGGGAGATTTCGGTTTGAAAACCTCAGAAGTTATGTTTTAATATTTGTACGATATTCATGCGCATATTAAATTTATGAGGCTCCGGACTAAAGGGCGTATTTTGCGAACTCAAAGTTTGTCTTTCTGCTTCTTGATTTCACGCGCAATTTTCACATCCCTTTCCAGGACTTTTAAGCGATATAATACGCCCTAATTAATTGTGAAACATGAGTTTTGTAATCCTTCGATGTATTTCGAAGTTAGGTGGGGGGAGGGAGGGGGGGAAGTGTGAGAAGTTGCCGATTTTTTTACGTGGCAAACTCTGCAGTGCGGATTGGCGAGATTAAAGTTGAGATAAACCCATTCGTTCTTTTTGTGACGCAGTCTGAATGTTTTATTTATTGTTTGATGGGCTGAAATAAGTTTCGCCAACTAACTCCTGCGTTCTGTTGTATTTTTGTTGTGCTTCTAATCAATCTCTTGTACTTTCAAGCGAGAAATAGTTCTCGAGATTTATACGGTATGACTCATTATCGGGAAACTATTTTCAAACTCAACCTAGCCAATTTGGGGTGCGAATGACAAAATTTACAAGACTTTAAAGCCTGGTTTTTTTTGCTTTCAGTGCTGAATTTTATTTCAAAAGACTAGAGGGCTTCGCCCCCTAAGCGACTTCGCGCTCCAACCCCCTCTGGAAACTTAATATAAGATACAATAAATATTTCCTGAAAAGCTGAATGCACCGAGTATCATCCCATTGTCGGGCAGACTCCAAAAGACATCCCAGCAGACTAAAACATTCTCCAGCATTGTCCAGGAGACTCCAGAAAGCTTCAGTAGACTCTATCAGACTCCAACAGGCTCCAGCAGAGCTCCAGTCGACTGTCCAGCAGACTCCAACAGGCTCCCGTAGACTCCAGCATTGTCCAGGAGACTCCAGAAGGCTCCAGCAAACTCCAGGAGACTCCAAAACATTCTCCACCGGTCTCAATTCATTGAAAAATGAATCAGCATTGTTCAGAAAAATATAACCATAAGCAACATGGATGCATTCAGTATTTCAGGAAATACGTAAATTGATAAATTCGCCACTTTGCCCACTGTACTCAACGTGGTACACACACAAATTTCCTTTAACAGATTTATATATTATTATGATCCCAATTATAATTTTTAATTATTTAAAAATAACCGGTACGATCGACAGTGAAAAAGCGAATGAACTGTTGTGACCTCCCATGCACGACAGCGGCATCTCCCTCCGAGATCTCTTCGTAAACAATATTTTATCTCCGATCATTTTTTCCGGTGACTTCAGCGGTTTAGAACAAAAAACGAGTTTTGTATCGCGAGCGGCGGAAGTTTCGAGAACGGTCTTTAGAAAAACGATACGCCAAAAAAAGGAAAGCGGCATTAGTTGGCGAATAAAAGCTCCGAAATTAATTAATCCGCTATCGACGGTTGCACAACAAAGAAAATCAAGAGCGTTAATTTTCAGAATAACCATTCATATGTGATTACGCCGGGAGTAATGGTTTCTGCTGCAGCCAAACACATTCACCCGGAGCTCCTAATTAACTATTCAAACTGCCTTTTGTTGGCCTTTTCTGCTAAAACCCACAGTTTTACCATTCTAATTTCCCGACAATAAATAAAAATGAATTTTCGCACCTGATCTGCGTTTATTTTACACCCAACATTCCCAAACGAGCTTTTTTCCAGTTTTAATTCTAATTATATAAATCCAATTTTACATCTGATATAATTTAAATGCTGCAGTTTATTTTACTTTTCTCCTTCTCTCCTCCAGAGGTTTTTAATGAAAGAGAGGTGTTCCCGTTAGGACTTTGGAAAGTCCAAATCATTTTCCACTGCATTGAGAATTTAATATCAGTCCCACATTCCTTTCGTAATAATTTGGTCATTTCAAAGAGCTCGCGAAGATTATAATGAATTCGGTTCAAAATATATACGACCAAAGGATTCCAACTTTAAGCGCTTCTCACTTTTTGTGTTTCAAATTTAAGAAAATTTTAAAATTGCGCCTTGGAAATCATGTTTAGACTTTCTCACGTAAACAATATAAACATGGAAATTTTTATATATTCTTCTGATTATTTAATAATTTTTAATAACATGTAAAAAAATGTTATTTGTTTTTTTTTTGAAAAGATGAGCAAGAGTTCGTTTCATTTGACTTTCAAGTTTGTTTCATGTTTATTGTTTACATATGCATTTACGGTGGAAAGGGCAAAAGGTAAATTTTTTGAAGTCAGTTAAAGGCAAAATATGCCTCACTTCTCCATTGAATGTTATCAATTTAGGGAATGCTTTAAAACTTTTTTATAAAGAGTCAAAGGAAAGCTTTTTTATTAAAAAAAAAATGGACGCTCTTCGATGTATCTTCGCTAATGTTTTCCACAAGATAGGGAATCTTTTCCTTTGAATCAAGAAACCGACAAGAAATCAATTTTAAGATGCAAACCCAAAGAGTTTTTTATTTTGATTAGTTTTTTTCTAAATTTAAATATCATGAGCCTATTGATGTGATTTTTGGGTAACACTTCACCCTTTTTCATTTGCAACAGTTTCACGCCTTTAATCGAAAACTTTTGACTTAAGGAGTTTACCTTTTAACCTCGGAGAGACTCTCGATAACGAAATTATACCTCACTGACCACCCGATCATGTTTCACCTTTGATCTGGTTTTCCAAAATGATTGTCACGAAACTTAAACACTTTGTATTGCAAACATCCATCGCATGTCAAGATTTTCATAGAGTGGGGGAAAGCGCATCTATCGATAATATTCGAATGTTTTTAGGACTTTAAGCAATCCTCAGTTTTAATGCAATTTCGAATTTGACCCGAAAGCTTCTTTGCTTTCCGCGAGGGATTCCATATAATTTTCTTCATTGTAGATTATTTCACCGGTTTCGCTTCGCAATGAAAGAAGGGAAACCAAAATAGCTCACGGGCCAATGCTTTGTTCACTTTAAAATTAATTTACAGACTGTGTTTGATAAAAACGCACTCCCTACGCAGTCTAAACCGCTACGTTTCCTTTTCCACCAGACGAGATGAGAACGAAATCTCGTATTCCTTTCTTTTCCGTTTCCCCTTTGGCGGCCACGCACTTCTGTTACTAAATATTATTCACACCCCAATGAGTTTAATAAGTAGGTTTTGAGTAGATATTCTTCATCCACTGGTTCGACTTTTCGAAACCAAAACTCTGGGATGCAAAGTAAAAGAAATTGAGTGGAAAAGGGAAAGTTAATTGCAAGTTTTTACCTTTCGTTGTTTTATGGAATGATATTGAAATAATTTTGAATGAGATACAGTAGCGCTCAAAAATATTTTGACAGTACAAAATTTAATAGTTTCTTTGTTAATTATTTTACTGTATGATTTTACTATGGTTGTGTATTATTATAGGGTTGTATGAGTACTGTATTGTATTGTTGTATTAGTTTGCTATCAATACTGTTAATAACATATATTAACCGCCCTTCGACATTGAAGTAACAAAATATACAAAGCATAACATTCTTCTTAGTCTTCTGCTTTTTCTTTAATACTCTTACATAGTTCTTATACTATTCCATAATTATGAAGATATACTCTTTCAGTATTTGTTTCATCCGTTATTTAATTAAAATTATATTTATACTTTTTAAGTTTACTTTTTATTACCGTTACTTTAATAACTTTACTTTTAACGTTATTTTTAAAGGTAAACTCTTTGTTTCTTCTGTATTTAATTAATATTATATTTATGAATGTTGTAAAGCGTTTTAATGAAATTTAACTTTTTTTAAGTTTCTCTTACGGGTGGAAAAGGAATAATTTTGTATTGTCAAAATACTTTTGAGCGCTACTGTATCAGCTTTTACTGAAGGAGAAACTCACATATGGAATTATATTTGAAAGCTCGGTGAGAAATTGTGAAAAATGGGAACTCAATTTTCGATTGTGATTGCCCTTCACCCCCTCCCCTAAGGATGCAAGGTCGGGGGATTTCGCTGAAATAAATCAAATCTATGGGAAGTCTTTGGCGCACCAATGGTCGCGTTCTTGAATAAAATATATCACGAAGAAATTACCAACGCCTTATAAATCTTGTTTGTAGATATTTTCTCGATTATCTGATCGGGCGGAACCTTTTGCGTAGCAGATTGTAAATAAATAAGGCGAAGGGTCTCTAAATCGCGGCCCATTTTTCAATTCGAAGAGGTGATTTTGACTGAGGAAATAACCTCAGTTCTTTTTTAATGGTTTTTCATGAGTGAGGTCAAGGGTCATATGTGGAAAATATTAATGCTCGAATGTTGAACTCATCGGTTTTCACTTCTTATAAAAATCTCCACTGCTTTCTTCTGAATGATGAACTAATTGATAGAAATTTGATTTATGTTCGCTTCTTGTCATTTTTTACGTTTGTTGATATTTATTATCAGGAAAAGAATCTTTGAGAATCATTTTTTAGGGTTCGAAAGAGCTGTGACATTTGGCACAGTTTTTTTTTTGATATCAATTACTTTTATCTGGTAAAAAGACATTTGTATCAAGCCGTGATAACCAATTATAAGGGAGCTTTTGAGCTTTTATTTCGGATTATTTAAATTTGTCGCGGAATGCACCTGTTTCGCGGTTGGATATTTTTTGTGAATTTGCATTGTGTTCTAAGCCCTTCCCTAATGCGATTATTGTTTACGCAATCATTATAATTTTATAAGCGAATGGTTAAGCTGAGCCGCGGGAACTTTGAAATAGAACAAACATCAGGTAAATAAAATTGAATTATCCCGCCTCCCCCCGGCCCCCCTCTTGTCTCCTTAGAAATTACTTCAATAATTTAATTCCTTTTCGAGCAAATTTTATTCCTTGTCTGTTTGGTTGACAGTAAAATCCAAATCGAATTCAAAAGCTGTAAAAAGAGTTACGGGTCTCGGGGGATCAATTTATTGGAGTTAAGCCTCGACCGAAATTCAGCAAAGCCTTTTAAACAAGCTTTCGCACCTTGTATTTGAAAATGAGATCTAATAAAAGCAAGGAAAGGGTTTCAAAATCCGCCCGAAAGTTATACGAAAGCCTGAACGGTCGAGGCTTCGTCAGCCACAGCATCTGATAAATGGCTCCTGTCGGTCACTCTTTTAAAAGCTGACTTGTCAATATGATTATTAAGAATTTTAATTTATGTAAAAGAAAATACGAGAGTTAATTATTTGAATGAATCGCGCGGAAAACTGCGTTACGAGAGTTCGAATTTTCCATTCAAATTCATAATTTACTTTTTTTTGTTTACGAGTTTCACCTGTGGAAAATTCACGGAGGATTCCATAAGTTCCTGTTGCTTCTTTTGTTTACCACAAGGTCGAGACTTGTCAGTTCTGACCTGTTTATGAATAAAAATTACTGTGGGGAATTTATAAAACTGAAACTTTACGAAAAAAGCGCTCTATATAATTTTCAGTATCTAAATGTTTCCGGAGAAGCCATTAGGATAATAACTTTTTCATGCATTCGCGCAAATTACGGTGACTTCTACAAATACAGCCTGTGTTTTTCAGGCATTGCGTTGCATTATATAAACACATCGAGTTTTTGCGCTGTTTTGAGTTTTTTCTTTCTGTGCTGTTACGGGTAGAATTCATACTTATTAAGGATTACCTATTATTGTGAGATAAACAAAACACCTTCGGACTTACTTGATTTTAGAAGTTATTAAGTTATACAGTTTATTTCTCAAATTTTAATAATTAGTGGAACTTGAAAAAACTCCTAATTTGGGGATACAGCAGAATTCTTTGTATTTATTAGTAAATTACTTCTTTATAGAATATATTCAAAAACAGTGCAAAAAGTCAAGACTGCTACTGCTGATCAAATTTATATAAACAAGTTTAAGCTCTAATTAAAGTGCACAACTGCAGAAATTAAATTAACTCGAGAAAACAATAAATGATCAAAATAAAGTGATAAAAAACATGGGACTCGTCGTCTGTCATCATCCATTCACTTGACTGCTTCATCTTAGTCGGTAGTGTCAGTTCTTGCGGATTAGAGAGCGCGTGCTGAATAAACGCCGAGAAACGCAATCCCACACCCATTGAGAAAATTCTAGAATATTCTGTGATTAGTCGAAGAAAAGAATTTTCGGGCTTTCATACTGTAACTCTCGAGTTTGCTATTGGTTAAGCCAACAATAGTCACGTGAAAGGCAATTTCCGAACAATGGCTTACTTCAACATTGAAAAGAAATGCGACGACTGAGATTTTCCTTCCACAATAAAACCAATATTTGTTTTTTTCTTAAAGTTTAGGTTGTTTAAAAAATAAATAAATAAAAAAAAACCCGCGGGAATCGTCAGTGTGGCGGACACGATGAATTCGAATTTCCCGGCGACTGATTTATTTTGGGAAAATTTAATTTCTTATTTTATAATTCTGTCAATAAATACTCAAAAGCAAATTAGTGGGGGAGGAAAATTTAGGAAAAATTTGTTTTTAATTACAGCTTCTTTAATTCTCAGAAAGTTGTATTTATTTAGGCGTTTTAAATCTGTTTGAAAGTTTCTCTTGAGGAGAGCGAAAAAAAGAGTTTTTAGGAATAACTTCGAAAGGTAAACCATCTGTTCGTCAAAGTATGATTTCAGTAATCATATTTGGTAACTAACCTTCAAATTCATAAAATTTTCTTTCGACTTTCTTGAGAATTTTTAGTCCGGTTCATACGTGCGCTTTCTGAGTAAACCAAATGATTTAAAAGACACCGGTGGAATAGTTTTTGTTCTCTGCTGACATTCAATTCCAGCAGACGATTTTCAGATTCAAAAATTGTTATTGTTTACATTTTTTTATTTTTAAGTATAATTTTTAATTCAAAATCTATTCGGAACACTTCATAAAAATGCCTGAGAAAAATAAAAAACGAATTTGTAAAGTCTGCCCGAAGAAAAAAAAAAGTAAAAAACCCATCGAACCGGAAGTCGCTGAAGAGGAAGTGTTAGAGCTCCCGGTGGAAGAGGAAGAGGAAGAGGTCCCACTGGACGAATTACCATGCCAAGGCGAAGTCGAAAGCATCAAAGAGTTGGCCACCGCCGGCTTTGTTCTGGACAATATCCCGCCGGGGAGAAAAAAGTTCAGGCCTCCCTTCTTCTGCCCCACCGCACCAAGAAGCAGGTACGAAAACATGTTGCCAGTGGACGTGGTCAACGACCACCAACTGAAGGCTTCCCTCGAGAGGACCATGATCGACCACATGGGGGCCCTCAGGGTGACCAGCGAGCCTTTCTGCAAGAGACAGCCCGCTATTATAGCGACGATAGGGCCTTCCTGCTCGGAGGTTTCGGAGATTGAGGAGCTGTTGCGGGCAGGGATGAATATAGCTCGGGTTAACATGGCCTACGGGGATCGCTGTTGCCAAATAAAAGCCGTTCAAAATTTCAGAGAAGCCGTTGCTAATTTTCACGGGAACCTGGGGATGAAAATCCCCGTGGGTTTGATGATGGACTTGAAAGGGCCGGAAATCAGGACGGGAAGAATCTGCCGTTTGTACGTTTGCGATCCAGAAAATCCTAAAGTGTTGGTAGAAAAGGGGTCTATAGTTAAACTGTCCACCGAAGTGGCTTTTATGGATAAGTGCACACCAAACTTTATTTACGTTGATTACCCACAACTTCCGGAATTTGTTCGCCCGGGTATGATAATCTATATCGATGATGGACTCATACAGCTCTTAGTGCAACAGGTGAATCAGACCGATATTGTCACTTTGGTCGAAACGGAAGGCTACCTGAGAAACTATCGACCGGTTCATGTGCCGATGGTACCCTTGCCTCTTCCAGATATCACAGACATCGATGCCGAGGACATAGAATTCGCTGTGGAAGAAGAATTCGACTTCATCGTTCTCTCGAAGATACAGTCCGCACAAGTCATTCCTAATTTGAGAGGAAAACTAATTGAAAGTGTGCTGAGTGCCAGGAAATTAAGAGAAAGGCCTATAATGATATTGGCCAAGATTTCTAATTTTCAGGCGATCGCCAACATTGATGAGATCATACAAACCGCAGATGGCATAATTATTCAGCGGGGCGATTTGGGACTGGACATTCCTATCGAGAAAATATACGTCGCCCAAAGAGAAATAATCGGCAAATGCAATTTGGCCAATAAGCCCATTATATGCTCGACACAGTTGATGAGTTCGATGACGAAGTCCCAATTGGCGAACAGGTCCAATATATTCGATGTGGCGTGTTGCATCGAAGACGGGGCCGACGGGGTTTGCCTCACCGAGGAAACAGCAATTGGGGATTATCCCGCAGATGTTGTCGAACAGACCCATCACATTTTGAGGGAAGCGCAAGCGGCGGATGGGAGAAAGTATCATTTCAAGGAAATGGTGGAGAAATTGAAGCCTCCGATAGAACCAGTGGTAGCCATCGGAATGGCGGCTTGCATCGTCGCTGAAAAGCTGAGCGCGACCGCCATAGTGGTGCTGACCACTTCCGGTAGATCCGCCCGGATCATTTCTTGGTTCCGACCTCGATGTCCGGTGCTGGCCGTGACCCGTTACGAACGTACGGCCAAGCAGTTACACCTATGGCGGTCAATTTGCCCTCTGTACTACACTGGGGAATGCATCAAAAATAACTGGTTCGAGAACCTGGACCTGCAGTTCCAGTTTGCCATCGCGTTTGGTACGGAAGTGGGTTTCATAAAAGCAGGGGACCCACTCGTCTTGGTGAGTGGGTTTGGGAGAGGCACTGGTTTCACGAATTTCCTGAGGATTGTGTACGTGTCGACGGAACCCGGAGTGTTCCTGCAGCATCAAAAATCGTTCTACGATAACATTTACATGCAGAAAAACTGTCCGTTGACTCAGGGAAAACCTTGCACGCCTTCCAGATAACAAACCGTCTTTTCATTTTATAAATAAAACTCCGAGGAAGTTTTTTGCCTGTAAATAATTAAATTTGTATAATTAGGCTTAGTCCGGTTTGGTTGATTATTAGCGCTTTTTGGACAGAAAAAGCAGTTCTTTGAGTTAAAAAGTAAAAGAAAACACCGCTATCTAACTTGTAATATTTGACCCAGTAAAATTTGCAGAATTTTATAAGCTTTATACATTCGGTCTTTCTATTACTAATTATATAATGGATTATATATTAAATATCTTTCTAGTAGGAGATATATTTTTATAGGAGTAAACAAAGTTTTCACAACCACAATAAATCGCCATTAGTTTTACAGTAAATGATTTTTTCCAAACAATTATTCCGTTCGTTTTCACTCTCTTTCTTTTTGTTTAAATCTTTGCCGGTTTCTACAGATTATCAGTAATGCGATGGACATCTTGTCAGGTCAACACCCGTCAATTGGACGTGACTAAGTCCCGGGAAGCAACAACTGGGCAAAAACTTTCTCACCCAAAACACATCTCAAAAGGTGTGCGTATCGAAAGAGCCAAATTAAAGTATTATTTCTGCTGTCAAAAGAATTTGTTCTTGAGTATGAAAATCCTGAAGGAGGATAAACAGTCTGAAAATAACCCACACCGGCGTTGCCTTTTTATGGTCCGAACTCACTCGATGAGATTTCCCGGAAAATGTTTGCTTTTCTCAATTGCGTTTACCACTTTAGTGGGGGTTTAAGGACGTTTTTGGTATTATTTAAAAAGTGTACTCTCTATTTTATACTTTTGCCGTTTTGGGAGTTAATGAAAACTATTTAACAGACCTTTTTCTCTTGGTTCTCTCGTTTTATCTTTTTTGCATTTCACCCGGTTTTTGTTTAATTTAAAAGCCCTTATAAAGCAGTCCTTTTTCGGATTATGGTTGGCCATTGGCACAAAGCTGCAAGAGTGACCGCATTAAAAAGTGTCCAGAGTGTTATTCTGTCATTCGGAGTATTTTCCCCCCGTTTTTCGCACCGATTAAACCGCCTTTGCCACCGTGACTTTTAGAATTAAATTAAACCGCTCGGGGAAAGCAATATTTATTCTTTTAGTTGAATCTGTCACTTAAATACGAGCCGTGGAAAACTTACTCCGCAACATTTTAAAGTAACTATAACGGAAAATTGAATTTTCCACACTATGTGACTTCATGTCGACATATGTAGGAACGGAGGAAGAAAGGGAAATCATGAAAAGCCTTTTTTTTTTTGCTTTTCTAAGGTAAATGAAATTCCCTTTTTGAAAACACGCTTTCACAAGAAATTCAATGAATTTGGAAAGTGTTTCTGTCAGGTTCCCTCGTGAGGGCACATGTGGAAATAACTGTAACGACACTCGAACCATTCAGTTTATCGATTATATATTGTTATTATTACAATGTGTACAAAAACCGCTGTCGCTCCTCGGTGCCTTCAAAAGCACTAAACTAATTTCAACAGGAAATTACAACAAGAAAAAATCCCATTCCTTTTCACACATACAGAGTCCATCTCAAGAAATTTTCAATTTGACGTTACCAGTATAAGTCGCTTATAATAGCTTTTTTCCGACCAGTGACTACAAACTTGTACTGTACCTTTCAAAGCCCCAATAATTTTTTTTTTTTTAAAGGAGAAACCGCATATTTTACAATAAATCAAATGATGATTTATTGCCATATTCTTTTGAATAGGACATCACGCATAACAAGCGAGCTTTAATGTTTATTTCTTTAAAACTTTTCAACAGACAAAGGGAAACCAATATCGAAATGATTTACTGAGAGGGAAAGGGATCTTTTTTGTAAGTGCCGGGAATGTCCTAATCGAATTCTTTTAGAAATATGTCCAAAAATAAAGGGAGGAGTCGAACACCACTCCCGAAAGAAATGTAAAACTCAATGTTGAATGTTTTCCGATTGCTGAAAGAAAAAGGAACCGAAGATTGTTGAAAGTTCTGTTTGAGAATAGAAATTTCAAAAGCAAGTCTTTGCATAAAAATTCTATGAAAAGCTTTAACCAATTGAACGGAAATTTTTTTCCAAGGTTGAAGGAATAAAGGAGTTTTAAAAAAAGGGGTTAAAAAAAAGAAAACGTCGCTTTCTTTCTTTTTTGGGAAACTTATAATTAATATGAAAAAGCGCCCGCATTAATTCAGGTTGAACAAGTCCAGGAAAATGAAAGCTTAATGAACAAAATTGGGCTCATTCCTATCGGGGAAAAAAAAGAAATTCCTTGAATCGAACAAAAGTGTCAGTTAATGCCTGTAGAAAGTTGAAAATGAATGCAGTAACGTTCGAATTGTAAGCAATAAAACGCACTTTTTGAAAAATTTTTTTTTTGCTTAAAATGCTTTTTTTTTATTAAACTAAGTATTGATTCATTGACTCCATAATCTCAGCGGACCTTTTCTTTGAAGTTATGAGTTAGATAAGTCAGAAGATAACAAGTTGAAAATGGAAAAAATTTTTTTATGTGGGACTGAAAAGGAAAATTTTGCAGGTCTTCTCAACTGAGAGAAAAAGTCTCTAATCATTATTTTAATAAGAAGAAGAAGGAAGCGTTCTGTTTGTTACAAACAGACGTCGCAGTGTAACTTGATAAGGTTCTGTGTCTCCCCTTTCAGACTATTATGCGGCCCCAAACTGATTTGGTTTTTATAAAAGTGTGACCCTTAATTAATTGAGAAATATAGTAACGTTGCAACCGCCACATTATGTGTAGTTTTAAAGAGAATTAACTGTACAAAATGGGGACAGTCTGGGGATCATTTATATTCTGATCACAAACGACTGTAGATTTAAAAGGGCTTTTAATACTAAGAACGTGTATGGTCTCCCCTCGAAAATTTCGAATACGTGAATCTTTCCTTATTCCCTTATGCAAGAACTATACCGCGGGTGCTTTCAGCCTTTCTCACCGCTTTTAAATTCTCTCGAGGCCGTTCACAAGTTGTTGTAATATTCTTTCAATCCCTATTCTCATCTTTTAAACGAGAATTGAAAGAATGTGATGGCTTTCAACAAAAGTGCAATGTTTGTTCCGAATGAATTATTAACACTGGAAAGCATCGGGTTTATATGTTTGTAGAGAATCAAAAAAAAAATGCTTCTTTTACCATTAAATGGGTGCGTTGAAAACAATTCTCTTTTGTTTCCGACTCCTCCGCCCCTAAAATGAGGGGAAAAAAACGATGGGAACATCGAAAAATTCACGCCGGAAGATTTATAATTTGAGTTCGCAACCAACAATGATGAAATTCCCAACCATAAAATGTTTAAAATTGTCAGCAAAGGAAGAAATCAATTGTTGAATTGGAACAAATAATGAAATTAGTTCGTCGGACTTTCATTTTGCTTTGATCGCCAATTTAGTTTCCACTTGTGCTATCTAAGCAATATAAGAAGGAGATTTATCATTTCAAAGATTTTTACTTTTCAGAATGGAATCTGCCCGCTCTTAAGCTTTTAATAAAATTAGTGTAAGGCCGCTTTCAGTCAGAACTAACTCGACACTTTTTAAGAAAGTCTTGTGATAAATTTACGGATGAAATTAAATTTTTATTCCTCGCGGAATACAAGTTTCAACCCTTTCACTTCCCCGAGACTGCGCGAAACAGCCTAATTAACCGACTGCTGACTGATAAGAAAACTTCACTGCCAAGTTGTTATTAAAAGTCTGAACTGACGCGAAGGAAACCTCTAAATTATGAGGCAGTCTTGCCCAGAGCGCCGAGAAATTAAAAGTGTACATTAAATTTGGAGAATATCATAGAAAAAGAGAAGAAATGGAAGAAGAAGCTGGAAATCAGCAATCTTTATTCAAACTGTTTTAATAAATGCATAATACCTTTTCGCCTCAAATCAAATAAAATTAATTATTGTCATTTCCATCGAAATTATTTTATTTACTCGGATTATAAGCAGACGGCTTTTAGATCACAGCAGTAGAAAAATTTCCCAAGCAAACATTAGAGAATCATCTTAAAGTAATCTCTCATTCCCCAATCCCCGCTAAGTTCTGACCTATTAAGTCAAGTCTTGTTATATTAAAGGAGACATTAACTTATGTCGTGAGTTGGTTTTCGGACTCTTTTTCTTTCCTCCTCTTTTGGCAAGAGAGAGAGAGAAATCGGTTTTGGGGGGGCGGAAGAAGGAGCTTTCGAAGAATAATCCGCGAGAAAGCTCAACCGGCGCCCACCTTTCCGCCCTAATGACCTTAGGATTTCTAATACGTTCTTGAGAGCAAAATTAAGATGTTAGCTTTAATTAAAAAATGAGATTAATATCATAAAAAAATAAATTTTCCGGGGGCGAGGGTAAGCAACCATTTTTAGTCTTTCGTGAGTATTTTTAAAATTCAAATTAAAGGCTTCCATCTCATAAATAAATCTCTTTTCTTCAGACACCTCGGCGTTAATCTTCCATCAAGGTGAAAGCATTGCAGGCCTTTCCACTTTTTTTTTAAATACTTATTAATTCTCAACTGCTTCCCTTCTGGAGAATAATAATCTCGAATTAACTTTCCGCCCCGTGGTTCCTGAATAATCATAATTCTTCACAAACATTAATCAAAAAATAAATAAATATATCCATTCTCAGTGTGACTTTTGCACTGATGGTGTAAAAGTTCTGACCAGGATGATAAGTATGGATGCTGATCTTGGATTAAATTCCTTCACACGTATTTTGTTAATTTTTCAGGTCACGTTGATCTTTGGACCAGAGAAGCCAGTGGGTGTCAGTGCAATTTCGATGCAGGGAAACTAGGCTGCGCTTGCTGCGCCAAGGGAGGATGCCCCTGTGGGAGGGCCGCCCCCCGAAGATGCACCCAATGCGGCCTCGAAAGCTACTGCCCGAAGCGTAAGCACCTCTTTGTGTTTAAACATTTTCATAAAAGGCAAACTCAATCCTTTCTTTTCGAGAGGCATTTGATGAAAAATTATTATAATTTTATTCCAAAAGTATAACTTGAGGAGTTTAATGAACTCAGTTTTCTGCAAAGAAACCCAAACTTCCGGGAAAAAATTAAAGCTTTCATTTCATGAGAGGAAAAATTAAGCAAAACTAAATTCGATTCCTCTCCTCATTAAAACAAACATGTCTTTCGCTCAAAAACATGATATCTTTCATGGAAAACTGATGAAAGATTTTTTTATAAATTTTTCCTCATTTATTTGATTGATAGGACATTCCCCTCTGAGCGCTCATTCAAATTAAATTTTTTAATGCTTTGATACCCGATCGATATGAACCTTCGGAAGAAGCTCTCCGCAACAGGTTTTCATTCTGTGAATTGTTTCGCGGATTCAACGCTTTCGAAAAAGCGCAGCGAAGCAAAAGGTAAGAAGTCGACAACTCCCCGGGAAGATTTATACCATTCGGGAAACCGAATTCCTGTCCGCTGAGATAAATTTTAATAATCACCAATTTTTAATTTTAATGTAGAATAAAAGATTTTTTCTTCCCCAGCGGATTTTAAACCATTCGGGGAAACAAAGAAATGTAAGCTCATTTCGAGAAAAGGGGAGGAAATGAAACAGACTTTTGAATAAACTTTATATCTGATATTCTCGTCCTGCGACTTTCCCGAAGTAAATATTTTCCAAATTTTCTTTACTGTTCCTCCTGCTAAGTATTTCAAGCATGAAAGGCAGATGGCAGCTCAACCTTTAAGGAAGGTCTCCGTCAAACCTCATGCAAATAGTGCGTTTTAAATCACCATTGCGGGATTCCTCGGTCTTTGTGGTCAGTCAACCCCACTGTTTTTCCCGCCCCCGTTCACCCCCATTCTCCCGCATCTTATCACCATCATTTTAAGGAAAACCTCATTTTACATTTACCTAGAGATAATTTAAACAAATCCGCTTTCTCCTTTTTTCTTCTTGGACCAACTACAGGGAGTTTATCAACCCTTGCATAAATCATTCGGAAACTTTAGGGTCTTATCTGCGAAAGGCTTTTATGTTGAAGAGTTTCCTTTTCGGTTATTTGCCCTTCTTATGGTTCTCTTAAACAGGTTGAAGAGCCTTCAAAGATTTCTTTAAATGGATTTATCTCATCGTTTCGAAAGTTAATACGGCCTTCACTGCCATGAATTTTATATTGGATCTCTCTTTTGGCTTTTCTGAACAGTTTCCGGTTCGAAGATTTCTAAAAAAATGGTTACCGTTCCAAAAGAAATGGTCACTCACACAATCGTATCAATAAATAATTTTTTTGCTACGCTAAAACAATCAAATTCGAAGAAATAAAATGTGAAAAGTGAACCGAACTGTGTAAAAAACGGAGTACACAATTTCACAATTAGGACGAAAACAATACCCCAAAAACAACCCTTCAGCACTTCTAATCAATTTCCTTTCAAAATAAAACAATACTCTGAAAGTAAGAATTGTTTACAATTGCATCCATAAGTTATATTTTCTTCTGGACAGAACTTAAAACTAAGCAAAGAGTTAAAAATCGGTGAAATGGTTCAGATTCATTCGAAATTTCATCAATCTTTAATGTCTACCGGACAGATAATTTTTCATTCCATCCGTCACATTTCGCCGGTCTCTTTAGAATCGTATCCCAAAACATTATTAATTTCCTGTTTTGAACTTATTTAGCTGTTCCACCCGAATATTTATTCTCCTATTTTTATTGGAACAATGCAATTCACTAAGGAAATCCTTTCCCACTTTTCCGGGAACCGGTTTAGAATATTCCCTTTTTTGGTGTTATTTAAATGAATACTCTCCAGAGAGTGAGTCAGATTAATTATGCATTGCATTTCCCTTTGTCAACCCCTTCACCTCGATTCTCACCTCAGAGCAAATAAACAATGCCGCCAATTTACCAACTTTCTTTTCGCACCAATTAAAATGTGAGGTGGCCAAGAAAAAGGGATGAAGGATCCCTTTGTAATTAAACTCTGCTCATTCGGCCGTTTGCTCTATAGAGGTTCTGATTTACTGAACAACTATTCTATTTGTTTTATTTTCTATTTATTTATATTTATTTCTATTTCTATCTTGTTTTGTTTCTGAACAAGTTTAGAATATGTCGGGAATAATTTTTTAACATTCAAAAATTTTGACCCGATGATAGTTTTTGGAAGTATTTTTAGCGGGAAGTGTTTAATTCAAAAATTTGTACGCTGATTAATAACTATTTTAAATGATCTGAGCACTTAAATTTTCTCCCATTTAAATTCTAAGCGCCGTATATATCGCGATTTTTCTGCCGATACAGTCAGAGTTTGAAAAAGGAAATTAAATACAGTAAAGCCTGAAATGTCATTAAAAAAAAAATTAATAATTATTTGGAGAGGGACAGAGAAATCATATATTTTGTTTTTCGGTTCAGATTTCGACGAAATGAAAAACATAATAATTATTTGGAGGGAACAAAGAAATAATATATTCCGCTTTTCGGTTCAGATTTCGACGAAATGAAAAAGACAAATATTATTTTTTATAACGTCTCCAAACCGTAAAATTTATAAAGTAAAAAAGAGCGACGGCGATTACAGCGAAGCCATAAATTAGGAATTATCGAGTAATTAATGTAATTAGTTGAGAGACTCCTCTTTTCTGTTCAATACAAAACCAGTGTAAAGTTTTAAAACAGAAGTGACTGAGATAATAGTTATTTTGAACTAGGAAGAAACCGAATTCAAACTGGAAATTCGTAAAACAAAATGAAAACGTGCTGTTGACAAGAGTTTTAATGTATGAACCGCACATCGTTATAAAAACCGGAGAGTGAGGGTTTTTCCGAGCATTTTTAAATTTTTATGAAGCGATTTACAATGATTGTTGGGGTCGTTCCCGACGCGGCGCAGCGAAAAGCTTTTTTCCTGAGCCAAATGACCGAATTCATTTGCTAATAAATGTTTTCTTTACAGTTTGTAATATGACGCTGGACGCCCGCGAATTGGCCTCGAGGTCGGGGAAAACGTTCGGACAGATAAAATCGCCCTCTCTGAAAGGACCGGCCATTTGCTACTATTCCTTCGTCCCTTTGCCCGGTCAGAGAGTCGAGCTACAATTCTACAGATTGGTTAATTTGGGAGTGTTTAACGGAACGCAGTGAGTACACGGGGAACGTTAATTAAGACATGTTTGTGTTCGGCTGAATAATGAGTGGGGATTCCTCGCAGAAGGCAAGAGGGGCGGGGGGGGCTGGGGGGGGGGAGACCGAATTCTTAAAGCTCTTCCTTTCAAAATGCGGGGAATGCGTCGGGAAAGCAATTTTCTTTTCAACGTGGGACTCACATTGCTCGCACACAGTGGCCCAAATGGGGATGAAAGTGATGTTTTCCTTTGACTAACCTGTGGAAGACATTGAATTTAACAAGAATCCAAAATGCAATAAAAGCAAATAAATGTGATGATAGAATTTACTTCCAAACCGAAAATTAAATAAAAAAGTTTTTTTTTGGTTCACTAATTCACTCCGTTTGGGCAAATTTTTTCCGATATTATTCGGTATCTCACAATTCGGCCATTAAAAAACACGAGTCAGAGAAGATAATTGTGATTAGTCATTTCTGAAAAAGTTTATATAATAATAATATAAACTGTATTTAGCTATAGCAAAAGTGAAGAAGTAACCACAAAGTCGGTATTGGAATTTGCTCTCATAATTACAACAATCAAAACAAAACAATTTATTCCGAATGAGAGAGAAGTTAGAATGTGAATTTTTTGAGAATCATTCCTAAGAGAGCAAAAATTGACGTCAAAAATGGACCTTTTAGTAAAACATGGCTTTAGGGTTTCGAGAAACCTTTTAATTTTAGCAAAATTTCAATCTCAATCGTTTTCCACTTTTCGAATTTCAATTGATCTTTCCCTCTCCCCCCATAAAATATCAGAGTGAGGCTTTTGGCAGATAATCAATGGCTAGGTGCCAAACAGCCAAAAGGTTTTCTCCAGAATGTCTGAAGAAAAAATTCTTGAGAACGCCTTTGAAAAAAATCGGGGCCCGAGAAAAAGACAAGTAAACTTGTTTCGGAAATTCTCTTGTCAATGTCCAATCACAGCGAAAAAGAATTCAATAATTGCGTGGAAAATTTTTAATGAAATCTTAATGGGTGGAATTTGTCGGGAGAGGGAAAGCTAAAAAAAAAATGTTCAGGTTTTCGAGTAAAATCTTTTTATTTTTCCCTCCCCTTCCCGCTAAACATCGCACGAAGCCATTGAATCTCACATAAAACAATCTCGTGTTTTCCACAGCTTTTTCCGCATCTCGTTGACTCCAACATTTCATGCAGTCGTAAAACAGGGTTTTCATCCTCCTGAGCTCCATTATTTACTTTTTGAAGTTTTTATTTCTCTGGGGTGTCATATGCTCGGTTTGTGCGTTTCAACTTCCGCGTATGACCGACTAAGTCAAGTCTTCTGCTTTTTTGCAAACTTTGAGCCGTCGACGATCGGGGAAAATCAAAACGGGAAACAGTTCATTAAAGAAAATTCTGATTCGTAAAAAGAATAAAAGTCAAATATTTCATGCGGTTTCTTTAACCCCCGAGCTAAATTTCTGGAAATGGAGGACCGAAATGCTAAAAAATATGTCACTATATATCAAAAAATTTATCATCCATTGTCAAAATATTTATCTTTTTAAATGTCTTCTGTTTCCTTTGTGTGTTTTCCTTCTGTTATTCTCATCCTCAAAAGCAAACACTTTACTCGCTCTTTTCCGCTCGCTTTTCTCGTACCAATAATCAAAAGCATCTTTTCGTATTCCTTATTAAAGTTTTTCAAAACTATTTTGCTTATTTCCTTCCTTCAATTTTTAAAAAAATCTTTGATTTCACATATTATCGCAAAAAATTATTCTTAACCCTTTGCGGTTTTTTAAAAAATATAAAATTTGGGTGTATGGGTATCTATTGGTCGGAATTAATTTCTTTGGAAACAGCAGGGCATACATAATAAGCAGTAATAAGTAATATTTTAAGAAGAGAGAATGTCTAATTACTGCTAAATACAATTTATAAAATATTCTTTGGAATTCTATTGTTTGGAATTGTATTCTTTGGAAATTCTTTGGAATTCAATACAATGCACAACTTTTTTTTAGATTAGTATTTTGTTATCTCCAATTGATGGGAGCACTGTATTAGTTCTTTGGGCATTGAGGTTCCCTTAGGAAAAGTGTAAACTGATATTGGAATGCATACAGTATAGGATTCGTACAGTTCATTGCGGCGGCTGAGAGTAGACATACCCGACCGCAAAGGGTTAAACTTATATAGGAATGCATACAGTATAAGATTCTTGTGTGGTGGCTGACAGTAGACATACGACTGCTAAGGGTTAAACTTCTTTTAAGCCACCAAAATTAAAATAAAGAAAAAAGTATATCTGATGTATACTAAGCAATTTTTGTATAAGAAAAACATTATTCGAGCAATTCAAACATTAGAAAATAAATGGTCATTTCGTTGATAAACTTTTTAAAACTTTTCGTCAACAAGTCGAACACCAAATTCGTCCGTTATTTTGCCAGCAAACTATTTGAAACTTTTAGGCAACAAGTCGAACACGGAAAATAAGTGATTTTTTAGGTAAAAATTTAGAATGCTTGGGCGTTAATGAGTTAAAGAAGAGGAAAAAATTCGTCAAAGAATGACTGGTCGCGGTTTAGGTGACGTCAGCAATGCTGAGTCAGTTCTCTTGAGATTAGTGCTTCGCGAGTAAAGAGAATTTTTTGCAAAAGAGTTTCGTTTTGAATTTATTAAGTTAGCAAAGGTTCGATCGTTTAAACTCGCACTGTTAACTCGAGCAGTATGTGGAAGAATTAATAATAACGGCAAAGGAATTCTGATTCCCCGAATTGTTTGGGCTCTCACGACGCTGACTTTGTTTTGTTTTGCTAATTTCTCCCTTTCAAGATCCGACCCGCTTCTCATAAATATTCGCTTGAGATTTTGAATAAAATTTTTTGATTTAAATTACCTCGTGGAAATTAAAAAAAAGGGAAAAAGAAATTGTATGGATGAGATCACACTTTTTAAATAAAACCATTTGTTAAAATTCAAAAAACATTTAAGAAACTTTTTCGGAGTTATATAATATTTATTGATTGATATTATTTAATATTATGTTGATAATTATAAGCGAAGAAAAAAATATTTGAACATTATGTCGATCACTGTGAGGTTTCTTTTTGGTTTTAATCACTTCAAAGAGATGTTTCTAATTTGTCGAAAATGGGTATTCCTTAAATGTGTAAAATCTTTCCAATTTAAGGATTCGACGGGAAGATAATTTCCCAGACATTTCCTCAAATTAATACTTTCGACAAATCCGCATTATCCGAACCGCGATCCCCTCTCCCACGCGAGTGAACAATAATCCAAGTTTCGATGCGATACTCAGAGGAAACCATCATTGAGCCGATATTTGGGGGGCCTCTAAATCTTTCTTCTCCTATTACGCTAAGCTTTTATAAGCAACCTTAAAATTAAGCTTTTACCCTTTTGCCGGTGCCGAATGCGAATAACAATTTTCCATATTCATTAAAAAAGAGTGGGGGGGCGGGGGGGAGAAGAGGGGATCCGGAGAGATCTCCTGCAGGTATTAAGAACAAAAAACCTCAGCAAAAAACCACATACCATATACATTATGGCTCGTTGGACCTTTTCCAAAGCAAAAAACTAAACAATTTGGCAAAGTGTTCTGCTGACCAAAATTACTTATTTAATAAATTTTATTTCAGCTGCCGCGGAGGTTTTCTGCAACTCGTCGACGGCTCGAACCCTTCCTCTGGACGAACTGAAATAAAAATATGCGGAGATAACGACAGATACGACCCTCCTGTACTCGTCTTCGCTGATAATGGTCCCGCAACGCTCATTTTTCAGTGAGTACACTTTCCAAGAGAATACGTATTATTATTACAAATGTTCCCTCATTTGCTTTTTCAGTTATTCGTATATTTTTTAGTTTCCGCGGATCGGAAAAAGAAAAAACCAAAGGCAAATACAAAATAAAGAAAATTCAAAAGATAGAATATTAAATAATATATATAGAATATAATTTAATAGATAATGAATTATAAATGCAGCGCGACCATTTTAATAGCTATTTTGCAACAAAATAAATTAATCCGAAGAAGTTTAAGAGAGGTACTAACTTGTTTCCGTTTTATTTGGAAAAGAAAACTTGCCAAAATTGAAGAAATGTTATTCCTTTAGTCTGAAAGACGGGGAAAAAAAAAGATTGAAGAGTTTCCTCCCCCATGAAAACAGTTCGGAGCTCATCAAAAACCAGAAATTCACTGTTTATTTTGATTCGAGAGTTTAAAACAAACCAAAATAAAATTTTAATTTTATTCGGATGAAATGATTTTATGAAAATGAAAAGAAACTCCCAAACTTTTTTTTTTGTCGGTACCATTTTGAATAAAACCCTTTCTTTCGATCTTCGACCGCAGTTGATTGAGTTTTAGAAAAGGATGTAAACAATAAGCCGGCATCGCCTTATTATTTTGCTCTTTGACCCGGGACTAAAAAATTTTTTTCCTCCGTTTCCAAAACAATCCAGTGCGAAGAAAGCTTCAATTTTCCGAGAGCTGTAATATAAAAAAAAATTGAAAAACTTCCAGTTGAAAAAATGAAATAATTTTCTCGAAACAAAAGAAATCGTTTTTCGAATGAAAAGTAAAGGAAGCTTCCCATTGGCGGTGGTGATTCTTCAAAGAAGTCGCTAAGTTGGCCGCACAAAGTCAAATGTTCCTCAGCGCAAAATTAAGTTAATTTCGTTTATATGTCGGCTGAGTTGTGACTGGTTCGAGTCTGAATCTCTTTTGTGTTGGTCCTTTGTTAAGAGATTGATTGCAGCCTCATTCGTCCTTTTCGAAAGGATTAGATAAAATGAAACGAGAGGTTTCGGGGGAGGTAGAGAGCTTTGAGCTTCCCTGTAAAGAATCCCGAAACGCCTAAATCGATTTTATTTCCCCGTCTTCTCCCCGGCTCCCCTTTCAATTTTATTATACTCCATTCATTTATTTAATTAATTGAATAAATATTTGCATAGTCAAAATGCCAGGTAGGATAAAAAAAAAAAATTTTTTTTGTAAGTTTTCCCAAAACTTATTCTTTAGAATTGAAAGCAGTCTGTGAATTGGCGCATGAAAGTAGAGGGAATACAAAACAAGAGAAATTTCTGGAAAATAATACTGGCGCCACAATTCAAGAGAAAGGTTATCGAGGATTTGCTACTAACAAGGTTAGCTCAAAAGAAGCGAGGTCGAAACTTCAGTGAAATAAACCAGAGTCGCTTCTCTCTGTTTGTATAATCTCTTTTGTGGAACTGTACTTGTACAAAATAGTCGAAGAACTGCTGATAACACTGCCCATGAATTATTTATGCTAAATGAACACCGAAACATTGAGTCTGAGTGGGCAATTTACACCGAATTGTTGGCGAGATCCCACATGGGAAATATTTCTCGGGAGTGGGGAACATTTTAACCGGAAAAGGTTTCCTCTCTACGACTATTGGCGAATCAACAGAGAAAATGCTTCGTGAGAAAGCAATCAATCACAACGTCTCTGTCAAAGACATGTGCTCGCTGATCCCACTGCCGAAAACGTATTTCTCTCCTCTCTTTTCTCTCTCTCTCTCTCTCTCAGTGTTGAGGTACTCGACTTCGGTCTTTTCATTCCTGCGGTTCAACCCTCGATGACCTCCATTCATCTGACGAGCGTTTAATGATCCCGATTGTGTAGTCCTCATAAGCTCCGTGTCACCGTAAAAGCTTTCTGTCGCTTTGCCGCAAACCGACGGACGGTTTAATTGTTTTGAAAGTTCCATTACGTTTTAAAATGCACAAACAGAGATAATCTCCCACAGAAAATTCATTTAAAAATTAACCCAAAAGAAAAGTTTTTACAAACAAGACAAACGCATTACGTTTTTAGGAAATGCTTTTAAAAACTGCAACATTATGAAAAAATAAACATTAATTAGAAAACATTTTCCTGAGTTCAGAAAATTAAACAGGTTTTTAACAAAACCGTTGACTGATTACGTCTTTAAAAAATTATAGTGAACTTGTTCAGACTGTCTGCTTCAACCAATCAGACGAGAATCCATTATTGTTATTCTTGTGCTGTTATTTTTCTCTTCCCTGATACAAAGCTTTACAAAATGATTAGAAATAGCCGAGGGAAAATTGCCAGGGAGAAAAAATGGCTAACAGTTCTACGATTTTTTCTTTTTACAGACTTTCCGACGACTCCTTTGTCTCCCAGTTTGTGGCTTATTTCAGTTTCACGTCGACGACGAGCAAGCAGGGTATTTACGCTAGGGGAGGAAAAAGGGTGGAGGACACAGGTAATTTCCCGAGCGGGACTCCACTTTCTCTTCAGGAACTAATGAAAGTTATGTTGCAGACTGTGATTGGCTGTATAAGGATTTCGAATGCAGGGCGCCTGAATCTTGCATTTTGACTTCACCCGGCTATCCTGGACTGTACGCGCCAAACAGACAGTGCAGATACCACATCGCCATAAGTTCGATGCACACCAAAGTCACTATATCATTTGCATCTGTTCTGCTGCCTCCGAAGTGGGTATCCTCGAAAATAACAAAAGCTCCCGCTGAAAAATATTATGCCGTAAATTTGAACGTTTGAATTAAAAAAGATATTTATTTTTAATTAAAATGAATATACTGTGCTTTGCAAGAATATTAAGCTGAAATTATGGCAAAGCAATTATATTAACGTTTATTGCTGAAATTATTTAAAAAAAATTTTTTTTTTACTCTTTTGAATCTTTCAAGACAAAAAAATTTGGTTGCTTTCAGAATATTAAATTTTAAAAGGGTGTCCCCGTAATTAGAAAAAAGCTTTTGATGTCGGAGAGTGACCGTTTCCCGTGAAATTGAAAAAAGCCCCAGAAAGAGTCTCATTTCTTTCCTCGGAGATAGCTGACATTTTAAATTATGCAGCGAATTTAAATTATCAGGTTGATGCATATGAAATGTCGGATTTGCATTTTCTCCATATAAAACTGCATTTCTTTTTTCATAAATTGTTTATTTAATCAATGCTCCAATCGCTTCAGTACACTTTTCCCAAAGAGACTTTAAAGCCTAGAGATGCCTGTCTAAAAAAAAATTCAGGTATCTGTATTTTCCGTTTGATTTTCAGGCGGTGCAAAACAGATTTCATCGCAATATATCAAGGAACCACTTCGTTCAGCCCTCTTTTGAAGACATTGTGTGGCAGTAAGAAGCAAGAAGTCATGTTCGGAGGTCCGAATCTTCTGCTGGAGTTCAGGTAATGCACACTTCGGTGGAAATTAACAACACGAAGAAAAAGAGAAGAAGGAGGTAAATGGTAATATTATGAACAATCGGAAAATAACGAAATGAGATAAAAAGAGGGAAAAGGAGAGAGGGGACAACTGGACCACCGCCAGAGGCGACAAAATTTTAAGGCGGTGTTATTGCTGAAAGCACAAAACAATTTAAGCAAAATTATTCAGGTTTTTGTTTTACCTCAAAGACGTAAATCAGAAATGTATTTGCTCGTTAGATTTAAATCAACCTGATTTCTTTTTGGAAAATTCCAGGTCCGGACCTCCAGTACCACCCTACAATTACAATGGGTTCAAAGCGTTATTGGCCTTTTCGGAAAAACCCTTCAGTACCGAATCTCCTGTAGACGTTATGCTGCAAACCACGGAGTCAAACCTTCTTAGTAAGTATCGAGAACTGATGGTGACCACTGCCTTCTCTAATGGATTTAATTTGTGAACAGTGGACGGTACAAGCTCTCCGAGGGCTGCAGTTCTCAAATCAGGCTGTGATATAACCTTTTCCGGTAACGTCACGCGCTCCGGCACGTTCGACACGAGAAGTCTGAAATATAGTACGATTTGTTTGTTCACGTTTATCGGGAAATCCAGGGACGTCGTTCACGTATCATTATTTAACTATTTTCTAAGGTGAGTGTGAACCCCCGAAAGGTGAGTGAATTCATTCAGGAGAATCAACCGTTTGGTCGTTTCAGAGCATCTTCCTGTCAAAACTCGATAGAAATTTACGATGGCCTTTACGAGGAGGGGATAAAGCCCTTCCAAAAAATCTGCAGCCCTGTTGTGAAGCACGCGAGAGACTCAACTACGGGCCGTTTTATTGAGCAGCAGACCTTTGTTTCGTCCGATAATACTTTTAGTATAGTGCTCAAAAGGGTTCTTCATTCTTTCGCCCAAGGGGAACCTGAATTCCTTGATGGAGCTTATTTATTTCATGATGGTGAGTTTTTATTGGGAAAAAACTTTAATAATAAAATCAGAGAAAAGGAGTAAAAAGTTGTTATGTATAAATCATTTTGTAGAATGACTCATTTATAATTTATAATTATCTCTTTTTCAGAACAAGTGGATGGAACTCTCAGACCGTCTACTCTCTGCGACGTCGATTACTACGGTCTCAGCAGTTCCAGTCACGGCCAGGTGAAGAATCCAGGCACTCAGGATTTATACTTTAATATAGAGCGTCCTCTTCATTGTGTTCAGCGATTCATACCCGCGGCCAACCAAAGCATAACACTCGTCGTGAGTACTTATAATGAAAATGGGATGTGTGCTCATTCTACCCACTGATCACGCGCTTAATGCAGGTCAACAGTTACCGCATCACCCATGTGGATCCTTACTGCCACACACAGTGCGGAGATGGTGGGTGTTTTTGTGTCTTAAGCGGGAGGCCGCTTGCTCAATGTGATCATTTGCTACTGCAAAGCGAGAATGGTCAAACCTTATCCTGCCTTTGTGGAGAGTTCCAGGTGGGTTTGGTCGCCTGTGGAAGAATTCAGTGAGAAGAATATAAACACATACAGAATGTTACAGGGTGTTCGAAGAGAGATACGAAAGAGGTTTTTTGGAAAGTACAAAATCAAAACAAAACCTAAGGATAAATTTTATATTTTCAGGAAGATTGGCTGCCGGTCACAATAAAAAGCTGGTCGCCAGTCAAATTAGTTTATTTCGTGGCTCAATTCAGGTGGGAGACCAAAGGGTTCAATTTCACCGCCAATTACTCCTTCACTTTGGACGGAATCTGCGGTCATCATACAATCACCAGCCCGAAAGGAGAAGTCAAGTCTGTTCGAATCATTCCCGATGGACCTCTCAATTATTATTACCATCAAATGTGCACTTGGCTTCTCGACACCAAAGTCGAAAGACAGTTGAACCTGGAATTATACACTCCTCAAAATCGTGAGTGCCCTCTACAATGAAACGCCCATTTTTATATGTTTTAATTGAAATATTATTTATGTATTTTAATTTTGCTTTGAATGTTTATTGGTGACTCATTTTCAGGTCACTGCAGTGCCTGGAATCTGACGTTGCATCATTACGACGAAAGCTCGGTCGACAGGGCGGGAGCTCTCATCGAAACCTTCTGCCCCCGACAGAGGCACAAAATCTACCAGCTGCCCTGGAAGACAGACCTGGTCGTGGTGAGGCTGCAGGCGACCACCCACACACCGCCCGAATTCGTCTTCCGGTGGCAGTCTCAGGTGTTCAGAACCAACCACAAACTGTCAGAGTCTTCGCCCAAACCTCCGTCTTCGGCTTCTTTCCACCGAACGGTCTTCCACTTATTCACTCCGTTTTGGATGCTCACGAGTTGTTTCAAACTCGGTTCCTAGTGGAGGCTTTAACACAGCTGAAACGAATTGTTATTTCTAAAATAATGTTTATATTACATGCTTAAATAGTTATTTTTAGACCGTTTTTATTGAATTATAAAGATCTTTTATTATAAATAATGAATTTAGAAGACGTGTTACTGATAAATTCCTAAATTAATAATTTCCGAAACGGACCATCTTTGCTGGTTTTTCCATCACTGTTCTTTTTTAATTCTCATAAAAATGAAATTAGGAGTCGTTTCGGAATTAACTTGGAATTCCAAACTGAAGTTTAAAAGCCATATTTTTCCGATAATGGCTAAACATTAAAAAATAGTGCTGATGAGTACAAATAAATTTATAGTATTTAATATTAATGTGGAAAATTATTGTTGAGCTTTGATTTGAATCGATGAATTAAAAAATAACGGGCTGGAGCGAAACGTTTTTGTTAAACGCCCTGACGACATGAGCAAATTAAAAAATATAATTGGCAACACTGTTAAAAGGCCGTTAATCGGTTGTTCTGATATTTAAGAATCACTGAATAAATACTTATTTTTATTAAACTGGAAACGTTGATTATCTTTTACCCTTATTCAGTTCATATTCATAACTACAACTTTTAGAGTTCTTCAGTCATTTTAAGTTTTAAATACTCGAGGAAAATTATCAGGTCAGAGTTTTTGTTAAAGTAAAATTGTACCCTATTAATTATTATTTAAAGAAATGGCCGCCATATTAAAATGGATTGAAATCAGAATATTTGTAAATGTATAAATGTGCGGATTTCTGTTGAACTTTTATATTTTGTTAAACAACAGATGTTAATTAAGTATTCTCTAAAGTATATCAGTGTGTATTGAGGTTTTAGTCTAATTGATTCTTCTTAGTAATTGAAAAGAAACAATTTAGACAAAGCAATTAATTGCAAAAAGGTATTGAATACCAACTTCAAAGTAAAAATGTGTTAATAATTGGAGTTCTTCAATTTATGCACATATAAAAATTTTATATGGCAGTAAAAATGAATCGAGTTATGGTAAAAATTTTTTAGACCCTGAAAGACTAACAACAGTGCTCACACTAACGTTTTTTAATGGCTGCCTTTACATTTAATACTACCATTATATATAATTGATATAATGTATCATCTGCTTAATGAAGGAACAGTTGTTTAAATACAAATAAGCAAAGAACATTAAAACAGTGGTGCCAATAAAATAATTGAAATTATATCAAACCAGGACTCCGTTTTCAGAAATTTACAGTTGTTATTTTAAATTTAGTTCAGTTTTTGGTTAGGTACATTTACCTGAGTTCAGACATTATCTACTTATTAGATAAAGTCGGCCCAGTTGAATAATTGTTAAACTTTTCAAGTGTACTGAGTTTATTACTCGGTCAGAATCATTGCTTGGTCTACTCATCGTCAGCGAATAGACCAGAGCAGTCAGCAGTGAATCTACACTGTTACTTTCTTAAAATACAGACTTTAAAAATTAATGGGGGGAAAACAAAACAAAAAATCGACGTGAATAACCGTCACGAAATAAAATCTTTTCATTGTTTTCCTTAAATTATCTTCTTTGTTTTCTTTTTTTTTTTCATTGACATTTTTTCACTTTTCTTTTACAATTATTTAATTAGTGCCTTTTAGAGAAACTCTCAAGAAAGGACCAGAAGCTACGTATTTTAACTTTTGTTTTGGATTACTTTGAAACCGTGTAATTATGCTCTGAAATCGGACCAACGACTAATTACTCACTTTTGTAAAAGAATTCAGCTTTCGAAACGATGGGGGGGAGTTCTGAAGAGGAAAATTCTGCTGTGCATAGAAAGTTGTGCTTATTAATAATAAGTCTTCGTGTGGAGTAAACATTCAACGTGCAATACTTCGTAGTAAATTATTATAACCGCCGATTCCCACTGTGATTTTTCTTCCAGTAAGTTCTACTTCTCTACAGTAATAGTTGTACATTTTATCGTTTGCTTTTTATTTCAGAGGTTTCCTTTCGAAGTAATTAATAAAGTAATCAGCTGATGAATATAATTTGATTATTAAAGGTATGTATGTATAACTTTACATGTTTGGTTTTTCCAAAACACCGGCGCTTGCAATGCTTTTCAGTGCAATAGGGAAGTGGACGCTTTGAAGGGTGAAGTATTAGAGGTAAGGGTGCAAGCAGGGATACTTTGGAGGGTTGTCTCTTGCGATAATTTTCATTGGATGGTCTTTCGGAACTATTGGTAAAGCCTGTAACATTGCTTTCACTTCTTCTATTTCCTGCTCTTCTTTTTCCTTTATTTTTCGTATGTATTCTTCTTCTTCTTGCTTTTTTCTCTTCTGTAAATAAAAATTGACAACTATGCAGGCGTGTTAAAAGTTTTGGGAATAGAAAAATAAAAGTGAGTGACCTTTGCTTCCTCCATTTCTTCCATCTGCCGCAGCAACTGGCAACTGTATTCCCGTCTCTGCTCGGCGCATCTTCTCTCGTATTCTTCTCTGATTTTATCTTGCTGCTGTAGCTGAAGAGTCAGCAGTTCTATTTCCGCTCGCTCTTGTTCCTCTTCTCTCCTTTCTCGTTCTCGTTTTTCCCTGATCTGATCTTCTCTTCCTTTTAAGACGTTCTGAAATTTTAATTTGTTGTATTTACTCACTGAGAACCTATGAGGGCTGATACCTTCTGAACAAAACATACCTGGAAGAGTTCTTCTCTCGCCTGTTTTAGCCGCCTTCTTTCGGCATCTTTCTGAATTCGTTTCTTTTCGTTGAGCTCTGCGAGCATTTCTTCGAATTTTCTCTCCTCTTCTTCTTTTAACCGCTTGAGTTCTTTGCTTTTTTCTATGAATATCTCCATTTCTCTTTTCAGTCTCTCCTAAAATAAATCAAAAAATATTGGTTCTGTTATTCACTAAAGAAAAAACACGTTATTATCGAAACTGAAAATTGACCACCCACAAAATAAAGGAACCCTACTGCCATCATTTTTAAAAACAATTTTTAATGACGCTTGTGTGTTTATTATTGTTTATTTATAATACTTTTATTAGTCTTATTTATTGATTTTGACATTACGCCTACAAAAAAATGTTTAGACTTTCACGTAATCGAGTTCGAAGAAATCTATACATATTTTTTCAGGCGTAAAATAAAAAATCTTTTCAATTTCTAATTATAAAAAGTAATTTAAATAAAATTATTACACGAAATAAAGGAAATAAAAAACGTGGGCAGGCGAGAGTTGAAGCAAAATATAAAGGAAAAGGAACGTAAATGCTCTCGACTTCCTTTTACACACATTTAGAGACAATAAAGTACACAAATTTTAATTTTACTTCGCACTTATTATATTATAAAATTGAGCTTATGGGAAGTGCCACTTTGAAATAATGAAAAATTTATGTTATTTTTCAACATGGGAATGATTGTCATTACGACAATGATTTTTAGAGTAAAAATAAATTGCGTTTCATTGCAAATGTTATTATGGAATCGGACAAAATAAGAAAAATGTTTATTTCTTAAAGAAGAAAGGTTTAAGGAATTTCGCCAGTGGAAAACAAATTAAAAGAAAAATACTTTCGAAATGAAAGCAGACGCAAAAGAGCAAATGGCGGAGAAGGGGAATCAAAATTGTTGAAAATTTGCTTTCCTTGCCAGTTCCTTAGCTTAGTAATGAAAAAAATTTGAAAGCAAAAAGCGAGGGAAACTCCACCGACAGACAGGGAAAACAAATATTTATTTAAAAAGTTAGCAAAAATGATGATGATAATAATAGATGTTGAAAGTTAACGAACCTTGTTGGACGCCATCTTCGCTTTTTCTTTTTCTTCTTCAATTTTCAAAAGCTTGTTGAACGTTCGGTCGATTTCTTCCTCCTCCCTTTTTCTCCTTTCTTTTATTGCCTTCTCCCTCTCTAAAAGTTCCTTGAACTCGGCCTTAAGTTTTTCTTTCTTTTGCAGTTTTTCTTCTTTTTCTGAAAAACAAAACCAAATGTTAATCTGTTATAAAATAGAAAAGATTTGTTTTCTCCTGAATTTGATTCGAGTAAAAACGAAAATTCATTGATAATCCATTGGCAATGCGAAGAACAATAACAGAAGAGCGTCAGGTAATGAAAACTGGGGAGAATAGAGAAAACGAATTGAACTTATGAAGAACAAGAGAAAAGCAACAGGGAACAAATAAAAACTGACAGAAGAAGAATAGTCCCATTAATACGGCTTTTGTAATTAGATTGTCTGAAGAATCGACAGTGTAATGAAAGAATTTTCTCGTTGGTTAGAGTACAACATCCTTCCGTTGGCATTCCTCGTCGATGATAAAGACCTTCACACGACAGAAAGGAAAACGGGGTATTGAAAAGAAAAAGGTGAAAATAAAGATTAAAATAAACGATGGATCAGTTTGGTTCCATTCTCCTAAATTTAACTTACCTTTGACCTCTTCTCCTTTGAGTAACCTCATCTCTTCCTCCAGTTGCAGCCTTTCATACTCCTTTAATTGCCTTTCTTGTTCTTCCTTTTGTTCTTTCCATTTCATTTGTTCTACAAAAGCTTTTTGTGCATCTTTTTGCTTCTTCCAAAGTAACTTGGCATTTTCCTCTTCGTCTTCTTTCTGAAATTGAATTAATCTCTCCTCTGAAAGAGTTCCCCTCTTTTTTTTTTTTTTTGAATATACGAGAAGTAAACTTTTGAGCGAACTTTGCCCCGGGAAGTAACTATCGAATTTATTGTGAATTCCAGGAAAATTCAAATTGAAGATACAATGTCGTCTGCTAACCTTCCGTTCGTTTTTTCTCCATAAAGTATTATTAACATAGTAAAATCTATTCTTATCTTTCTGACCTCAGACAGTAAAGACATAAAACTCTTCGTTTTTTTCTTCCCAAAATCAACAACTTTTTTAAATCTACAGTCTTTCACAACATTATGAAAAAGGTTTTGAATAATTTTTTTCTAAACGTCGGCCCGTTGATATGTGACAAATAATAAGAAAATTATTATTTGCGGAAAATGAGATTTTTATCCAACACGAAACACTTCTCAACTAAAGTATAATTAGACAAATTAAAAATAACTCATAATAGCAGTCGTGGAAGTCCAAACGCTCCGTAGGCGTTGGCAACATGCTGATAGGACATTAATTAGTTTATATTATAATTCATATTATTATTGTGAAGGATTACAACACCCGACTATTTTTCAAAAAAGAAGCTTAAATAATTTTACATTTTTTTACCATCCGACATTTATGTTATTTTTACTTTTTAAATTTGCATCTTTGAGTAGGAAATAAGTAGGAAATATTGAAAGAGTTTACAGCAGCTCTTGTTGATTGTTTGCATGCCGATATCAAAGCACAGCGCGTGGGTTTTGAGAAAGTGAGCTTAAGCGTTTCCTAATTGGCCGGAAAGATGCACTAAAAGCATAAGTAACACACCATGGCTATGATGTTTTTCATCATCAAATCGTGATACATTCTCTCTTCCTCTCTTTTCGCCTCCTCCAAAGCGTACTTCTCCTTTATCTGCCATAACTGATCCTGTTTCAGTTCTTGTAGTTGCCTCTGAGTGAGAGTGGGCCTGGCTGCATCGCAGGACAATCTATCGGTCCACAAAAAGTGATAATTAAGGATACTTGTGAGTGCGATCTCGACTCAACACGACTTACATCTTTTGCTCCAGCAGTTTTTGATCAGCGAACTGTTTCCTCTCTCTCTCCAACTTCGCTTTCACCTCAAAAGCTCGATTGCGGAGGTCTTCTTCTCTTCCTGCTTTCGCCTGCTGACATTTTGCAACGTATTCGGTTGTGTAGGCGACTTCTTCAGCCAAAAGCAACTCCCTCAGTCTGAAACCGACTAACATTAATCATGTTAAGTTAGTGCAGTCGTCGTAAGCACCTGAGTTAAGTACCTGGTTCTCTTTTGCAGGAGGATTTGGTCGGTGCTCATGCAAGCGCTCTGCACCTTTTGCTCGACCAGTCCGTAGAGTGCAGTGCGGACGCCCTTATCAATGAATTCAATCCTTCTTCTTCTGTCTTCTTCCTTCTTCATCTGCATTTTAGCCACAGCATCCTGTTTCTCCTCTTGGTTGAAGTACTGAAGCACTTTCACCGGTCTTGGTCTTGGTTTTCCGGGAGCGGGAGGAGGAGGAGGACTTGGGTCTATCGACTGAAACAAACATAATTCTACAGTAAAGACTTCTTTGAACCTCTATTGTTTGACATCACCTTATGAATTTTCATATCTATCATATCGCTGAGTAAATTTCAAAAAAACACCCAAATCCTAACTGAGAACAGCGGAAACATTACAATCTCAAAGTTTATTTTCCACTCCACGAATCCAAAAACATACATATTTCGAAAGTGTTAAAATATCATAATAAAAACTCCCACACCCTTTCAGCACCAACAGAATGAAAAATGCACATCGTGAGACGAACGAACGATAAAAGAAGTTTTACAAGGAAAGTTTCAAAGGGGCGGAGGGTGAGTACCGGTCGGTACCAGTGCTCGTAAATTCTGTTCCTCTCTTTAAGCTTTGGCTGCGGGCTTCAAAAGCTCGCATGCGCATTTGGCTGACGAAAGGAAATTATATCTACAAGTCGTTTCGGATTTGTCGAAGTTCGTGTTCGGATACTCGATTTTTCCAGGTACTCATCTTTTCAGTTACTGTATTTTATTTTTGTTCTTTCCAAAAATTTATCATTTTCTCTTATTGTGCTTTTATAGCCCTATAAACGTTATTCGAAAAGGACAAAATTAGGTCTTCATAACTACAATAAAATAAAACAGGTGGGAACAGAAATATTAATTAATTTATTTTCGGAAGAAGATACATTTCATCCCATAGTAATAAATATATACATTTAAATAGAGGAAACTTATAACAGTGATTATTGGTCGGATAAAAAAGAACAGAAAGAAAAAATATAATCAAAAGATGTGAAAGTAAAAAAAGAGAGACGAAAAGCACAGAAAAAACTGTGACGGGTAAAACTTAAATTCATAATAAACAATACCTCTTTGTCGACTCAAAAAGAAATTGAAAAAAGGCTTTCCTTTCATGTGATGTGCGGAGACACATAAATAAAATTATATATATAATGAAGGGTTGAGTTAAAAATAAAAAAAAAATTGAAGCAGACAATCTGAGGTCGAATGAATTAGTCTCAACGTCAACGGGAAATGCTCGAAATGTTTCAATTTTCGGTAAGAGAAGAGCGGCGGCGGTTTGGTGGGTCGAAAGGGGTTGCAAATGGGGAAAGGGGTGAGGAAAATTTTTTCAAAAGGGGTAAAGCTTGAGAGTTTTAGAGTTAACTATTGATTAAAATGCGGCAGTGATGATTGGAGGGGTTTTTGACGTCATTAAAACCAATCAGTGAATTGCCAGTGTTGGTGGTCGACTCCGTACCTGATTTTCCAGTTTTAAAAATAGGGGAAGGTAATACAAAAAATTATGGTGAAAGACTTACGTGTCCGAGAGGCGCACTTGAAGGCCCTCGAAAGGTTAAAACAATTTTCGCGGGATCACATGATTTGTCAACGTCATACACGACTTCCGTCCGTGGAAAAGAAGCGAGCGACATTTTGTCTCGAATAAAAATAAAATATTAGCAACCCATGATGAGAAAAAAAGATTCTAAATTGAAATTCATTGTATATTATTGTTTTCAGGGCATTTCCCCAAGAATTCAGTTTCCATGGCAACATTTACAACCAGGGCTGCCAAATGTTGATAATTTTCACCCGGTTCGCGTGAAATCATTCTTCGATTATGGGAACACCGTTTGAGAAGAAATGCTATCGAACCCTGTTATGGTCAAAACGGCCGCACTCATCCTTCTGGGGCTACTCAAACTGGTGGCGGGGCTCTGCCCCATGTTCTTCTCGGAGGTTCTGAGGAGCTACGGGGAAAGACGGGTCAAAATAGCATCCTCCCTCGCTCTGTGCTTCGGCGGGGGTGTTCTTCTATCCTCCTGCATGCTGCATATGATACCCAAAGTGCGGGAAGACCTGTCGCTCCTGGAATGGAAAACACCATTCCCGACAGCAGAATTAATGGTTTGCTGCGGGTTCTTCATCGTGTATATAGTGGAAGAACTGGTTGTGTCTTTGACTCGAGAGACGAATTTCAGATCGGTTGAAGCGGAGTTGAGAATAAACGGTCGAGTTGGGCCTTCTGTTCCGGAAATATGTAAAACCGACTCGTTTCCGCCTGAAAAAACTCACCATGTTTTGATATTATGCGCTCTGTCGTTGCATTCCGCGCTGGAAGGTCTGGCTCTGGGGTTGCAACCAACTCCTCAGGCTGTTTGGCTCCTCTTCGCGGCTATTTTGATTCACGCCGCCATAGTTTTATTCAGTATGGGACTGAAATTAGTGTCCGACGGGTCTTCGGAAGTTCAGATAGTGCTGTATATGATCGTGTCTGCCCTGAGTTCGCCGATCGGGGGCAGCATCGGCCTCGCGGCAACGTCGGAGGGTGAGAAAGCCAACGCCGGGGCTTTGGTCACTTTGCAGGGGTTGGCTGCTGGAGCTGTGTTGTTTGTAACCTTCTTCGAGGTTCTGGAGAAGGAGAAGAAGAAAGGAGGATTCATTCGACTCTTCTGTGTTATGCTGGGATTTGCCGTCATGACTGGATTGCAAGTTTTGGGTACTTTATATGGAAATTTTAATTTTTGTTAACCCTTTGCACTCGAGGTGACTGTCACTCACCACATGATAATAATAAAATAAAACCTTCTTGTATTATCTTATGAAGTTTAAAATGATTGGTCCGCACGAGTGCAAACGGTTAATATTTAACTGTAGTAAACCTTTCCTTTAAAATTAAGCAATTTTTCTTCTGACTTTGACTAATTTTTCATTAATCATTTCACCTATCAGTCATTCCCCCAACAAATTAATTTTAAATACTTAGCCCGCCTCTCTCTCTGAGCACCTGTGCATCCTTTCAGTTCCCCTGTGCTTTTCATGTTAATGCTGCTCTTCCCCCCTTCCTCCACCCCCAAGGGGACTGCTCCGTCCTTATATTGAGTGCTTATAATTCGGATTTGTTCTGGCAAATTCTTAAGCGAACATAATGCGGATTTGCAGTTGAGAGCCGCCTCCGCTTTATTTCCACAAACTCATAAATTCAACGAAATTTAACTTCAAAAACAGATTTTAATAAATTGCGGTTAAAATTAATTTCAGCAAATAAAAGGCTTTTACAATTCCATTTTTCAAAAGATGAATAGAAATATGAAAAGGCTATTTTATTTTAATTTCAGTCGGACACGAGCATAGAAAAGATGTTCACCAGCATAGGAAGTCGAAAAAGTGTGCTCGCGAAGGTGACAATTTGGGGATGGAGTGACGCAACCCTTTCAGGATCCGATGCACCGCACGCACCCCCCGCCGCTTCAATTTTTCAAAAGACCCACGGAAGCTTTTTCAAACTTTTTTTTATATATAAATTATAAAAACGGATTTGTTTCTTTTCTTTGGCGTTTTTATTCTTTAGGATTTAATTATGTTGTGCAGACACCCGGGAAGTGCTTAATCATACAACATTCAGTACATTTATGCTGAAGTGTATTCTTCCACCCTCAGACTGTGTTAACTTCTCCCCCACCTGTACAATTCGCGACAATAACAATTTATCATTTTGCGAAATGTTTATTTGCAGTTTGCACTCTGCAAATATGTTATAATCTTTCCGGAGCAAAGTTTTGGATAGGAAAGGGTGAGTTAAAATCCGAGAGGGTTAAGAGAGTTTTATCTTTTCGGGGGTTCATGCAAGCCTCTTATCTTTTGCGGGGAGATTCTTTTAAGAGTATCGTAATGGAATATTCATGCGGTTTATTTTTCCTTCTTAGTTGAAGACAAGAATTGCGGGAAGTACCGAATAAAAAGCTGAAAATTTAGTTGCATGAGTGCCATCAGACAAGAGAAGAGTTATTTCGTCCTTTTCGAACAATAAGCAGACGTTATATTTCAAGGCGAGTACTGGAAAGCACGCCATTCTCATAAATCCAGAGGTTCAAGCACATAAATGTTTGGAAAAAATATGAAACCAGCGAAAAGAACGGGGAAAGAAAGCAAGAAAAATGAAGGAAAAGGGTAAAGAGGGGGGAAATAATTGCGGCATAAAAAATATTTTGATTTATTGATTGGCTGTGAGACACCAAAGGTTTTCCGGTGGCTTCAGTTATTTTTTGAAAATGCTGATTGAACGGATTATCTTTCGAGCCAATTTCTACGAAATTACCCCGATCGATTTGTATTCTATTGAATTCGTCGAGAACTCTCGATCGACAAAAAGATTTTCCAACTTCTCAAGAGTGGTATTCTTTCGGTGACCGCTTCCCATTTTTTTTTCATTTTTTCGAAAAAAGAGCTCATTATTGTGCCGTCCACGGAAGTTAGTCAGCAAAAAGTAATAATGCAATGGAAGAGCCGCACCTCACTTCGTGAGAAGGAGACGTCAGACAGTGAAACGAGAAAGGTTTCTCAACCTTTTGGGGTGACACCTCTGATTAATTCTCGCTACGGGCTTTTTTCCAGAACAAACTTTAGCCGTAAATGCCACTGAGTTGAAGTTTCCCCCGCTTTTTTGCGCCCCTTCAACCGAAAACAAACACTCCCACCTCCGTTCCCGAATGACGAATCCAAAAAAGGAAAATTTTTTAAGAGTTCATAAATAAAGTTTTTGATAAAGAGTCTTCTTTATTTTATTTTTATGCCTATTTGTTCCCAGTTTCTTTCTCGGGAGCACTCAAATTATAGCAATTTTTTTTTTTAAAGTCCTTGAAATCCGAGGAAGTGAATCTCCTAGCAAATGTCTCAATCAATTTGGATTTCATTTTTTTTCTACTTACATAAAGTATATAAAGATTATTAACGAAGACTGAATTTGTGCTTTCGTTCTCCCTTTTATTTCGAAAATGAAATTTTCTTCAAAGGGTAGCAAATCCTCCAGGAAAACCTGAACAAATTCGTTTTCTCTTTTCTATTGATTCAAACGGGTGCGCTAAATATTTTTTCGGTACATTCGATTCAACAAAATATACAATCAGGATAGAAATTTGGACTTTGATGATCTTTTCGCTTAAATATTTCATTATCTTTTTGCCTCCCATGAAAAAAAAGGATAAAAATGGAAGGAAGTGAAAAAACTAATCCTGCCGCATTTCCCCTTAAGAGGAAACGACCAGATTTTGTAGACTTTTAATTAGCTGAATATTAAAAAGCTGCGGCTGCTACCACTTAATGTCCATAAAAGACTTCCCTTCTCATGGAATAATCCTTTCATAGATCCTTCCGACTAACGAAGAGTCGATAATTTCATCGCAGCATTTTTTAGCAAGTGATTGTTTTTCAATTTTCGTCCAATTTTAGCTTTTTTTCGTCGTGAAAATACTCGGGAGTCGGAAAATAAGCTCCAGTAAGCTTTCAAAGGTCGGAAGGAGGGTGAAATTTTATAAGAAAGTGGAAATGCACAAGAGGTGAAAGCATTTTGCGGATGCATTAATGTGGGAAAACGAAAACAACCTGCGGTTGCGGAGGCGATACAGAGAAAGAACACGAGAACAAAGGAGCGAAAATGGGGTCCAAATCACGGAAATGTGTTTTGAATGCGTTGCAAAATGAACTTTCGAGGAAAAAGATTTGTCGTCATTTTAAGCTCGACCCACACGACATGCGAACCAAATTTCAGGCCGCTTTTATTTTTTAGAATTTCAGTAACTCCACGACAGGTTGTGGAACACTGGTGGGTATCACAGGCAGAGTTTCGCACTTTTTCGTTCTTAGGATAAGTCAAGGATTAGAAATAATTAACGAGATTAACCCTTTGCTGTACTATAATTTGCTATACCAACTATTTTTTCAGAGCCTTTAATAACTGTCGAAAGAGCAGGGATACATGTAGGTAATATTCAGTAATATTTAGAAATATTTTAGGAACAGAGTATGTCTAATTACTCCTAAATACAATTTATAAAATATTCTTTGGAATTCTACAACTTTTGTTTAGATTAAATTTAGTTATCTCCAATTGTATTAGTTAATGAAAAGGTTTAATAGAAATTGAGTAAAAGTTTAAACTGATATAGGAATATATATATTATAAGATTCGTATATATTCGTATAGTTTCTTGCTGTGGTGACTGAGAGCAGATATACGACCGCAAAGGGTTAAATTTGTGTTAACCTCGTTTTTAAAATTACGAACTCTCTGGTAAAATCAAGTAAGAAAATCTATTTTTCATTTTCTTCCCTTTTCTGAGGTAAAACTCGACAATTTTGTAAATAATTAATCTGAACCGGAATAAAAAAAATCATTTAACTTTGTATATATATTTTGTTTCGGGGGAAACTTATTTGAAGTGAAGTTTTGAAAGTGTTTCTCATTGAAACCCCCGACAGCTCTTCAAGAAAATAAATTTTCTGGAGAAATCAACACAAATCTTTTTAATTTACAAATCAAATCAACGACTTCTCGTTTATTTATTTTTGTTAAATTACTGCATTGGTGCGAAATCTCCTCAGCGCAGAACAAACGAAACCACCCCTGTGCTATGGGGTGAGTTCTTCCCTTGTTCCCACGATAAATATTTGCAAGTCGGGTATTTCCAATGCGTTTATCAAATGAGAAATAAATGTTTTTGCTGCCGAATATAATGATCAGTCTGAGCGCAGAGCAGTAGACGTTTCACGGACTTTGTAGATAATCCACAGAAAGGCGCTCTCCTCCACTCGAGAAGGATACAATGAATTAAAACAACGGACAAAATAAACAGATAAATCAAATTTCCTTCCATCGCTGCTAATCGAGGATTATGAAGACGAGATCCGATATTGTTTAATATTAGATCTGAAGGAAAAATGTTTTACATTATCCCGACCCTGGATTATCTGTCCGACCACAGCGCGGTGTAAAATATTTGCATTTTAAATTCACGGGACTTATCCGGTCACATGACGTTCCAAATCTTCCATTACAGATCCTCCCGCTCATATTTAAAACTTACTATAAATTAACTAATTCGGCCGTCCTCCGACGACCCTTCGCCATCGATATTATCTGTTCGGAACAGCCGTCGCACCTGCAAAACAAACATTCGGCCACCGTTCGCAAATTAGAGTTGAATGTTTCCCTGGTTTTGTTCTCATTTTGATGCGGTAAAACCCTCCATTTAATCAGGAAAGAATTTCCGCGAATTAGTTGCCCGCGCCATGTTTTTTGTTTCCCATATAGACTTTCGGACAATGCAGATAGAACAGAACGTGCTGAATTGGAACGAAGCTGAAGGAGAATTTTTTTTTTTTTAATTCATTAACAAAGCGTGAGATTCGTTCGAAGTGGAACTCAGCCAAAGGGAAGTTTGATTTGGACTTGGACTCGCCTTATTCAAAAGAATAAGGGAGGGAAAATTTTCAAAAATCTAAAGACAAATAAAAACATAAATCATTTGTAAGCGAACTGTGAGAATTGTGAGGAGGACAACAAAAGGGCGTGGACGCGTGCTGACATAAATACAGTCTTGGCTTTTCACAGGTTCGCCTCCTTAATTGGGGTGGACGAGACAGTTTGGGGCTGATTGGTTCCCTCTCCTCCCTTTCCTCTCACCCAAGAAAGTGTTCGCTGCACATGCAAGTGAAAAGGGTCACTAATGGAGCCTTTTTCGAGTTCGTTTGAAAGGTGTGACATGACCGCAAATTACTGCGCTGGAAAAACACTGATTTTTCTACAGCTGAAACCGCAAAGCGGGTCCTGTTGGAAAAGGGGTTTGAAAATTCAACTGAAACAGTCAATTATATATAATTTGCAATTTTTCTTTCATTTACTTTTCCTATGAGTTTTTGAAATTAAGGGAGAAATACTTACAGGAATTATTAATGTAATGTATTTCGATAATACAGTGATTTCTATGATACCCAATTCTTATAATACAGAGAATTCTATAAACTCATTGCTTTTAAACTCTAATTAACATTTAGATCGAATTATAAAAATTGTAAGTATAATAATAAATATAATAATTATAATAATAATAAGTATAATAATTATAATTTCAAAAATTTATTCAAACATCTAAACGCTTCTATTCTCTAAAAAAAACATGTTTTTGTTATCCTATCACTTCTTTTTAAGGTCCTCCGGTCTTCCTTGTTAAGATTTTTAGGTCAGAACAGTTAATGACGTCAATTTCAGTTTTCAGAGTCAAACGCACTCGCGAAAGCGCAGTGATTTTGTGACAGCTGAAACTGACGTGATGAAAAAGGGAGCGGACAGTGCCCGATTTTTTCCTTAATATAAGGTAACATTGCTTGGACGATCGTTAGAGTGGGTGACAGTTTTGCTTCAGTGTGACCTGTCCGATGATAAAAAACTGACAAGTGAGTTGGGTAATAAACTAAGCAAACGAAAACCCGCTCGAAACCCGAGAATTTTTGTCCGGGCAAAGTCGGCGAGGATCCACAATGAGACATTTTAAAATATCGGATTTAACTCCAAAGAGGTTCTTAATTTAAACTTAAACTTTTTTTCAGTTCTCCCTCTCACACGTCTTTCATCGATGATTAATTATTAACCCTTTGGGGTCGTATGTCTGCTCTCAGCCATCACAGCAAGGAACTATACGAATATATACGAATCTTATCCTGTATACATTCCTATATCAGTTTAAACTTTTCCTCAATTTCTATTAAACCTTTTCATCAACTAATGCAATTGGACACAAAAGTTGTGTACATTGTAGAATTCCAAAGAATATATTATAAATTGTATTTATGAGTAATTATAGATTCTCTGTTGTTAAAATATGACTAAATATTACTGAATATTATGTATATGTATCCCTGCTCTTTCGACAGTGATTAAAGGCTCCGAAAAAATAGTTGGTAACACTGTGGTTGGCGTCGGTTTTGGATTAGGATTTTAGAAAGTGTGTGTTCAGATGTTTTGTAAGAATTGTTTCTGCCTGTGACACCCATCCCCAAATTTTATACCACCGCAAAGAGTTAAATTTTACGGTTTATTTTTAAGGAGATAAAAAGCAGAATGAGACTGAAATTGGTGTATACGCTATGTTACAGCGAAACACCGAAATCTGGAGAATGTAGACTTTCAACATTAACATAGTCAGTTGGTGTATTCCCTTATTTCTGATAGTCACCGGTAAATGTTGACATTCACCATATCTGTGATTGTCCGAATGTGCAACAATGTAATGAAATATTCCATCTTTCACCGGTGAAAGTCGACATTCTCCAATTTCGGTCATTCACGGTAATATATATATATTGGACTGAAAAGGACTGGTAATTTTGTATTTGCAAAACTAAAACGAAATTTAGTAACTCGGACAAAGTTAATATTAATAAAAAAGTTAATTGAGAAAATGAGAGACTGCGGTAAATGTAACGCCATCGGAACTTATTCATGGCAGCATCTGCCGTTGATATATCTCGAGGCAGCTGGCTGTGCTCCTTCTCGTCTCTTTTAGAGCGTAATTCTCTGAAAGATATTCTCTCATCCTGAAGAATACATTCGGGCAATTTAAATTCCTCTCGCTGAGTACCTCCCCAAGGGCCGCATTCACAGCGCTTCGGATGAAGGATCTCCGGGGCAGTGTCGGGACAAAGTCTAATCGAATTGCCTGGAAGACCGACGACTTTGAAAAGGTAAATCAGTTTGATTAGGACCTCAGGGAGGGAAAATAAATGTTAGAGAAATGCAAACTGTTCACCGTTGCATCCCGATCCTCTTTCACTCGAATTGGGATTCGGAATGACGAGTAAATAAGAGGTTTTGGTGCAACAGGCGAAGGAAAGGAAGTTTCTTTGTTTGGATTTTCCTGTCAGTATAAACAAGGGTCACATTAAGCTGGTTTGGATTGACATAAGCCTTCTTTAATTTGACTTTGAAGGTTTAAGAAATATCTGGGAAAAATTGCCGATATGTCGTAAGAGAATGTCGTTCATCGAGAGAATTATCAACTGAGCACTGTACCTCCCATTTGCGTTTTTCCATTAACCACCGGAGAATAACGCCCAATTATTCGTCTGCTGAAGATTCATTTCGAACTCCAAAATCACGCTGATCATATTTTATGAAGAGTTAGAGAGTTATTAATGGCGGTTTTCATCAACATTTAAAGTTTTTTAATTTTAAATAAAACTGTATTTTTTGCGGAATTCTTTTTAAATAATTTACGATCCAAATTTTTATCTTTTTTCCGTCATTTTCAAATTGTTCTTCAATAAAAGAATTTTTTACGACTTTCAGACGAACGAATGTTCTATTTTTGTGAACAATTTTTATTTCGCTTTGCAAAAATGACCCATCGGAGCAATAAAAAAATGAAGAAAAGCGGACTCCTGTGTTCGCGCCTTCGTTCACATACTCTATGCTTTCGCGGATCAGCGCATGCGCATGAGTTGTTGTTGTTGGCTAACCTGAACTCTGCTTAAATGCCTGCAAAAAGGTGAATTGTTTAGGGGTTCGCTTTGGGTTTTTGTTATCGTTCGTGAAGAAGTGATTTCTTTAGAAATTTCTTCACAAAATGGAGGATGCCAGAGGGTGAGTTACTTTCTCACTGTTTCGAAATTATCCATTTTGTCTGTGACTCCTAAGCGCGGCAAATTTACACCTCAATTATTACAACACTGTATAACACTGTAGTACTCATTGAGCTCATTTGTTTTTGTAAATTTACCAGAACTGTGTTTAGTTGAACGAAAATAAATGTTAAATTCTACGAAATACATTTGATAAGAAGTCCCATGAATTTTGAGAAAATTCTCACCCATTATAAAAAAATAACTCACTTTGAATGTCTTAATTTTTTCCCTTTTTTTGTGTTCCAAAGGCCTGAAAATACTGTTGGTCAGCAATCGGATCTCTCATTAATCCTATTTTGGAATTTGCCATCTTCTGAAATTTCTTCAAAATGATAAAAGCAGTTTTTTTTCAACGTTACTATTCTGCTTAAAAAAGCAACTATAAAAGGAATATCTTCGAGTATAAAAAAGCTCGATTTGGTCATCTGAGAACACCAAAGTTTTTTCCATTGAACTTTCAGATATCGGATAGAATCAATAGATTAGTGGTTGGCAGGAAACCAGGTATTTATCCAATTCTACAGAATAAAAGCTTATCCCGATTCGTTTTCTTTTTCCTTTTTTCCCTCAATCTCAGTTCAAGTTTTCTCATTTCGGCCACCTTTTAGCTTTTTCTATTATTTGTTCTTCGGTTTCAAATTGCGGTATCGATCGTTAAAGCGCGATTGGACGAGATAATTACCTTCAGGTCGTCGTCCACACCGATCCCTTCGTTATTTATTTATCAGGTGAATTTGCAAACACCAAATATCAAATGTGTAAACACCCACAAGATATTCTCTCGCTGGTGAAAGGAATTCGGAAAGCAATTAAACGAATGAATGGCAACAATTTGTGTGTGATTTCACCTGTAAATTTTTTGTTTGGCAAAATGTTGTTAAACCATCCGGAAACTAATTTTTTTGAAAAAGAGAGTTTCAGAATGAATTTGTTTTTTAATCAGTAATTTGTGCATAAAATTTGAAATTGTACCGCGTTCAAAAAAATCCGAAAGTTTAAAATTGCAATTCGGATAAGTTTCAGTATTTTAAACTAATCTCAAACCAATTCATTTTTTTAAATCTATAAAAGTAAAATTCCATTTCATTTCCGCTGCACTCAAATAATACTAAAAATATGAAATTTCAATTCTTATATGTTTCACAGGTTTTGGTATAACCGGTGAAGGAGAGAAAGGGTTGAAAGCCTGAAAAGCTCAAAAGCATTACGGAAATTGTAAATTTTTAAGCGGTTGATTGATATTTACGAACCGCAGTGAGCGAACGGATAACTGAAATGTAATCAAAGGACATTTAATTGTAGTTCAATTGTAAACAAAATTAATTACCTCAGCAGGGCATTTTATTTCTGTTGAGATTATTGGAGGGATTTACCTCGGACTGTATTTTATTAGCCTTAAACTCGTCTTCGGTTTCACTAAAAATGCCGATAACGTATCGATTTCCTGTATCGACTTTGGAGACCCGTTCTGGAATGCTTATTTCCTTTAATGGCTTCATTAACCATCTTATTATGCTCCCCTGGGCGAACTCGATTGTTTTATCTCTTTTCACTCCTCCGCACTCATAGCAAAAACGGTGTTTGGCTTTCATCGGTTTAAAAGCGCTTTCCATAATGCATCTGGCGAGACTGTGTAAGACTCATTTGCCCAAAGCTCCCTCAGAACATGCGGGAACTGTGGTAGTTTGTGAAAACTAACGTAATATAAAAGTTTTGGGTTTCGGGAAAACTCCGAACGCTTCCTTCATTAGATTACCGCAAAAGCGAATGGTGCGAATTTCGTCCTTTTTGGGACGCAACGGTTCGGTCAAATTACAAAGTGCGCTTCTTCTCATTTTCCGACTGGTTTTTCCTGAAAGAATTCATATTTTCGCTTTCTTTTTGTTTTCCCTCGGGCGGAACGAAAACTAAATCATTTTAATTGCGTCTTTCTCCCGTTTCTAATGCGAAAGACCAAAAACCAGAGAGAAAAATGACGGTTTGTCTTCGTCTCCACACTGACAAAAATTTATGAGACGTTTTGTCTGATTTCTCTCCGACTTTCTTTTGACGAAAATAATATTTTAGTTTATTTTAATTCAAAATAAAGTTAAAACTCCTTTTTCAGTCGTTTCAACGTCAAATAGAAAAAGAGGTTTACGAATCAAAGGGGTAACTCTTTTGCAAAATGTACATTATTTTTTAAAACCTTTGAAAGTTATTAACCCTCACGAAAAGACGTGTTTATCAGGTTCCACATTAGAGATACAGGTATAAATTTTGAGGATCTGAGTAAGTTACGTAATCGAAAACAGATTCTAATATGATTTTTTAAACCCACGTTCAAATAAAACAAAAGACTGACATTAATTCTTTCTTTTAAAAAGTTAAGAGTTGGAAACTTTCCTTTTAAAAGTTTTCAGGTGGAGAATTTTCAGTTGTTATTTTTCCAGACGATATTTTGTAGTTTTTGACCCTCTCTCCTCCCTTTTTAAATTTATGCTTATCATGAAAACAAACTGATGTAATACGTGTGGAACATTTATTTATTTTATTGTGCATTTTTGTGGTTTTCACCCTCGTAAAAGAGTTTATGCTGCATCGAATGCTCGGATAATATTGTCTGAGGTCTTCCAAATGGAGCCGTAAAATTTAAAAAATAATTTCCCGGAATGCAGAGAATCGATTGGACAATGCCACAGAGGAGAGTTTGTTTTCACTTTGAGAAAGAATGGGAAGAATTTCGAGGGAGGAGATTCACTTCGGACTGTTAAGAGGTCAACATTTAATAGTAATGTGGTAGAGCAAATGATTGTCAGACTTTTCAGAGTTTATGATGAGTAGTGCAAATGGACACTCTGCGGCGATATTTATTGTATTTTATGAGGACACTTAAAGTGTCATGGGTGAGGAGCTGAGACTTTATTTGCATACTGTTGCATCTTCGTTACCATAAATCGCAGCAGTAATGAGTCAATTTGTGTGAACTTAATCTGTTCTTGTTTGAGATCACAAGAAAGTTTGAGGAGTTTTGGGGACTGAAATATCCACCATAATTTTTTTATAAAATAATTAACCTTTTGCTGACGTATGTCTGCTCTCAGCCACCACAGCAAAGAACTATACGAATATATACGAATATATACTGTGTGCATTCCTATATCAGTTTAAACTTCTCCTCAATTTCTATTAAACCTTTTCATCAACTATTACAATTGGAGATAACAAAATTTAATATAAACAAAAGTTGTGCAAAGAATATTTTCTAAATTGTATTTATCAGTAATTAGACATTCACTCTTGTTAAAATATTTATAATTATAAAGTATTACTGAATATTATGTATATGTATCCCTGCTCTTTCCAAAGAAATTAGTTCCGACCAATAGATACCCATACACAAATTTTATACGACCGCAAAGGGTTAATTCCAGTCAGTATATATTGTATATGTTTAGTGTTTTTGGTCTTCAAACAGACTTTATACGATACAATAACATAACTACTTCATATAATAATATAAATATTTATATTCTCTCTTGACGTTCTCTTATATACTCTTATTTATATTCTCATGACATTCTCTCTTGTTAAAATATGACCAAACATTCGTGAATATTATGTATATGTAACCCAGCTCTTTCCAAAGAAATTAATTCCGACCAATAGATACCCATACACAAATTTAATTCAACCGAAAGGGGTTAATTTGGACCAATAAATACCCATCCCCAAATTTTATACCCCCTCAATGGGTTAAATCAAGTCTTAAAAGTCAAAAAGAAATCGGTTGTCACTATTAACACCAAATTAATTTTTGGTTGCATTATTTAACTCTCAGAATTAGTACTCTAAAAGTAAATAAAAACTTCCCGCAAGAAAAAACAGTTTTGAAAACCATAGAAACTCCAGAAAAAAAGAGTAATTTCCGGTTTTCCACATATTGTAGCAGCCATTTTACTTATTTAAGCAGACCATTTCAGAGCGCCCACAGTCTCCTCCTCTGCTGCATCTAAAGAATTTAAATTGTTACACATCTTAAGAGAAACTCTGTCAGTGAAAAAAAAACTTCGCAAACTCACTTTCCACCCCCGTAATCTCTGCTTGTTTTTACCCTTCGGATCATTTTGAATTTAGTTTTTCTTCCAAACTGACCCCATTTTATTTCTGAGAAGAAGATTGGGCCGGGCCGGGAAAAATTGGCCCACGACGGGAACCCAAGCACAGAATTAGAGTAAAAATGATGATAATACTGCTCCCGGTTGGACCAGAACTAATTTTCTGCTTTCTTTAATATCACTGGGGAGTTTTGGGAAAATGAAAAGCAGCATTTTCTCTAAAAAAAAAAAAAAACTCGCATTAGAAGTTAAGCTTAAGGACTTTTAGGAAAAAACCCAATTTTGAGGTATTTTGTTCAAAAGTTTGACTTTCCGTTTTTCAAACTGCATTTTCGATCTCTTATGTTTTTAAAATTTAAACTTTCGTCCGAAAATGAGGTTTTTATTTTAATTGATCCCACAGATGGTGAGGAAACTTTCAAGAAATGTTTTCTAAAATAAATTTCAAACACTCGTTAAGAGCAGCCTCAGCAGAATATTAAAAAAAAAATATAAAAAATTGATCAGATAAGGATCCTTTCGTGCTAACACCGAAAGATAAACAATTATAACTCACTCCGGTGTAATTACAAAAGTCGAAAAGAACAAAAAAGTTTCACGCGTAATTGCACAAAAAACTCGAAAACGAAATTACTTTAATTAAAGCGTAGACGTCAAAGGGAAAAGAAAAAGACAATTGCTGTCCTTCAGGGGTGACCAACTTGTCGTTGACTTCACCCTCGAGGAGTGATTTGACCTCAATTCAACGAAGTGTAATTCAATCGACAACCAAATTAGTTGAATTTTATTAAATAAATTTTTACTCTCTTCGGTTAATTCGATTTAAGTCTAAAATGGCAGTTTTTGAGGACTTCAAACCCAACCGCAGCAGACGACGTTTACTGACAATGTTTGGCGAAGGAGGTATGGAAATGCAAACACTGTTCTGCTCTTAAGGCAGTTTTCGCATCTCATAACTTAAGTGCGTCTTCCGATGAAGTGAATCTCAACTTCCCTTTGAAGGATATCGGTTTACAGTCTTCGGGAGTGGATAAAAGAATGAAAGTGAGGATTATGTGAGAACAATATTAATGAGCGAAATGAAACGTTGATAATAAATGGTTTTAATTAGGTTAAGTCTGCCAATAAGCGATTCCGAGGAAAATTCCCAAATCAACGCATGAATCTGTATCAATACGTGCGGAATTATTCGGAGGCTTTCCTCCATTCTGTTAATGTTTAAATAAGCAAATGAGTTTTCCCGGCTATTATTTTGAAATTTGAACCGATCGGAAATGGCCGATCGCTCTTTCCCCTTTCGGCTCTTACTAAATTAATCTTAAATTCTCGATTATGCGATCCGTTATGTCTCTTTTATTCCTTTTGCTTACAAATATTATATTTCCGAAGGCATTTATTAATTACAATTCCACTGAACTGTCCTTTGTGAAGTTTAAAAATTCATAAAACCGAAAAATTACAAAAGCGGAGACAAACGACAAAAATATTATAATGACTTTGACGAGGAAATAATTCTAAAATTTCGAAAACGGTAGTCGAAATCAAAGTCGAGAGCAAATTCCGGGTCACAAAACATTCAGGGAATTCCTGCAGGAGACGGTTTACCGGATTTAGTTATGAAAATGTCTTTTATCAACCGCTTTCATACGTCTTCTCTTCGTGAATGAACTCGAATTCACTTTTAATGGTCCGCTCTCAGTTTATTGATAATTTCATTCCTTACGTTTCATCCCTTATGCTTTTCTTAGAGAACATCGCTTTTGTTTTGACCTCCCTTCTGTTTTATTAACTTAAAAAAATTTGCAGTTAATCGTTTTTGTTCTTTTCACATTAACCTCTTTTTGCTTTCATTTACTCTCAGGTGATGGGCAATTTTACACTCGTGTGAATTGTATTGTTGCAAGGATTTTAACCCTTTTCGGTTGTATAAAATTTGTGTATGGGTATCTATTGGTCGGAATTAATTTGTTTGGAAAGAGCAGGGATACATATACATAATATTCACTAATATGTAGTCATATTTTAATAAGAGAGAATCTCTAATTACTCATAAATACAATTTAGAAAATATTCATTGCACAACTTTTGTTTAGAATAAATTTTGTTATCTCCAACTGTATTAGTTGATGAAAAGGTTTAAAAGAAATTGAGGAAAAGTTTAAACTGATATAAGAATGCAGACAGTATAAGACATACAGTATGATACAGTAACTAATTCACCGTATTAGGTTGGGAATATATTGTTCAGGCCTTAAGGTTCTCTTAATAAAAGGATAAACTGATATAGGAATGCATACAGTATGAGATTCGTATACTGTAGTTCCTTCAAATATACAAATAAATATACAAATATAATTTAAAAGGCTAAATACAATTTAGAAAATATTCTTTGGAATTCTAAAATGTATACAATTTTTGTTTAGATTAAATTTTATTATCTCCAATTGTATGTGTGGGTTAATAGAAATTGAGGAAAAGTTGAAACTGATATAGGAATGCATACAGTATAAGATTCGTATATATTCGTATAGTTCCTTGCTGTGGTATCTGAGAGCAGACATACGGCCGCAAAGGGTTAAATAGGAAAAAAACTGAAACGTAAATGTTGGTCAAGAAAATACCACAAAAAGTATAACTTCAAATGTATCTTCAACAAGAAATGAATCAACCAAATGCTGAAAAAATGAGCAGGAGTAAAAAGCCTGGAAACTCGCTGGACAAATTGCTTAAAATTTACACTGAGAATATAAAAGAATGCATTAACTGCCAGCTGGATGCAATATTACATAATAAGGCAGTAATTTTTGATATTAAATTTTACGCTGGAAAAAATTCTTCCTTAAGTAAAACAATTTTTCACTGTTGTCAAAGGTGATATTTTATAATAATTGTCTCTGAATTTTAAGCTCACGAAATTTACCTGCGGACTTTGAGACCTCCGAAAAAAACAATGAAAAATTATATAGTTTTCCAAAAGAAAGTGAACGATTCAGAGGTGAAAAAGAAGCGATAGATCGACTTAATAAAACCACTCCTTTCTCTACTTTCTTAAACTGAAGAGACAGTGTCCATCTTAAAAGTATCGAACTCAGTAAATAATAGTCAGCATAATTTTCCACAGCTTCTTCGAGTACTATTAATTTTCTTTTATTCGAGAAAATAAATCATCTGAGTAAGTGGCTTTTCCTTATTTGTTTTTCCCCTCCCAGGCAACAATCTAAATTAAAATGAGAAAGAAAAAACTTTTTTCTTAAAAAATTAAATGAAATCTTTATTGTTATAGTTAAAAGGAAAAGCTTTCGCCCATTCAGTCAAATTCATTTGTTAAGTGACTGAATTGTTCTGAGTTAATTAATTAATTCGTTTGCCCATTTTTTTTCGTGATTTTCATTCCAAAATAATTCAAGTAAGAATTTGAGAGCAGTGCTTATTATATATATTAAAAACTGATGCTTTTCCTAAAAAAAAAACTTTTCCCTAAAAAAATTTCGTATATTTTCAGAAACAGAAAATAGTTTTGAAATGGAATTTATGAGCAGTTGTGAATCAGCAGAGAAGAAAAATGTTAAAGAAATTTTGTGGTCGGTGAAAATTTTCGGCGTAAAATTCTGTATTTATAATTGTGTTTTTATATGTTTAACTTTGTGTTATTTATGTTTAGTTTTTCTTAATGTGATGAGTTCAAATATTTTTACAGATCAAAAGTTTCGATTTCGATTGTTGTTTTTTTTTGTAAGTTTAAAAATACTAAAAACGTTTTGTGTACCGCACATTTTTTTATTAACTCAAAAGTTCGAGCGTTCTCTTAAAATTCATATTACCTCTGAAAAAAAAGAAACTTTTAAGCTTTCGAAGAATTAAAGCCTTTGATTTCTGCCTAATCACTTTCTGGGGGGGGGAATTACAACCCCTCGTGAGGGGTTTCGCCATTAAAAGAGACGCAAACCTGTCTTTGGCGGCTTAAACAAATGTCCGCTTCCATAATTCAGCGCAGATGTGGTTAAGATATCGAAAAAAATATAGGAAAAGTTGCGTCGCCCGTAAATTGTGACGCTTAAACGGATTTGGAAAGAAGGTTTTTGTAAATAGATGGAAAGAGGAAATTAGACTTTAGTTGCCGACTCATTTTCTATTTACAGTTAATGGAATGGCGATACTGAAATTCGAAAACTTTGCCCTTTGGACTTCGACCCTTTAATAAATGGTTGGTGTTATAAACTAACAGTAACTTCTAGCTTTTTTAGAAAGTATTTAAGAATTTTAAAAAGCAGTTTTCCCGATGTTCTGTTTGAGTGTTTTGTACTCATGAAATTGGGGAAGACGAAAGGGTTAAATTTTTTTGGTCTCGAGTTGAATTTACAGAAGTCAGGGCACGCACTCACTCAGTGCCCCGTATCTTCTGAGTTGACTCACCCCTGAAAATGAAAGAAAATTTGGAGTGAAAGGCAGGAAACAAAAGAAAAAGATAATATCTTTATTGAACTTGCTGACTTACCTCTCTTTCTCTTAGCCAGTTCGCTCACGTGAGCGATTAACTTTAATTGATCTTAGTCTGTGCTTTGTTCGCTGTATTGTAGGAGATAATTGGAGCTGTGCAGTGCAGAATATTGGCGCATTGATTATACAGGTGGAAGCTTTAAGGAAATCGGCGCTTCTCAGACGACATTGATTTGTTTCTTTGATGTGCACTATAAACGTGGATGCCCAGTTGTGTAGGCATCTCCGCTTGAACCTGCCCCAGTTATAATGCCCAGAACAGGCGTTTGAATTGGTTATTTTTGCAATTCAGGAAAAGAAATAATAATAGTAGTACGGAAATAATTGTGTTATTATTACATTTAAATGTGTTAATTTAATGACATTTGATTTGAAATCTCTCTAAAAAATTTTTATTTTAATTAATGTTTTTAATTAGTGATTGTATTGACTTCGACAGTAAGAAAAATGGATCAGTTAAACTGTCAGTATTAACCCTTTGCGGTTTTATGTCTGCTCTGAGCCACGACAGTAAGGAACTATACGAATATATACGAATTTTATACTGTATGCATTCCTATATCAGTTTTCACTTTTTCTGAGGGAATCTCAATGCCTAATAAGGTGCTCCATCGATTGGAGAAACAAAATTTAATCTAAACAAAAGTTTAGAATTTCAAATAATATTTTCTAAATTGTATTTTGCAGTAATTATATATTCTCTCTTGTTAAAATATGACTAAATATTAGTGAATATTATGTATATGTATCCCTGCTCTTTCCAAACAAATTAATTCCGACCAATACATACCCATACACAAATTTATACAACCGCAAAGGGTTAATAAAATATTTTAAGCACAAGAGAACATACAAATAAAAATATTATTGTAATTTAATTATTATAGAGTTCAGAGAAGCCGAGAAAGATGAAGAATCTATTAGCAAAATGTCCAAAGTTGCGGGAAAAAGTATTTTCTTCCCTATGTGACAGTTGTGAGAAAGCGAAAAATAATGAGCTAAAATGATAAACAATTGAATTTATGAAAAAATATGCTTGAAAAATTGAAATTGAGCAATAATTACGAAATAATGAGAGAATTTATGAGGATGATACAGTGGGCGCGTCTGTCAATCTCCAAAACATCGTCGCACTGTACAGAAGCAAATGTGGAAAAAAGCAAAACGAATTTCGATCCGAATGACTTAATCTTATTCAAATGACCTGTTTTATTTTGAGTGAAATTGCTTAATTCTAATTTTGTGCTACACCTTCTTTCATTCGGCTAATATTTTCATTTCCGTTCTAATTTCGTAGTTGGGAAATCAAGTTTCTTCTGGTTGAGTAGTCTCCAAAAGGAACCATTTACATCAAAGAAGGTTATTCCATTTGCATTAGATCTTTCAGTTTGTCATCTGCTAATCATTTCCCTTCCATTTAAGTTACTTCTTGGTCCGGTTATTTTCGTCTTTTTGGGGTGAAAGATCCTTCCTCCGGAGTTTGAGCAACCACTCCTCCTCCCCTTCACCCCCTTTGCTTTTTATCCCTTTTCCAAAGGGGCAAACAAGGGCGAAATGTCATTTTATAATTCTTCCAATCTCGCTCCTGAAGAGATGCTCATTTTCAAGTAATTCAATAAGGATCAAAGGGTTACTCCCCTTCAGTTTCATCAGCCCTTGCCCCCAGAAAAAATTCATAAACGGCCCCAACTTGGAAAATTAATTACCTGGAATTGAAAAATTTTTCTGTCGCTGAAAATTTCACTCCGGGAAATGCACAAGTCTCATTTCGATTTCAGTTTCTCTTTCTGTCGTTCGACTGCAGAAAACGCAAACTCTTGTGATTTTTTACGACTTTCGACCTTCGTTTTATACTTTTTAAACTGCACTGATTCATTTGGAAAAATTCTCAAGTAAACCTACGGAAGAAGAAAACTTTTTTTACGACGCAGCGTTTAATATTTAGTTGCGAAATATAACAGCCGATGTTGATTTACCTTTAAAGTTTTTATTAGTTTTACTTCTTTCCTCGAAAGCACTAAATTTAACGGAAGAATTTTTGCTGAGAAAAATCACAGAAGACAGACATGAAATTGGCGACGTTTTCGCACCTTAAAAATCATTCGAAAGTCTATCAGCTGATCGAAAATTTGGCCGTTCATTTTGTAAATGATGAAAAGTCATAACTCAAAATGCGATCCAGTTTGCAGCCGCGCACTCACGGAACAGTCGAGGTACAATTCAAAGCGAACTTCCTACAGATCGAGGCGTTCGCTTCGCCGCGTTCACTCCCCGGCCGGCCGTTCTCTTTCGGATTCTCTCCAAGATTTCACGTCGTGAGCACGGGATCGTGTGGACTCCGCGAACGTGTCGGATTTACAACAAAATGATAACGTTTGGATTTCACGAAAGATTTCCACCCGTGTGAGTTTGAGGATTACTGTAAGTATCGGAGACAGACGCTCATTCTGTGTTGTTTTCACCTGAGTGTTGTCAGCGATGTGCTGTTGCTCGTTACGGTGTTAATCTGCTGTATTTGGAGTGCACCTGGAATGTCCGCAGTGGAAAAGTCCTTTTTCTTAAGGTATACTTTCGGGAGGGGATTAAATGTTGAACAGCTCTGCGTTTCGTTCTCCCCTTTGGTTCTCTTTTCTGTGTACTGCAGAAGCGTGAAAAAATTCATAGAGGGATGAAGTGACGCCCACGCGACCCCAACAGAATCTCTGCTGGAGTGGAAATTGGTTGGCATTCATTCATGTGCCAATACTAATTTAACAGCGAATTATAATACATTTTTTTATTGAATGTTTTTCGTGTTTTTGTTTATTCGAAATGTTTTTATTTATTTATTATCGGTGCGATGACAAAACCGTTAGGGTGTGACCGTAAATATATGACCTGTAATGGGATTTGTTTTTTTTTTTTGTTTACGAAGAGTAGAAATCTTTGGTTTTTTTTATCCGGTAATGATTCAGCAACTTTATCTGCTCCTTTTCAGAGGTGGATTACTAAATTATGGTACCTGAAAAGGGGAACACATTGGGGGAAGGAAATGCAGAAAAACGGATTTTGGAATTTACGTCGAGTTTTGATGTATTCTGTAGTTTTCGTTTATACAGAAAAAATGATGAATGTTAATTTTTTGAGTTTTAGTAATTTTTTTTTTAAATTTGGCGCTAGTGGTTTTATGTATTGGCACAAATTTTTTGATTGGTTGCCAGTAAGTGACCCTCAACGATATCTTAAACGGCCTCAGTCAATTGCATTCGAAATATAACTCCCACAATAAGTGTATCTTTGAATGCTTTTTGCTCAAAGTCCAGACGTTCAAAGCTGTCAACTCTCATCTACCGTCTTCTGCTGCTCCCTCACAGGAAACATTTTCAGTGTGACATTTTACAACATTGTAGATTTTCTGGTGAAGTTCAGTTCTTTCGTGAATCTTCTAATAATTTTTTCCAATTGTAGAAATAAACTGAAGAGGGTTTAATGAAAGTGTGGGATAAATATTATATATAAGTGGTTGGTATTAACCCTTATAAATAAGATCAACCACTTCTCGAGAATACTCCACGAAGTGACATATAAAAGTGTGGGAATTTTTTGTTAAAAACATTTCCAGCAAATACGTGAAGAGAAGAAAGGTAAAAGGTTAGATATGGAAAGAGTGAGACTGAAGTGGGTGTAATCATTAAAACTTTTCGAAGCACATCCTCTAATTGAAAATTAAAATATTAATGAAAAAATAAAAATCCAATTTTACGTGAAGTTGTTTAAATATGTGCAGTTTCTTAATTACTTCGCTAATACTTAATGCGATCAATGAGGAAGTATCATTTTATTGTATTGTGTACTTTACATGAGAAGTGGATACACACCACTGCACACAAGAGAACAAAGAGGAAGCAGGGGTGAGGGGAAAAGACTCCCTTAAGGAGTCGCATTCAAAGGTGTTCCTCTCACTAATAGCCATGTAATTCTGTCGCAATGGGAAAGGAAAATAAATGGGGGGAAAAAGTTGGAGGGCACAGGGGTCGAAGTTTCAGCTGATCAGAGACCTAAACGTGCACCATCTGAGCCAAATCCCTGCAGCGTTCGCTCTGTCGCGGATTAAATCTTTCCCCTTGGAGCGCACCTTTTTATGCGGTGAAGTTTATTTCGTCGTGGGAAAAAGCCCTAAGGGGGGATTAAAGGGTGGATGAAGGGTGGGGGGGGAGGTGCCTTGAAAAAATTGCGAATGGCATATGTGAAGGAAATTGCATAGAATCTTTTCTTCTTCTTCCAATTTCCAAATTCAATTTCTGTTTAAGGCCAAACAATTTATTTTCCCTTTTTCCTTCTACAAGTATAAAGTGCATTCTTTGTGATTTTTTGAATAGAGTTCCCATCCGAGTGAGATTTCCTCCCCGAGTACATTAAGTCACCACATTCGGTATATGAATTCTCTCCCTCGTCAGTTTTCCAGATTGCGAAAAGCACCCGAAGGAGTAAAGCGCTTAAGTAAAAGCCTTAATGAAGAGGTTAACGTTACAGTGTAAACACAACAACATTAAGTTTGTTCAACATTTATTTCTTGTTTTTGAGATTTAAATTTCCTCGTCAGTCCCCCGGCGGCGCCCCCAAAAATAACGAATTACATTAATTTTATAAAATAACTACGGAATGATTGGCTTAAGACAAAGTATTTTGTCTAAATCTGAGAGAAATTAAGTTTAACAAACTGAAGGAAACTTTGTAAAATCAATGAGAGAGTTTAATTAGCTAATGCTTAAAATTATAAGACTGCATTATTATGTTTAATTATATGCATTAGGAACGTTGCCCCCGGGGGAAAGAGACGATTATCAGCCCCCAACGTGAAAGAGACATAAAATTTGCAATTTTCTGTTTATTGTTTAGTTTTTAAATAAATTTATGTTAAAATTTTACTTTTTTTAATCATTTTTTTTAATTAATTTTACGTCTTAATTTAAATTTAGAATATTTGTTTTATCAAATTGGGGAAAAAAACAATTCAAAATTGGTGTTACGAAACAAAAACCATTAATGCAAATTTTATTGTACCATTTGTTATCGTTTGGTAATCTTTCCGAAGCGACCGATGCACGTCAGAACCTACAAAGGATGCCCACCATCAAAGTTATGTAAGGGTTAAAAAATTAAAACTTTTGACATATGCGGAAAAGGGTTTGAATTTAATAAAATGCCCCCCCGTCATCGGAACTCCAGGCACATTCAGCTGTTTATTTTCTTTTTTTTCTTCTCTCTCTCTCGGCTTCGAGAGATGACCTAATCTATCATTCCGCTGATATATGGATCGATACAGAATCAATACAAGGTGAAAAAATTATGACTGAATGAATTTTTGACAGAAAAGGGTGTTTGATATTTTAACGTCGGTGCGTTCTTTTTACTTAAAACTCCGGAGTGGCGTCGGGAGCTTTTTGAAGGTTTTATGTAAAATATAAAATGCGGTGGAACATTCGCAAAAGGGAAAACATTTTGTGTTTCAGTTACAAAATGCAGCGCATGCGGTGAAGACAGTCTGGCACTAAAATTGGAAGAAACAAAGTGGAACCACAAGTTGATTAAAAAAAAACAAAAACCTGACTGGTGCACACTGTAGCTTTGAAGTTTTCAAATAAAACTGCTTCTGATAGTTAAAAGAAAGAAAAGAAATTCTGCGCAGGATAGTTTGATTTCATATATATTTGGGGGCGTTAGTTTCTCACCTTGGGGATGAAATTCGGCCAAATATTTACCCTCAGAATGCTTTCGACTGAAAAGGAAGGAAATGAATCATTGGAAATAAATTATGTGAATCGACGCCGATTCCCTTTCGATTTATTTCACGACGACATTTATTAATTTTCTGTTTTGTTAACTTCAATGAAAATTTGCCGTCTAATTACTTTTTTATTTTTATCACAACTTTTCCTTAAAGAAAACCGGAAATGATTTAGAAATAAGGACGGGAGGTTTGGGAAATCAAAGACGTCTCAATAAATGGGAGGTATTAAAGAGGACTATACAGCGAAAAAGTGTTTGTATAATTGCGCCCCCGCAAACGCAAAAGGAATAGGAAATCTTTAATGAATTTCACTGCTTCAAATTAAAATTGTTAATTTTTATATTTTCTTTCCTAACAATGGTGCCCTATTTTTTTTAACCTTTTGCGGTCGTATAAAGTTTGGGGATGGATATCTATTGGTCGAAATTAATTTCCGTCGAAAGAGAAAGAATACAAATAACGCTAGTTTATAATGAATAAACAACATTTACTAATTCTTTTGTGAATTTTTAGATATACAGTAGCGCTCAAAAGTATTTTGACAATACGAAATTTAGTAGTTTTTTAATTAATTATTTTACGTAAAGATTTTATTATGATTGTGTATTATTTTAGAATTGTAAATACTGTGTAGTGCATTACTGTTAGTACTGTAATACACTGTATGTAGTGCAGTATTGTAAGTACTGTGTAGTATATTATTATATACAATAAGTATTGTGTAGTATTTTATTAAGGTTGTATTATTAAGTTGTCAGTACTACTGATAATATATTTTTCGGCATTTAAATAACAAAATAAACAAAACATAACATTTAGTCTTCTGCTTTTTCTTTAATACTCTTACTTAGTTCTATTATTAGTACATTGAATACAATTCTATAAATCTAAAGATAAACTCTTTGCTTTTTCAGTTATTAAATTAATACAGTATTATATTTATAAATGTTGTAAAGTCATTTTAATGAAATTTTAATTTGTAACTCTTAAGGATGGAAAACGAATAATTTTTTTATATTGTAAAAATACTTTTGAGCGCTACTGTACCTTAGATATCTTTTAGATATCAATCATTTATATATCTTTATTCAATATGATATGTTTTTGTATAAAAATTATGTTTTATAACTCTCCATCATGTGGTATTTTCAAAGCACTCCATAAAAAATGCAGATGGGGTGTCAACTTTTGTTTAATTAGTATTTTGTTATCTCCAATCAATGGAGCACCGTATTAGTTCTTTGGGCATTGAGGAAAAGGATAAACTGATATAGGAATGCAAACAGTATAAGATTCTTGTGTAGTGGCTGGGAGTAGACATACAACCGCTAAGGGTTAATACCTCCTGTCTGTACAATGAGACACAAAAAAAGTTAGAAAATGGTAATAAAATAAGCCAAGTCTACAGAAATTTCAGAAGAAAAATTAGTTTTGGAAAAGAGTTTCAACTCATCAGCACTATTTTTCGGCAAAAAGAGTTGGAAATTTTGTCCTGTATTATAATTACACATACTTAAGAGTCACCTTCGGAATAAATAAAGTATAAAACGCAAGTTATTAATCATTTTGAAAAAGCTAATATTTTATTAATGGATATGAAATTGACGTAAAGGGTTTCCGAGGGGCCGTCGCGCCCGCTGGTGTCGTCCTGAGGGACTATTCGTTTGATTCGAAACCCCCTCACCCCTTTACTGAAGGGGTGAATTCATTAATTCTGAGTGGAACGTCTCCCCGTTTTTCTTTTTTTTTTACTGAGGAGTTTTTTTTCTTAGTGTTCAGCATTCTCGTTCGCTGATGTTGGAATTTTCACATCCGGAGTTTTCCAGTCGGAGGAAATTTCTTCTCCTTATCGGTATTTTTATTTGTCTTCTGCTGTTTTCTGAATTAACTTCTGTTCACTTATTTAACTGAAAGCTCGGCGCGAAGATCAGCTATCGGTATCTTTCCGTTTTATGTAAAACTTAAATTTAATTTGACTTTGGCAGTTCGTTGCTTAGTGGAGTTCATCGATTCGAAAGACAAAAACTGCGGAATTGTTAAAATAAATCAAAGTTGTTTCAAAGTTGTGCTTTTATTACCTCTCAAGAGATTCGATTGAAGACTCTTCGGAGAGTGTGAGAAGAAGAGATTTAATCTCTATCAGAAAAATTTCAGATTGTTAGGTAATAACCAAAACCAAAATTTAGAAAACCTAAAATTCGATGAATTTTTAAAACCATTTTAGAGAACATAACTGTTTGAAAAAGCCAAGTCCAGGAACAAAACCCGAGTTGGTCCTTTCCCGAAACAGGAAGGAAGAAAGCAATGTGTGGTGCTCTATTCAAAGTTTGGTAAGTCATTGCGAACTCGAAATTAATTCACTCAATCGTTTTCGGTTAACCACTCCGAAGCAATTTGACCCACGAAGATTTTCATTCGTTATCAAAAACCGAACATGCATTCGACATCAATTTCCTTAGCAACCTTTGTCTCTGCAATATGTGGTTCCTCTGAACCTTTATAAGTTCTTACCGGAAGTTCACAACCGGAAGTTCCTCACTCAACTTCTTTGATGGCTTTAAAGAATCTATCGAGGGACTTTCATGGTTACATTCGGCTGAATTTGAGTTTCCCCCGTAGAAGATTGAACCTGAGCCATCGAAGGAGCGAAGAAACAGAGACAAAAAAAAGCGAAGGGCAGTCGGATCTCTCAAAAGTTTGGGAACAAATTCAGTGGAAAAATTGCAGAGCGTTGGCTGATTTCATTTCGAAAGCAATTACCGTCTCTCTTTCCCTAACAAAACCGGTTTTCCTTAAAAATAATAAAAAATTCCCTGCTCAAGTATTTTCGCCTGCGACCAGAAATGCCGTTTCGAAAGTGAAAAGTTTTGTTTGCGTGATTTAAAAGCCGTTTTCGCATGGGAATGGAGGGAGAAAAGGTGAAAGAATTGGAATTTTCGATTTATTTTTCCGAGCCGAGCTTTCACTGCGGAAGTCGCAAAGGTTTTTTTTTACTGTGTCAAGGTCGTTTACCTTTTCCAGAAAATTTTTTTTTTCTACAAGGAAGGGGTGTTGGTTCTGTGGATAAGAGGTTTCTTCTCTCAGTTTTTTATTTTTTTCTTCCTTTTAATTAGTTTTAGAGAGATAAGATCAAACATTTTAATATTTTTTCGACCCCTATACTTTTTTTTTGTTTTTTGAATGATAATACTTTGATAACAGTTGTGCGCCCTAAGGAATAGTTCGCATTTTGGTGTATTATTCATTCATTTATGATATATTGATTTAAGGAAATACTTTCGAGCAAAAAGATCTAAACACCTAATTTATTTATTTATTTATTTATTTTAAGGGAGGATAAGCAACAATTCTTTTTTATAAGCTATCAAAACGAAGTTATAAATTAGGTACAGATCCAAAGATAAACAGTTATACTTTTAAAATAAATAAAATATGCAGAATTAACAAATTAAATATGAAATTTTAAGTTAATAATAAGATAAACAAAACATTAAGTAACATAGATTAAATAAATATCATAATAAAAATTGAATAGAATATAGCCACTCAATAAATTAAATATAAAATTATAAGTTAAATAAATAAAATATTAAATAACTTAATGCCCTCGGGCGAGATAAGGGTATATTATTATACTGTATTATATTATTTATCAATTTTATATCTTCTTTTTTACAAGTTATTTTAATTGGCCAGATTAGGCTAATGCCTGTACTGGTCTACCAAAATAAAAATACTGTAAAAATACAGTAAAAAAAACAACTTACAGTAAATTTTTTTAAATACAATTTCTTCCCTTTCTCACTACAAATCATTTTGTATATTTTTCAGAAAATACACCCTTAATGCATTCTTAAGTTCTCCTTTTCGAGATATTTTTCTTAATTTTCCTTAAATTTCGAATTTAGAATTTCCTGGTCTCATCGAAGGAACCCTTCGAACTCAAAATATTTACGTATGCAGTGGAGAGACCCTGGGTTTGAGTTTTCCGTTATTTTATTTAACATATGTCGAATTTATTTCTTGGGGCGTCCGCCATAGCTGAGTTTGGCTTTGAGAAGCAATGGTTTCATCATCGTCATCATCATTGCCTGTATTATGGTCGTGATCATCACACTAAACCTCGGGGCGATTTTCCAAAAACTTTTGCTTCAATTTACAATTTCCTTTATTTGGTTTTATTTGCGGTCCTTTCAGAAAAGTTTCAACCCCTTAGGATGCAGTTATACCATCGTATTTGTATTCGCCAAAAGCAAATATTATTAATGTTTGAGCTCATTTGTTGTCCGAACTGCCGACGAGGATGTCGTGAAATTTCCTCGGTTGAGTAACAGAACATCGCAATGAAATTTTAAAGAGGTTCCACTGCTGGCATTGCACTTTTCGAGTCCCATTTAAACTCTAAAAGCGTCCCGTCCGGACTCTTTTGTTTGAGTAATTTGTCTCAATTCATGAATCAAAAGCCCGCCAAAGGAATCTTCGCTTTACATTAAAACATTATTAGTATAATAAAGCAATTAACCAAAAAAGGTTCAGTTGTAAACGTTTTTGTTGTTGACGACGATTCTCCTTATGGGTCTTTGCAGCTGTTACTTAAGTGCAGTACTGAGGACTGTTTTCTGCTACTTTTACTCGAAGGAGTGTTCCATTTGAGGCTGAATTTGGTAAGACAATCATAATAGGGACCAAACTGAAAGTGTTGCTGACCATTTGAACATCCAATTTCAGTCTTTGCCAGTATTGGGTTTGATGGTTGAGCTTATTGTTTTGTTTGTTTCTGTGAATGTAATCCGAACTGGCCTGGATGCAAAACCTTCAAGGCAGTGAATATATACCTTTTCCAAAGAAAATGCCAAGGCGAGTGGTAAACCACCGCGCGAGAAAGAGATTTGACACTTCGAATAGAGGAAGTGCTGTGGTTTATTCAGAAAGCCTTTTGAAGTGAGTCGGGAATCTTATTCCAAAGAATGAGACTTCCTCTTTCCTTCTGAAAAGACTCTGCGGGAGATCGGGAAGGGAACAACAAAGGGAGTATCCAATTCCAATACCCCGAAGGAATCCAAACGCCTGACAAAATAAATCCCGCGACCAGAAAAAGCCTCGACTTCCCGACAAGAAACTCTCGAAAAGTTGCTCAAGTTCAAAATTAAGTTCAAATCTTGCCAACCGTGCCCCCAGAGGAACTCCAACGGGGTGAAACACCCAAAAAGCTTCGATCGAATTTATTAGGACGTGCCCGTGACAAAATTAAGGCATTGAAATGACGTCACAATCATTGTCCGAAATCTCCGGGGCAGACTTTGGTGAAAACCGGCTCGGGGGGGGAGGGGAGGGGGAGAGGGCCGAAGACAAAATTAAACTTCAAAAACATTTTTAAGTTTTATGGAAAGGAAATGAGATGAGCTTTGAACGACGGCCTTTTTAATGTCAGATTCATAAAATTTTCAGCGGTTGGTTTTTATCATGTTTTCTATCTCTTCGGGAAGGTTTGCTCTGTGGACTCTTACTTCCTGAAATCCAGAACATTTTTATTTACATTTCCCCAAAAAAACTTATAAACTTGAGTTTTAATATTTTTCTTCCGTGAGGACAAATCTTGAACCCGAAAAGCCTCCGTTTAAAGGAAAAAAATATTTTGTTTATTTAACTCGGGATTCCCGCTCGCATTTTTGTTTGTTGATGATCATTTCTGTGTTTATCAAATCGATTTTCCGCCCTCTTTGACCTATAAATTCCATAACTGTGATGCTTATGCGAAATTTAATTTTCCTTTAAAGTAATTATAAAAATTCGGAATTTAATTTGTCGTTTGTCGCGGTTTTATTAAAGCTTTCGAACCCCCAATTCTGTTTCTTCCGGTCGACAGAGGATTTTATTTGGGCGGTGTACTGCAGTCGAAACCGGGATAAATTTGTAAAATCTTTTGTCTCGAAAAGAATAGAAAGAAAAATAAAATCCATATATATCAAAAGAAAGTCTTATGAATCTCTAAAAATGGGTCAAAGTTAAATCAGATTATATAAAAGAAAATGGATTAGAAACTAGCAATTCTGAAGATTGAAAAAAATTGTAAAGGAAAAATTGGAAGAGAAAAAGGTAAAAAAAAAAAAAAAAAGAAAATAAATCTAAAGGAACTGTACAAAATGAAATTGTGGCGGCTTCATTAAGAAATAAAATTGCGGGTTGAAAAGCTTCAATAACTGCACCGGAAAGGGGAGGAGAGCTTTCGAATCAGTTTTATAAATTTTAAAACAGTGAAAGAATCGCTTAGCACCGCCGAACGAACGAGTTCGGACTCGAAAGAATATAATGCAACCCTTAGTCATCTCGCGGTTTCGAATGGCCTAATTTATTCGGGGGCGAAAATTACAACTCTTAATGCTCCGATTAATTTTTTCCAAAATGGTGTCGGAGAAACAGAAACAGCGTTGCAAAGGGAAAATTAAGTGTTTCTGATAATTTATAGTAACCGCAGTGTGTTTCATACACGAACTGAAGTCACGTTAAGGAGTTTGTTTATTTCTGGTATAATTGGTTAATTACTGGCGTGTAATAAAGATTTCGGGGGAGGGGAGGGATGTGGGGAAGAAAATAGAGGGAGGGAATCGGGTAGTTTTTACGAAACCGACTGTTTTAGGCATGGTTTAAGGTTTAAGGTAAAGCATGCCGCCCACACTCAGAGAAACTAATCTGCGGATTTTTAAGCAGCTTGGAGCGGCTCAGCAGTAGAAAGATTAATCACGGGGGGTTTTTAAATCGCTTATGAACTCGCAACCTTCGTAAAAAATTGTATTTTTTTCTGAGAAAAGAAAGATTGAAGATGAAAGGAGAGACGTTCTCTGAGTGAAATACGAAAGAGACAAGACAAACAATTTGTTTTTACAAGAAACACTTCACGCTGACAATTCACGTAACACGCGTAACACCCCGTTGCCAAAAAGTAACAAAAATCATTAGTCATATTAAAGGCGAGGCGCTATTTTGTTTGATATTCGATAGGCCGACGTCAAAGAAGTCGTCGTCGGAAAGAAAGAAAGAAGAAACAAGCCTTCCCTCCCGCCTCGGAAAACTGAAAGGAAGGCTTCAAATGGGGAGGAGGAAAACGCGATAAGAAAATAAAAACCTGACAAAGACACTTCCTTCTTTTTCTCTTTCGTTTCCTCCTAAAATAAACCTAAGCGGGGCTGAAAAATCTCTTTGTTTTAGAACCTGGTCTTAATGAAAATATTTCCTACAGCATATTGTATACTCTGTTTAGTTACTGCGTTCTTTAAAATATTGAATGTTTTATCAGTTTTAACCCTTTAAGCGGATCTGACGTATATATACGGATAATGATTTTTATTGGTTTATTTAATAATATACGTGGGATTATTTCTGGTAATAGAGGGAGGGTAGGAGCATTTCAAGATTCAAAATAAGATACATAAAGTGTCGTTCATTTTTTCTCTACTCTTCAATGTGTATACATTACTTTCCCACTTTTATTTCAATATTTTATAAGCCGTAATAGACATAACCTAAAATAATCATAAACCTAAAATAACCTAAAATAATATAAACATAACATAAAAAAATTATTCAATGTATATGACGTATATATACGTCAAAAATAGTGGCCACTACAGGAACCATTACGCACCGAGCCTCTTAACGGGTTAGAAAAAGTAAAAGATGGTTTTAATTGTTTGACCTTGAAATGCTTACCATTATTCTATAAAAACAGCGCCATTACATCATTCTTGAAAAGAACCCTTACACTGACTTATATAAGGTTTCCTCGCTGACAAATATCGCTGTAAAATACCGTATTCCTGGAAAAGCGTCGGTTAAATATCGTTTAATTATTGAGTTTGAGTGAGAACATTTAAGTGCTGGAATCGCTCTTGCACATCCCTTGAAGTCATAACGAGATCATCAAAGAAAAGTGTTAAATGAAGGAAGTTCACGTAATAATGATTTCCCGGAAGATGGCAACCTCAATCGTTGTATAGTTTTTCATTAGAATTTCATGGAAATCCCGAAAAAAGAAGCAAACATTCCGGAGGGGTTCTGAGCAAATAAGAATCCAAAAGTTCAAAAATTTAAGAGACTAAAATTGAAATGGAAAAGATAAATCATGTCGGGTTCTTGGTTAAAAAGCTTTTTCTCATTTTTAGAAAATCTAAAAATAAAGATGACGAGTGTACTTAAATTTTTATAAATAAAAAAAGTTATTTAATGCTTCTGGTTAGTAAAAAAGACAAGATTTTATACAATACCCCCGGGCGTCTTTATTTAAACAAACACAAAACTAACTTATTTTCAAGATTTTTTTCTTTGAATTTAAATATATTTGCGGTTAATCCGTGTTTTTATACGAAAAAGAGTTGGAGGATTCGAATTTGGAAAAAGAAGAAAATTCTCAAACCATTATCCACAACTGCAATAAATTATCTAAAGAAATTTACTCCGGAATTCAAATTCAAAACTTGCTAAATTAGAAAATACAGTGAGTTTTTTTTTTTGATGGAAGTGGTGGGAACAATGAAAACAAACACTGGGGGAGGGGGAGGGGGAGAGGGGAAGTTTCAGTTTTGGAAACACTGTCGCGATTTGCGGGCGACAAACCTGTTATGTATTTTTCCCTTTTCACTTATTTTACGTGAGAGAAATTTTTAAGTTGGCAGTATTGTCTTCTTCTATTCTTTGGTATTAAAGGTTTCGAACGAGCTTTGAGTCGTAGTTTTTTCCTTTTTTTTCCAAGAAATTCAAAAACGATTTTCCCGAGAATTACACTTGACTTTTCCGATCACTTGAAAAGTCTGTTTTACTGGGAAAAAAAAATCTTATGAAACCGAAACGGACTAATTTTTTATTCGCTTAAAGGATAATATTTTAGAAAAGCTAATTGGACGAGTTCTATTAAATTGAGGGAATGATTTCGTCTAGTGAAAGGAAAATGATAAAACTCCAGACGAAATAATGGAGTGCCTGAGGGAATTACGGGAGAATTAAAATTTGGATTCTCTCTCCCGTCTTTATTGCAATATTATTATTCTATTAAGATGATTGCCACTTTTTTAAGCCTTCTCACGTTTTGAAACAACTTTAAACTCGGAAAATATAATTACAATATCGTAATTTGTATTCCAGATTATGTCTCTCCTTTTCTTGTTTAATGTTTCTCGCCAGATGTTTCCTTTTCTGTCCGAAGGCAACAAAGACACTTTTTGTGGTACTTCAAGAAGACTTTTGTTAGCGATACTTCTTCTATTTATGACTACTTTCTCATCTTTTAAGGAAAAGATACCGCCCTTAACTGTTTCACCCTTTGTGTTTTTTTAGCTTCTGACTTATAATTATTTAATCGATTAATTAAGACGAAAAATGACCTTTAAGATGTGTTATTTATGGGTTGTATATATTTTATTTCTACCCTATTTTACCCGTAGATATTAGGGTTTTTTTTACAGATTTGAATTCAGCATTATACGAATTTCAGAAAATTCGGATAAAACTTTACAAAATTAATTTCAGTTATAAATTTACAAAGTAAAATAAATAAATAAAATAAAATTATCAGTCCGGTTTAGGGGGTAGAGAAGCCTGCCTACATTATATAAAAATAAAATAAATTAATATGCAGTGATTATATAAAAAATAACTAAACAGTAAGCATATAGTAAATAAATTGACAACGAGTATATAATAAATAAATAAACTCAAGTATATAGTAAATAAATAACATTTCTTTCTTTCCCTTTTTTTGTAATATTCTAAAACATAAATGTGGGGATAAAAATAAATGAATACAAAAAAGTAACTAAATATATAGGTAAAGTAAATTTACAAATAAATACATAGAATAAAATAAAATAAAACTTTGAGCTTTCAAAATACTAAACTATGTTATGTTTTACACTACTGAAACTGAATTACATTTCAAAAATACTGAAGTCATAATAAATTTAAAAAAAATAAAAAAGTACATAAATAAATAAAGATAAAAAAATAAATAAAGCACAAATATCTGAGAAGTTCTGGAGTTTACATGCATTTACATAATGAGTTCAGTTTTTAAAATGGTATAACAGAACTTTTATACAACTTTTACACCACCGACTGCAACAGATTCTCCTCTTTTTAACATTCAGAAAATGGAAGCGGAATGCATTCTGGAAATCCCACTTCTTCAGAACTGACAGAACTCTGATCTTCCTGCATTCCTGTGTTTATCGCCAACGATCCTAATTATTGAGGATAAACCTAAAATTTTAACATTAAAAAGACTCTGACTCAGAGGAAATTATTAAAATTAAGAAATAATTACTAAACTTCTAAAACGTTGTTCAAGTTTTGAATTGAATGAAAAGGAGAAATTATCTTCAGCATTTACAGCACTTGCCGGAGTTTTCTCCCTGCCAAACTGAATCAAAATTCTCTCTCATTGAGAAAAAATAACCCATAAATCTTGAGATGTTCATTTCAAGTCTTCACCTGCTCCTTATAAATATTTTTTATTATTATTCATGAGATTATTAGTGAGCTTTGGCAAAACTACAAAAACCCATTTGAAAGCTTTTCGACAGAAAACCGAATAAATGTGATATGTTTGGCATTCGTCACTCCGCATCTGCTCTTTATCTTTTACTTCTTTGAATAGTTTTGCTTTAAAAAGGAATCTCGTCATTTTTTAAATGAGTGCCTGTCGTTAAAATCATTTGTCGGTCGCAGATGTTGCATTCTTCGATCACTTCAACTTCGCTTGGGAAAACACCCGAACTGATTTAAACAGTGAAGCGCCGTTTGTATCCTGAAAAGGCTGGGACTTCACACAACAACCGGATATTCTGTAGGAAGCAATAAAAAACTCCTATTTACTTCATGTCGTGCAAAGAGAAATGCCGAGGGGAACTTCCTCGAGGCATTTAACGGCATTAGCTCCTCTTCTCGACTCCCCCTCATCCACCCCCCCTTTGTATTGAGTTCCCATTCACGTGCCCTTCGCTTTTATTATCACCGAAGTAACAACTTTCTTTGGCAAGTTATTAGAGCACACGAGATTTTCGCTCCAAAGGAAACGCGTCCGCTCTCCCCCATTCACTCGACGACAAAAACGGGGGAGGAGAGACGAAAAAAATACTCCAAATGGCAACACACTAATTAATTCCCCAAACTTGTGCTTCTTATTAATTAAGATGCTTAGGAACACCGCGGCCAGATGAAAACTTTGCTGTTGTCTTCTGATTAAACATCGCCGTCTAAATGCGCAATCATTCGCAGAATGTTTTATTAGGTTTATCAAATTTCATCAAGTCTGTAATTTAGCCCTGCGGTCTTCGATTTTTTTTTTAAATTCATTAAATTCATTTTCCCTCAAAATGGAATTTTTCTTGAAATCCTTAAATGATTGGGGATATTGATAAAAATACGTTGGTGCTCTTTTCATTTTAGAACAATTGTAATTTGCCTTCGGAAATATTGCTTCTAAAATGAAAATAGGTTTTTTTGAAAAGGGGTGTCCAAATATTTCAGACAGAGTATTTGTTTTCATCGGTTCCTCAAATATAAAAATATTTATATTATTATTTTGGAGTTTTGTAATTTGAATGATGGTGAGTTAAATCATTTATGCGGGGGTTTGTTTTTGAATTTGAGTTTGTCAAAGCAAAAAGACGAGAGAAGACGCCATTAGTTTCGGTTACCAAAATGATCTATTTTTAAATAATATATGTGCGGGAGATTCCTCTTCTGTTTGATGAGCGTTCGAAGAGGAATGTCGAGAGGCGATGTCACTTCACACAGTTCATAATACCTCTCCATCACTGCTGTCACTCAGCTTTGCTCTCTTAGACTCGTCTGCAATTTTGCTTTCTAAAATTCCGCCGCAATTTTTGAAGGATTTGAAAGCAAAGATGAAATCGTAAATGAGGACCGAAATAAAATAATCTTAAAGCCGATTCGGAAGGAAAATTCAGGAGAAAATGGACGTTTGTCGAAGAGGGAGGAAAATGAAATTTCGGAAAGGGTGAAATTAGAAATTCCAGTGCAAAAAAGGAAGTTGAAAAAATCTCTCAAATTCGCATTCCAGGGTTCTTCATGTTGATTACTCAACTTTTACGGGTTTTAGTCGTAGTTGACATTTTCGGATTTTCATCAATAGGATCGTCGAAAGCGTTGTGCTGATGAAAACACAAGTTATTACTTTTACTTTGGCCAACTGCTCAACCTCTTTGCTTTTATTGGCCAACAAAGTTTAGACACTTCATTACGGTTCAAGAAATTTTAGTCCGAAACTTTTCTACGAAGAAATAAAAGCCGGGAAATGTTGGGAAACGTTTTTATTCTAATGAAAATGTGTGAGGAGAGGAATCGTAAGAGAAAACCTCAAACACAACGGCCGAATCTCGGCAGTAACATAAAATTTGAAGCAATGCGCTATCATATATATAAAAAAACTCATAACAATCGCGCCTAACAACTGACGTCCTCATTTTTCAAATCATTCATTCGTCACTAACGATATTGTGCAATTCCTGGTTCATAATTCGGAAGAAATTTCCAACCACTTCAACCCCGAGGGTGCACGAACAAAATCTGTTGTTTAACCAGACTGGAGGGGGGGGGGGTAGGGAGGGGTGACGTTTTTCAAGATAAGAAATTTGAGCGTTATTTACGCGAGAGATTTAACGCGAGGAGAAAATGCTGAGGAGACACTTGACAGGAATCACGCAAACTTTTACTCCGTTTTCGCTAATAAGGCTTTGGTCGGTGTGACCCGGTTTATCCCCTCCCCCCCCCGGCAACCCCTAATTTTTTTATTGTTACCTTAATTGAGGTTGACGAGGAATGATAAATTAATTACTTGTTCGGTTTTGACTGTAAAAAGAAGAATTAGTTCATTATTTTTTAGAATTTTTAGACAGCTAATTGTGACCCAGAAATGGTCAGGATTTCAGTGAACGGTACTGAAGTTCAGTTGGTACGAGAAAAATATTGCAGTGCTTTTAAAATTTAACATAAAACTTTGTGACTATTTGTGACTGAATGGTGGATAATTCAAAAGAAATTCACAGAGATTTTTTCTTTTAAATTTAGAATAAATTTCAATTAAAAATTGTACTTTAAAATAAATACAATATTTTTATTAAATATTAAAAAAACTTTATTATACAATATTAACCCTTAACGGGTTAACTTTGTATGAAATTTGTGTATGGGTGTCTATTGGTCAGAATTAATTTCTTTGGAAAGAGCAGGGATACATATACATAATATTCACTAATATTCAGTAATATTTAGTCATATTTTAACAAGAGAGAATCTCTAATTACTCCTAAATACGATTTATAATTATATTTATAACTATATTATCTCCAATCGATGGAGAGAGTTGTCTATTAGTTGATGAATAGGTTTAATAAAAATTGAAGAAAAGTTTAAACTGATATAGGAATGCACAGTATAATTTTCGTATATATTTGTAAAGTTCCTTGCTGTGGTGGCTGAGAGCAGACATACAACCCCAAAGGGTTAAATACATTAATTGATAAAACATTAAAATGATATAATATGTTACGTAAATAATTTATTAATATTTATTTAATATTATTTATTTATTTATAATTTATTTATTTAATATTATTAAGGTAATATAGTATGTTAAAAAACATTATTATGATATAATAATATAAATAGAATAAATATAATATAATAAATAGAATAGATATAAAACAAATTTTAATTCAAATAAAAACAGTAATTAATTACTTTGTAGTACCAATTATTTACCAGCCTTTCATCCGTTTTGTAGACCCCTGTTCGCTGTGACTGCCATATTCTTGTCGCAAAGAATCCCTGAGAGAGTCCTCTGTTTTATTCTGATACGGAGGAAAGTTTCTCTTCTCAGAAAAAAGAGTCCAGAAAATGTCATGAAAATCAAAAAACCGTGACTGCATCAGAACAAAAAGAAAAGGAATGAAAGACATCTCTTAAAATGCGTTCCTTTGTAAACACTTTCGGAGTTGCATATCGTATAAAAAAAGACAAATCATTTGACACGCGTTGGAAATTCGATGCTGTTGGGGCACAATAACCGTTCGATCCCCACAACATATGAAACGTCGGCAGCAGTAAAAAGGAATTCTTTCATAATATCACTGCGGGTCTCACCTACGATAACCCCCAAAAGGGAACTCTTTGAATACAAATATCCTGATAGATGAAAATCTTGTAAGAAGTGGGCTGATGTTTGACTTGGCAATTAGGAGAGGCTTTCCATACCACTGCTTGAATTTGCCCCAACCGCCCGAGGCTTCTGAATACTTTTAGCTTCAAAGGAGAAAAAATTAGCAGTTTAAAGTTTTCCTGTTTTTTTCCTCCGGGGATTTTAGGAACAAAGTTGAGCAACTTGGAAAAGGGAAATACGCCTTTATCTTCTACGTATAATGTCTTTTTTGAGTTTTTATAAATTTTGGGAGATGCAGGGTGCAATGTTCGAGTGCGAGAGGCAGAAGAGCGAGGCTTTTGAGAAGGCGAAAATTGCATTTTTTTTTATAAAACGAATTGAAAGGATTTAAATTTAGTCCAATCCACGGAATCAATTGAAAAGGTTTATAAGCAACTATAATTTTAATGCAATTAGGGGAGAAAATCATTCGTTCAGAAAAATTCGAAATTTCAATCACGTTTCCATTAAACATTTTTCCGATTTTGAAAATTTAGGAGAAAGTAAAACGTTAATCAGCAAATTACACATTTCGCCCTCCCTTTCTATCGACCTTTACTTTTCAAACGGAAGTTAAATTAAAATTTCAAGAGAAGAAATGCCGAATGGATAATTCTCTGCATTATTTCCAAAAAAAAAACCTCCTTTCTTTTCTTTTCACGAGAAAAAATCTTATACAAATTCAGCAACCGACGAGCGGCCAATCTTTCGACCAATCAGAATACACTGACAGACCAAAAAAGGTTTTCGACTAAAACACTTTCTAATAATGCTGATCTAAAAGATAGTATATTTTGATTGTCGACTCGTTATTTGTTTTCCTGACTTATCTGTGTGTTCTACTGACTCTCACGAACTAATTTTGATAATTTTTTTTCAGGCGTCCGACTGAGGACTGCATCCCACGAAGCCATGGATTCAGTGCTTAAAGTGATGATTCAATCGGAGATATGGAGAGTGGTGCCGTGAATGACTCATTAAATATGCTTTAAACCTGCTTAAACTATGGGGCAGTCCATTCTATTTAGGACGGTCTCCGTTTTTATAATTATCGCTACTTTCGTGGAATTCGTGACTATCACTTCTCCCGCCACTAAAAAAGGTAAGTCAACAACTTTCACAAACTAATTAGCTATAATTAGAAAATTTAATTCTATAATAAAATCATAAAAATTCACAAATTAAATTATTTATAAACGACAATTTTATATCGAAAACAATATCTTTTTCAAACACTTAAATGTTAATTTAGTAAAACCATAAAAGTGAATGACTCATTGTCAAAACAAATTTATAAAAACAAAAAGATTTAATAAACTCCAAAGCGTCTTTTTATATATTTCGATGCTATGAAATACATTTGAGGAAATGACACTCTTAAAAAAAGGCGTTAATCATTAAATAAACTGCTAATGCATCTTGGCAAGGAATCCTTTTATATCGAAGCGCGATTTAATAATGAATGCTCTATATTTTAATGGAACTATAAATGTTAGAACACTGGATGTAGAAACACGGCTTTTCTATAACGCAGTAAATGATTTCAAAAATAATTTAACTACTTTGAGTTCTTCACTAAAGTTTGATATACTTCAATAAAGTCTATTATACTGAATATGCGAGATTCATACATTATATAAAATATTTGGAATTATTTAGTTATGCTTATTTATGTGTGATTATGGTTGTTATAGATTTGTTTATGATATATAGTTTCATATATCAACACTTAACGGTGGTAACTCACCTGTCAGGTGATAACAATACTTTTGCACGTCACGTGGGAGGTGACAACGACCGAACCTATTAAAAATGTTTGAGTTAAGTATCAGTAACAGAACAATTGATTTCTTCACTGACATATCACTGTTTTTTTGCGACTAATTTTCAATATATTCACCTCAAAAATGAATAAAGAAAATAATAGAAATTTCGAAAGCAGTTCTGAATGTTATTTTCATTCTAGTGATGAGACTATTGCATCATAAGAAGTGTTATACCCTTAAAATACTCGAGTGACCGAGAATATATTATAAAATTAGAAAATATTGATAACTTAGACGATGAGCTTTCTGGTGGGATTCCTTTTACAAATTTCAATGGACAAATTTTTGATAATTTGCGGATTATTTCAAAAAATATATTACTAACGAACTCATAACGGAAATTATAACGCAAAAAACTCATAAGTGAACGAGCATATTGCAAAGAAAGAATTATAAATAAAATTATAAATAACTGAAACCAGCTACGAACTAGTGGGAATCACATAAGAAAAGCTAGCGACCGATAAGGGTTAATAATATTATTGTTTTGTTTTTTATATTATAAATATAAGAAAAATATTTTCGGCTCGGTATATCCCTTAAGGGGAAACAAATAAATATAATAACGTTATTATTAATAATAAAAAAACTGCATCAGTTTGGAAAGAAAACAAAGTTGAGTAAATTTTTTTAAAAGGAAAGCTGCTCCAGGGTTTTGAGGCAGTCTGTGGCTGCTGTTAAGAGTTTATTTAAGAGTAGTTAAGTGAAGACGTTGGGATAAGCTAACGGGGAATTTTTTGTTAAGCATTTGAATTTTTGATAACCGGTAAGAAAAGCTTTGCTCGAGCGAAAAAGAAATTTGTTTTGATTAAAAGGCTGAGTGCCTCCATTATTCACTACAGATCCACCATTAACGGAAGGTAGTGAGCGAGCAGATAACTTTCTCAAGAACAAAAGGCATCGAAAGCGACGATAAGCGCCCATTGTAAATAGAATCAACTTTAGGTAATGTTTTTGATTTTATGAAACTCCAATTGCCCGATTGTTCGTATTGTTTTCTTAAGAAAATCTGTTTTCTGGAAATTCTAGGGGTTTAAGGATAACTCTGTGAAGTAAACTCTTGAAAAAAATTAAGAGGGTTTTTAATTATTTTTTACACCCAAAAATATTAAGAAAAGCCTTAACGTGTGGTCCTTCGGGTAATGAATTTGACATGTCCTTGTAAGTAATATTGATTGCCAGTTTTCATAATTACATCTTACAATTATGAACATCGTATATTTATATACTCTGACGTGTGATCGTTCTTCATTATCCCATATAAACATCTCTTTCCTCTCTGTCTTCGAAACAGACGCGAAATGGCTCGTTTTAATTATGGCACTCCCTTTGTCTTCTTCTGCCCTCTTCTCCCCCCTCTTCTCCCCACCAACACTCACCTTTTGCAAAGGGAGGAAAAACTCCTCAAATTATCTTTTCATGGGGTTCAAGAGGAAATCATTAGCGAATTCCAGTGCAGTAAAAAATTACGGTTGCCTCTTGAGTGGAAAAAACTTTGCTTAAATTAATGAAACTTTCCGCCTGTGATAACAATCTAAAATTCAAGTTTAGGTGTTTACGTTTCACTTAAGTAAATTTTCCTTTCTTGATTTTCTTGCAATTTTTGTAACTTTTTGGCGGAGACTTTCCAAAGCGAAGGCGGAAGAAGAGCAGCTCAAGGAGAAGATTTCACGGCCGGTTTCAAAGATGTTCCGGAAAACAAACCCCCCCCCCCTCCCCCCGCATCGTTCCCTCCCTTCGGCGTTTCCAGGAAAGCAAATACAAAGGAAGGGTTCACAAAAAACAAAAATTATTGTTCCGTTAAATTAATAAAATTTTGTTTTGTTTGGCACGTTACCTTTCCTTGGTTATAAAAGAGAGAACCCCAAAAATTAACTGCCTGATTATGAAAGAGGAAAACCACCAGAAGCACTCGGTTAACCGTTTCAGCTGCTTAGAAGGACCGCTCCCTCGGTACCCTCGAGCCCAACCCCGTGCAGGTTAATGTAATTTTTATGCTTTCATGCGGATGGCCACGGAGAAAGCGAAACAGTTTATTATACCGGAATGGGGGCACGTGAAACACTCCAAAACTCTGCTCACTGCGAATCTCTATTGATAACAATTTTATTATCATTTTTTTCCACCCCCAGGAGAGTTGAAGGAGTCACAATGTCGGTGGAAAAAAGCAAAGGGGAAAACGGGGGAAAAAGTTAACCCGGCTGCGATAATATATTTTCAAAAGTTGCTGAGTTATTTTCAAAATTATTTTGATTATTTTCGTGGAGTTTGTTTCGAAAAGGGAAACGTGACGTGCCATTTTATAATCATCTCTAATTCTAATTCATCTAAAGCCCTGTGACCCACATAAATTTGGAAACATCGAGCCGAAAAATTGCCGACATTTTCCCTCGCAGAAACTCCCCAACTCGAAACACAACTTACTAACGAGAGCTATCGTCAAAAGAAAAGTTCGCACGCAACTGAAGCCTTTGAGGAGAGCGTATAAAACTCAAAGTGCATTCAGCGAACCCCGGAAATAATTATTCCCGACAAACGGATTTAATTTAAATAGTTATCACCCAAAATTCCGTTAAATATTATAATTTACATCGAAATGTGAATTTATATGAATTGAAATTGTAATTTCTGTTTGCCATTTTAATGGTATTGGCTTCGCTATGACTGCTGATTCAGTGAGGTCAATTTTCTTCTTTTTGAGTGTTTCAGGATTTCTTCGAAAATTTCCAGGATTTCACCCATGCATCAATAAATTAATCAATTTTAACCCTTTGCGGTCGTATGTGTACTCTCAGCCACCACAGTAAGGAACTATACGAATATATACGAATCTTATACTGTATGCATTCCTATATCAGTTTATATTAACTGAGTTCTAAAGAGTTCCTAAACAAAAGTTGTGGAAGAGGTGTTGTCTTTTAACAAAACGTTCGTATATACAATGAATATTTTCTAAATTGTTCTAAAATCACAAATTTTCTAAAAATTTTCTAAAAATTTTCTAAAAATTCTAAAATCACAACTTTTCCTATAGAACTAATACGATGCTCCATCGATTGGATTTAACAAAATTTAATCTAAACAAAAGTTGTCACCGATACATTATATAATTCCAAAGAATATTTTCTAAATTGTATTTATGAGTAATTAGAGATTCTCTGTTATTAAAATATGACTAAATATTATTGAATATTATGTATATGTATCCCTGCTCTTTCCAAACAAATTAATTCCGACCAATAGATACCCATACCCAAATTTTATACGGCCGCAAAGGGTTAATAAATATTTTTTGCAACCATTTCTAAAAACTTCCACCACAGTCTAATCTCTTATTATTTTTTTGTGATATACCTGAAGACTATTAATCCATTAAACCTAAATCCCAATTGTTTGGGGGAATCGCATAATTACTGTATATTACTTTCTCAAACAGTGCCATTCTGAAACTTATTTTTTGTTCAGTTTTTAATATTTTATAATACAGTATATTATGCAATAATACGATAAATATGTATAATAAAAAAGGGGTGAATATATAAAAAGTAAAATTGGTAAATGATTATTGATTATAAAAAAAAGCAACAGAATTGTGACTTCTGAACAGTGTTACCCTGCTCATCTATTGCTCATTGTCTTCTGCTTCCTTTTCTCAGTCAGCACATTCGCTCTGATTTGTTTTCGCTTTGACTCTCTAGGGTTGTCTCCAAATTGAAGGAGTTAAAATGGGTGAGTCGAAAATTCACCACTCCACTGAATGTTAATGCCACAATAAAACCCCTCTAATGGACGCAGGCAGCGCGAGAAAAGCTACTTAATCTGATTTAGTCTTTTGTAAGCAGGAAACTTTTCGAGCAGTCAGCACCAACCTAAGTGTTTATAATTAAAAATAAATCATGATTTGCGAAAGGGTGGAAAATGTTTCTGAAAATGAATTTTTTTTATGATTTAGGGATTTGATTCCTCCAAAACCTTTTTTTCATTTCGGGTTTTACTCTGAAAGGTGAAGAATTTATTGAAACAAAAATTGTGATATACTTTTCGCTTACCAATGCGGGAATTCTCGCTTTGATTTTCAGCCATTAGACGATGTGATACCTCAACGAGACTTGAGACTTTTCTCTTAACGAAAAATAAATTAAACTCTCAGACAGTTAAAACAAAATAAGTTGTTTTGGAACATTCGCTGTTGTCACTATCCCGGGAAATCACGAAATGATCGGATGAAACCGCAAAACGTCTAACGCGTCATTGCAACGTCTCGGATTAGCGAAACTGGCAGCAAAGTTTTTGATTTATCAACCCTTATAAAACCAAAATTCCCTGACGTGGCACTCTAATTTTAATGCGTTTCCTCCATTTCGAATGTTTCTTATACTTCTGCATTCAGCGGCGGTGCAGACACATTCGAAAAGGAGAGAGAGAGTCCGGTGGATCCTAAATATTCTCTCTCTCTCAGTGAGCTTTAAAAAAAAGTTACGATCTTAACTTTTTGTTCTTTAAAAGCGTTCTTTTTTGTTGAAAGGAGGCAACAGAAGGCACGAAAGGGTTTTCCGACAGCGTTGGATTTTAAATTCCTTAAAAAGAGTTTATTGAAATATTTTTGCTTTAACGGAATAAAGCGGAAGAAAATATGTACTTTATTTCTCTTCCGTCGAAAGTTCTTTTCCTTTGGATGAAATTCGGCTGAGACGCGAATTATTCGGCAAAACTTAAGCGGAGAATGCAAACTTTTAGTGCGGGAGAACAATTTTTAATTGTCCGCATCAAAAAACGATTAAACCGCTGAAAAAAGCGTTAAAAAGTTCGATCGATGTTTAACGACCTTTGGCTTAACGCGAAGTTTCGAAAAAGTGAAAAAAAAAAAAATTTTTAGAAAATGAGCTTTATAATTAGGTTTTTTTCGTGCCTTGGGTAAGAATTTATTCACTCTTATAAAAATTCTTTAAAAATGAGCACTAAGAAAAAAAATAAATAATAAATCTCCTTTGTAAAAATACCGGAATTGAATGTAAAAAAACACAGAAAAAAGAATGCGATTTTGATATGTTTGTATTATTAAAGAAGCAGAAGACAAATGAAGACAGAAGTTTGTTTTTTTTTTTCCGAAAATAAACCGAAAGGAGAACAAAGAGACAAAAATTAAATCGAGTCTTCTACGGGAAAGAAACCCGGTTTTAAGTTCCTCCCACGGAAATCTTTGAGATTAGCTTCGCCTTCAGAGTTTACCATTGTTCTTTTACATCAGATCTCAACCATAATTACAACTCATATCTTTTACTCTTTTTATTTAGAATACCTCTTAATAGTAATTATTATTACACGGTTCCGTAAATTTAATCAAAAAATGCAAAACCCTTTTTTTTTGCATCAGAAGAAGTGCAATTGTAAGAAAGTGTACAGAAAGTTACAGTATTCTTTCTGTTCCGAATGTGTATCTTCTGAGAAGACCAGAAGATGTAACATTGGGTCGCACTCGTCACAGAGTTGAATAAGAAAGTCGGTTATTACTTTGGAAAAATTCCTTGGGCGAGGAACGTTGGGGGAGGGGGAGGAGGGGCAAGAGAAGGAAAATGAGAAAACCTTTTCTCTACGCCTCGGATACTTCAAATTAAATTACAAAATTTTAGACTTCCACCGGAAGAGTTTTTGCGATTTTTTTTTTTTTTTGCGAAATTCCTTAACAAAATTTAAACTTTTTTTTTTCTTTTCCACCGCCTGAAAAAGGGTTGAAAATGGAAAATCGAATAAAATTAAATTAATATATTGATTTTTTGTACACTTTTCTCGGGAAAGTTAATAAAGAAGACGAGCCGAAAGTCTTTGTCAGATTTAATGGGATTGGGTAGTGAGTTTCCTTTTTTTAAAAAAAAAAAAAAAAAAATGGCTCAGTTCGGTTTGACCGTTTCGTTTTGAATACCCCTTTTTATCTCAAACACAGATGGGCTTTCATTTCTTTAACAGTTGAAATGCACTAAAAAAGTAAAAACCAGAGAATAAACTTTTTTCATTTGGTCCGCCCATCCCTTCGCAGCAGCATTTGCACCCCCCTTTCAACCTCCCCCCCCTCCCACCCTATAAAAGCTCTTCCCAATTCAAACAATTTTTATCAACACCGATGTTTTACTGCCGTCTCATCTCCAACCGAACAGGGGTTTACGGGTCGGTGTTCGCATCATAAAAGCGGGCATTGTATGGTTTTCCTCTTTCTTCAGGTAACTCCCGCCATATTTTCGTCCTTGATCGGTTCCCAATCTGCATAACCCCGGAATGCTTTGCCCCAAAGGAACCCCTCTGATGAAATTTGCGCGGTTCTTCCGATGTAAATAGGTTATCAGATAAATGAGGGAGGTGGTAACGAAGTGAAAATTTTGAGCCAGAACTCAGCATGGTTCTTTTCCAATGAAAATATTTACATAATTTTATGAAGGTCTAACAACATCTCGTATTCGTTACGGAAATTTTAATCAAGGAGACTTTTTGTCTCTTTCAACACCGCTTTCGGCGCCCAAAACTGGCTTTTCTTCTTGCAACGCTTTTCATTTTACCGAAAAATTTAAGAGCGGCCAAAGCAAAAGCCCTTTTTAAGTCTTTTCAATTCATAATGACTACGGAATTTCCGGAAGGTATAAAACTTTTCAAAAAAAAAAAAAAAATGAATATTGGCGGACATTGGCAATAATGTCTTCCGACTTTTCATATTCCCACAATTACGGAGATTTATTTTAGTTTTGTCGAACAATCTCGATTCCGCCGTTGGATTCATAAAGGGCGGGGAAACACCCCTCCCTCTTTCCTCCGAACACGAATTTTACTTATTTGTGGAACGCTTAAAATTACAGTGATGCAAACACGCAACCACGACAAAATAGATTTATAACTCTTCTCTTGGAAATCTGAAAATTTCTTCCTTCGAAGGGGGTGTCAGGAAGTGCCGAGTTACACTTGCCTTTTATTACCCGAAGAGATAAATAATAAATAACAAATTAGTGGCTTTGCTGACTCGGGGAGAGCAGCCATTTTAAATGAGTCTGCCGATGCCGACGTGGGAAAATGGGAAAATTCCCCGTCGTGCATTGGGGTTCCCGCAATTCTTTTTTCCGATGAAAAACAACCGAATGGCATAAAAAGCATTTGTTTAAAAATATTTTTTTCTTTATTCAATATTAAAATAAAAAATTGAGAATCTCAAGGAAAAGGGTTTAAAAAAATTTTGTTTTTTTGGTTTGAAAACAAAAATTTTCATCTTTTGATTTTTTGTTTCTAATAATACTAATATGTAAATCTGTTAAAGGAATTTGTGTGTTTGTGTGTGTGTGTGTGTTGTAATCTGTGCTATGTCTCATTTTTTGAAAATAAGCAAAAGCTGAGAAATCTCCAGAAAACCTGTTTGGGTTTCGGGGAAAAACCAGATAACTTTACGAATTCCTTTCTCATGTTAAAGGGTTTATGTTCTTTTTTTGCGTTTGGGGCCACTTTGAGTACAGTGGCATAGGAACCAATAGAATTTGGGATTTGGGAACTAGGAATTCGGGGTTCCACACTCGATATTAGTATTACTGAAACTCTGAATGCATCCACGTTGCTTATGGTTATATTCTTTGTGTATTAATCACCTAATTTTCAGCGAATTGTTTTTAGATTTGATAGTAATTAGTTTGTGTGGATTTAGTGGTAGTGGTTTTCCAGAGTGTTTTTCAGATTTTCAGAGACTTTTGTTGTAGAATTGATAGAAATTAGTTAGAGTTAGGGTTCAGCGTTAGTAGTTTTCTCAGTGTTAAAATGCTAATTTTTAGGACTCAGTACGATTTGGACAGTACTAAAGTACGATAGCACTTTACACAAAAGTAACTCAACTTACAACAAAGTAATTAAACTACAAGTAAGTAAACTACAACAAGTTAACACTTAAAGTACAAAAAGTACGACACAGACGAGACAAAAAAATGAGACGGTCTCAATAAACTTTCTTCCACTGCCATTTACTTTTGTTCAAACTCATTATATTCTACTGAGACATGATTATGTACTTATTATTTTCCATTAATACAGTAAAAGCACTGTTTGCTCAAAAACTGTACATAATTTTTATGGTTTAGTGCAATGGAATTATCAAGGTGCATTCAGTTTTTCAGGAAATGTATTATTGTATCTGATATTAAAGTATAGTTATAGATATACAGTCCCAAGTCCCAGAGAGGGCGAAGCCCGAGCTGCCAGAGGGGGTTGGAGCGCGAAGCGCTAAGGGGGCGAAGCCCTATAGTTTTTAATAGGAGAAAACGAAATAATTTTCGGTCATTTTTTGTCGGAATGTTCGAAAAATGGTTGAAATTAATGTCGAACAATGTTTCTCTAAAATCCTGCCTTATTTATATTATATATTCTGCAACATTATTCTTTTCTCTTTTCCTTACTCCCCTAAGAAGTGATATTTATGAGCTGCCGTCAGCAGAAATCCTCCTATTCCCAGATTGATTTTATCTCCTGGATGTGCTCTTTGAATTATGTGAGGCTGTAAAAACCCGAATTTTAACTCGAAAGCTTTCGTTTCCCATCCGCGGACATCTTGTCATTGAAAACCGTCTTCTAATTATTATTTTTTTGTTTCAATGGCGGCGTATTGGTTGTTAGTTTTTGATTGAATGAAACGGTGGTTGTCAGTCTTTTAATTATTTTTGGAAAGAGAAACTCAAACGCTCATTAGTCGCTCGTTTAATTTAAGAATGACAGCTGTAACTCTTTGTTCAATTAATCAAATGTTGATTTGAGGGAATGCGTACAGTCTTTAGGGTTGTATTATGGGGTTGTTGAGATAGAAAGAGACAGGTATGCATTTTTGATGGGTAAACTTAAGGCCAAAAAAATCCTCCCAAAGGAGCGGAAATTTCTGGGAATTTTTTCGACATTTGGCTCACCGCGGGAGACTCAAGAATTGGCCGAAAAATTAAATAAAATGCTACTTATTTTTTTTACGCCGGACGCATTTTTCACGCTTCCCACTGGGACTCGAAAAAAATTTTTCATCTGCTATTGTGATCCATCCTAACGAGCAACCAACCGTGCGGTTTTCAATATATTTTAGATTGACTTTTTTGTTTTGTTTTTTGGCTGTTTCCCCGGATCATCAAGTCGGCAATTCCAGGGGAATTTTTTTGTCGAAATAAAACGAAACCGGGTAGCAAATGCCGTCCTATGGATCGCGGGGGTGTTTCCCCCTTTCTTAGTGATCCCTTTCACTCTCATCACCCTCTGCCTATAATTATTCCCACTTTTGCAATCGAATTTGACACCAAAATACGTTTCAAAAATTTTGGAACGGTAGAAAAAAAAAGAAAAGGAAACATAAATGGAATATTATTCCAAAGTTAACCCCAAGAGAGGTCTAACAGTGTTGTGAGTTTTTGGAAAAACAAGTCTTTTAAATCTCAATAAATGATCTCAAACATTTTCTTTTATTGCTATCAGGAAATGCTTTTGATTTTGACAATTTCGTCGAAACTGCCAAACCATTTCCAATGCAGACCTCAAAGATATACATTATATATCTCAATTATTGTCTTATTCCCTTTTCGTTCGATCTCAAGTGTTCATATTTGATGGATTACAAAATATCAATAAAATCCCTCACCGCCTTTTAAGAGGGGGAAATGGAAACATACACTATCGTGCAAATAAAGTCATCATAATTTATTATTTATTCCATTTTTAGTGATAAATACTCTAATAAAAGCTCTTTGGATAAATTTCCGTTGTGAGAAATTCTCAATAGGCAATTTTTCATAATTCCCATTTTTCTTTTTAAGCTGACACTTTTATTTCACCAATACCAATATTGTCGTAAAAATATAAGGAAAAAAGTCTGAGAGCATAAGTTTTTGGAAAGTATCGTCCGTCTCTCTTGAGTTTTTTTGAAAACATTGATGAAATGCAACACTGTAATTCTAAAATGGTTTTGCCTATCAACGATGAGGTGTAAAAAGGAACATAATCGCCCGGACTGTGCTTTTCAAGATTAGTGTTAATCTTTTTCTCTCTAGCCATTTTGAGGAAAAGGCTTAACAAAGGGACAGAAGGATTTAAAAAGTGGCGATACCGGGGATTTAATCCCACGGAAGAGAAGATGACCGTTTCGTGTTGTATCTTCAAAATACTTTTGGGGTTATAAAACAGGTGTGCACTGCGACGGACTGCAGCAAAAACTCATACCTAAATGTTTTGAATTTTAATATTAATGCACGTTGTTTTAATTAAAATGTCGTCAGAAAGCGTCGCAATGACAAAACTATTTTGAATTCATGTTATTACTTCGCCGTTATTTCTTTTAATGGAACGCTTACACATATTTTAACAGTTGAGGAAGAAATAAAAATTTTTTACAGATAGCTCTTAAGATTTCCGAATTTCACATGTGAAATTAAAATTGATAGTTTTTGTTGATAAATCCCATTTTTTTTCCTTTTCACCGCTCAAATGAATGACTCCAACAGTCTTTCGGAAAAACCTTGCTTTTCATCTGTCCATGCAATGTCCATTCATTTCCTTTTCTATTTCCTGACCGCTACTTCTTTTTTTTTCCTCTTCCACCCCCAACTGTTCGCATTCTTTGCCCCTTCCGAAGTAATAGAGGCCGTAAAGCGCATAACATAGGTACAGTGGAACCAAAAAGCATTGTATCATTTTTCAAAGAGCAATAATACAGCAATTGGTAATTTTAATTGAAACGTTTTTTGAGAAAATATGGAAAACAGGAAAACTGTTTCTAATGGAAATTGTCTTTGCGTTGTGTTTATGAATTTCGGTTCACCAAATCGACCTCTTTCAGGAGAACATTTATCACTGTGAAAATTTGCAATGTAAATTGAGATATTGATTATGTGACTCTCTCTTCATTTCAACAATCATCACAGTGATATCTGCTACCATTTCAAATGGTGCTACTCAAAGGGAGTCTACATTTCGTCCATTTGAAGTTTCCTTCCGGGTGATATGATCGAAAGTCAACTTGTCAACGAGTCACTTTGTCACAATTAAAATGAGGAAAAACATTATTGGGAATACTTTTTATTCCGCCGACGGAATATTCGGTAAAATATTGCGTTTTTTTGGAGATTTTGCATTTTTGTTTTTCCTTTTGCATTGCTCAATTGAATTTGTTCCCTCTGTGTGCGCATGCGTAAACAAATAGACGATAAAGCGGTAATTGTGACAATTATATTGGATAAATTGAAAGAGGGATTTTATTCCTCTTCTGAAAACAATTCAAAATGGCTTTTTCGGCTCTCTTTTTATTTCAATTGATTTTCACTGAAAATCCCCTAAAACATCTCTCTTCAGTAGTTTTCAAAATTCCGTATTTCAATAAATGTTAGTGCGGAGGAAAAAAAACAATTTTCAGGTTCGCCATTTATGTTATTTATAACTGAAAAAAAAGGATTTTTCAAATCGATTCGCCGCTTTAGGATTTACAGCGTTTTTTAAAATGGGGAAACCTCGAGTATGAATTTTGCAAAGGTTGGTGCGAAAATGACGAAATGTGGTGAGATGAAAAATGTCGTTGGGGGTTATACGTAAAAGAGCAAGTCTAGGAAAGTTAAATTAACGTCTGCATAAGTTTGTTTTAATCGGAAATGATTATCAAAGTGACCCTGCGGTCGGCGACACAACTTCCTTAGTGTTTGCATAAACCCATTCAAGTGAAATTTAAACTGAAGAGGAAACGGTTAGTGTTAATGCGGTTTGTGTTCCAGATGGCTGACAAACTTTGAAAAAAACCTAAACCCACATGTTTTTCGATCTGAATTTAATGAAAATTTCATATCGATTATAAAACTTTTTTCTGCCGGTCATTTTGACCAAAAAACTGTGTCGCTTCCGAAAGTTTGACGATTCTTTTAAAGTCATCGAGGATACAGTTTGGGCGCCGTAAAAGGTGATTTTTCCATTCCCAACCAAAAGTTGTGCTCTTAATAAACACGTGTCGGACTTTAAAGTTAATGTTGAATAAACTATTTTTACCCTTTTTTATAACAAATGGGAAGAATTCAATGACTCATTGATTCAGTTACGATTTCCTATAATTTTCATTCTTTAAATGTAATGAATCTTAAAAACGGAGCTTTTACACTTCATTCCCCACTTATTCTCGTGATTATTTTTAATTTTTTAATTAATAATTTTTATCAATTATAAGTTTTGTTTAATTTTTTTATTAATGAAATTTTATTACATTGAGTTATCATCAAAATCTAAGAGTAAATATTGTAAAATATGTAAGAGTAAATATGTTTTTAACAGAATATGATATTATTACATTAACAATTCTGAAGAGTAATGAGGAAAACTCTTGTGAAAGACACAGGAAAAAATGTTGATGCCTTTCCAATTAAAATGAGAATCCGTTTGGAATGTTTTCTTTGCTTTTCTTTTTAAATCCGTTCGATTCGTTCTGGATCAAACTGTACACTCCCTAAGCCCACTTTTCGTCCATGTAAATTTTCTGTTGGGGCAGAATGTGATCCTACAGGCCAAACTCTTGTATACAATGTTTTCAATATATTTTCATGTGAAATATTAACCCTTTGCGGCCGTATAAAATTTTGGGATGGGTTATGTATTGGTCGGAATTAATTTGTTTGGAAAGAGCAGGGATACATTGACATAATATTCACTAATATTTAGTCATATTTTAACAAGAGAGAATCTATAATTACTCATAAATACAATTTAGAAAATATTTGCTTATATTAAATTTTGTTATCTCCAATTGCATTAGTTTATGAAAAGGTTTAATAGAAATTGACGAAAAGTTCAAACTGATATAGGAATGCATACAGTATAAGATTCGTATATATTCGTACAGTTCCTTGCTGTGGTGGCTGAGAGAAGACATACGACCGCAAATGTTTAAATTAAAGATATCCGGTTTTAATCATTTAATTACAAATAATTAATTTTATCTAACAAAAGTATAAGTAAGGATTTTAAAATAAAAAATTCTTTAGAAGAAAAACCAAGTAGATTTAGTCCAGTCTAGTTAGACATTCGATGTATATAAATTACTGTGAAGCTGAAATCTAATGAAATTATTAAGAGTATAATTATACATAAAATGTCAAAAGTCCAAATTAGATGTCGGAAAAAAAATGTCCGGGAATCTAAGGTCAAAAAAATTAGTTTTTTGCCATTTTCAGCGAAACAGTAAGTTTTATCGTAAAAATACCTCAGACAAAATTTGTAGAGGATAAAATTATCTACAAAAAATATATCTATATTTTTCTGCTTAAAAGTCACCGTTTCTGAGATATCACGATTCAAAATATTGGATGTGTTATAGAAATTACCCCTAAAAAAGCATTGAGTTTTTAAGGCCCCATAACTTTTTTTGAAAGCAACCAATGTTGTCCAAACTATATACGGCCAAAGAGTAACATTAGGGCTTTAAAATGAGCCATGTTTGACGTTTGTAGCATTAAAACTTTGGAGGCCCTGGGAGTTCAAAGTTGTAGAGAAAACGCCACTTTAGACATTTTTGGTGGTGAGTGAGGGTTGCCCACAATAAAAACACATGAGAAGTTTTAAACTTCACATATTTTAATATAGTTTTTATTTATATACTTATTTCAAAATATAATTTCAATTTAAAGGATCGTTTTGCAATTTCATCATTATGCAACACAAATATTATCAGTTTTGCTTTCAGAGAAATTTTTTTTTGTAAATTCCACACCTTTTATAATATATATTTTTTTTATCAAAAATTAAAAATATTTCACGTTATAAATTCCCGTTTTCGAGGAAAAAGAACTTAAAGCCCACACGCGAACTGTTGGGAACTTCAAAAAAGTTCATTTCCTGTGAAAATTTGAATGCGAATGCTTTTTCTTATTATCAATAAGATGGAGTGATGAAATTTAATTTAATATATAATGGGTTTTGTGCGGAATAAAAATATTTTCATGTAAACTTTGCGGGTGGAAATTCTGGGCAAATTGAAAGAGAGAGAGAGAGAGGGGGGGGGGAGGGGGAAATGTGTGTTTATATACTTTAAATGGAAACGGCTGTCATGTAGACTTTTTGTTCTTTACATGCACTTGTCCAGTTCCGGAATTTAAATCTTTTTTTAGTTCAACGCGTGGATATACATAAGAGAGGGAAAATCGGTCGGCGAAGGGTAAATTATTCACGATTTATCCGCCGAATGCGGGACTGGTGTAAATCTGGTTGATTTTGAATTTTGCAATTTTTCCGAGAAATTATCGCGGATATTTCGGATTTTGATTATGCACCTTCGCTTCGCAATTTACTGCTCGGAAGCCTTTAATAAGTGGTTTACGCGTGCGTGATGCGAATGCGTATACGGCTCAATAAAAATTAGGTTGCCTTCATCTGGGGCTTCTTCGAACGAACCGTAGCTGAAATTCAGATCACGTGTGATTTGTGTAATTCCATTTGGGGGCGAGTTGAGGAAGAATTCCTGAATAAATAAATAAACAAACTCAATCCCTCGACAGAAGAACTCGAAACGAACATTTTTACTGCGTCGGTGGATCAACTCAGTTACCGATAAATTTTTCTGGAAATTCCCGAATCAGAACAGTTGCAGACCAATAATTATAGACATTCTGCTCATTTATTAAAAGTTCATAAGTTTAACCCTTTGCGGTCGTATTAAATTTGGGGATGGGTATCTATTGGTCGGAATTAATTTCCCTCGAAAGAGCAAGGATACATAAAACAACATTTAGTAATTCTTTTGAGAAGTTTTAGATATACAGTGGCGCTCAAAAGTATTTTGACAATACGAAATTTAATAGTTTCTCAGTTAATTATTTTACTGTAAGTTTTATTGGTGTGTATTTATTTTCTGTAAGTTTAAGTTTATTACAGCTGTGTATTATTTTGTTATCAATGCTATATATATCTGCTGTTTACTATAAATATCTATACTATATGTATATAAATATACGTATTAAAATACAAAATATACAAAATATAATATTCTTCTTAGCTTTTTCTTGACACTGTCTTAATACTCTTACTTAATCTTCGGTCTATTATTAGTAGGTATAATTATAGTATAATTCTACTGTTGCTTTTCCATATATTTTAAAGATAAACTCTTTGTTTCTTCTGCTATTTAATTAATATTATATTTATAAATGTTGTAAAGTATTTTAATGAAAGCCAATGAAATTTCACTTTGTATGTAACTCTTACGGGTGGAAAACGAATAATTTTGTATTTTCCAAATACTTTATCTAAATATAAGTACTGTATAAATGCAAAACTAAATACTGTATTTAAATGCAAAGTTTGCAAATCAGTAGAATTGTGAGTGAACTCTTAACCAATTTTGTATTGTCAAAAATACTTTTGAGCGCCACTGTATCTTAGATATCTTTTGTATGTCTCGATCATTCAATACGCTCGATGCATGTTTTTGTATAAAAATTATGTTTTATAACTCTCCATCTTGTGGTATTTTCAAAGCGCTCCATAACATACAGGCCTGGTGACAACTTTGTCTAGTAATCTACAGTATTTCGTTATCTCCAATCGATGGAGCACCGTAATAGTTCTTTGGGCATTGAGATTCCCTCAGGAAAAGGATAAACTGATATAGGAATGCATACAGTATAAGATTCGTATACATTCGTATAGTTCCTTGCTGTGGTGACTGAGAGCAGACAAACGACCGATAAGGGTTAAACTTTATAAAAACTGGAGGGAAGAATAATTCAATGCGTTTGAAAAGGTCAATGTCTCCTTCACAATGTAAGACATCCATTAAAAGTTCAGGGTTGCTGTAATTGCTACAGGATTTTACAAGCGTATAAGCAATTAATTTGAAAAGAAAGAAGTACGTAGAAAACTGTGGCCACCCTTGTAACTTATAAATATTTAGGGGAGACATAAATCAAAATCAATGAATAAATTAGTTCCAAGTTGTGATAACGTAGGTTTTTGTTAACAGGAAGAGAAGTTCCACCCAATTGTTTCTTCAGTTCGTAAATTTTAAAATGTTAGTTTTATTAGAAAATAAGAGAGACTCAAGAAGTTATTTATTCGCGATTTAAGAGGATTTTAAGAAGCGGAGACTTTGAAGAAGTTAATCTAAAAGTTGGTGAACTAACGAAGAGTTGGGAGCGCTGTAAATTCAGAGTAAAAATTCAGATTGATTTACTCATTGTTGAATGATTTACAAGACGAAGAGTATTTTGTAGTGGTAACGGTAATTATCTGAGTGTATTTGAATTAAAAAGTATTGCAAAGGTTAACTTCTCTCCCGGGAGAGAACCCATAAGCAAGACTTTAGGTAATTAAAACAGTTGAAAGAGACGTAGATTATTTTTTACTGGATACAATGCTACAGTTCGCGTTATCTTTTCCTTTTCCTCTTTTATTAGTTTTTTCTGGTGTCCGTTTGTGAAAAGCCCAAAATGAAGAATGCCCACTATCTCCGGGTTCATCAATACCGCCCCCTTTCCCTCCCTTCCAACCCTTTCGCTCGTTTGTCTTCCCTTTCATGCGCGTCCTTTGTAAACATTTTTCCTCTCTCTTTCTCTCTCTCTCTCTCTCTCTCAACTGCGGTCCACTTCCTTTTAACAATCTATCTTTCTTCCCGCGCATAAGCGAGGACCATTAGTTTCCGGAGGAAGGAAGCAAAAATGTTGACGATTTTTTCTCTTCGCCATCACGGACCGCTTCGTCGAGCGTTTACATTACAGATTATAAAAAGATTGATTTTCTCTGAACTTTCAATTAAAAATATAAACCACTATTTAAACAGAGCCGATGAAATTTAAAACTTTTTTTAATTTTTTATTTTCCTTTTTCAGATAAATTTTAATCTCCCATGAGTTTATTTTATCTCTAAAAACTGTACTGTTTTGAGCATATTAAGATCAGTCAAATTTACATTTGAATTTTAAATTTTAGTTTCTTAAATGGGAAGAAAGTTAATTCATTACGTAGAATTGATAATAACCAATTGATAATTAAATATTAATAATTATAAAAGTAACAAAAATCAGTGTCTAAAATTGTATATTTCGGATTTTTTATTCCAATTTTTTTTTTAATAAATAAATTCACTGAAATTGAGTTATTTTATGAGAGCTGAAAAACATTACCAAATACTGTATTATATTCATATTAATATTTTATAATCATCAAGAAAAGCTACAGCGAAATTTAATCAACAACTTCTAACTTATGTAAAGTCTTTATTGTTCTCAATTATGTTTTAATTATGCCGAAATATATAACCCATTATACTAACTTTTCTCATATCTAATTTTCATCTTCGGCAAAAAAATCATCATTTTCTTTCCGCGAGTTCTCAATTTATTTTTAATAACATGGAAAGAAAGAAAAAAAAATAAATTTTATTGAAAAGTTGGAACTCGAAAGCGAGAAAATCATTTATTAGTATTAAAATGCGAGGGATGGAGGCGGTGATTGGAATAAAAATGAGATTGACACTCTGCCGGAGAATTAAAGTGATAAAAACCGGGCGGAAAGAAATGAAAAATCCGTTGGATTTTGAAAAGGTATTAAGAAGGCGGGGGAGGGGAATGAAATGAAGAAAAAAAAAAGGCAGTTTTGAAATGGAAATTATACCCAATTTACATAAAAACCAAAAATTTATTCAGGATTAATTTTTGGATTACCATGTTTTTCCTATTTTTCTTAAATCTTGTCCACTTCATGTTGTGATTAGTGTTTGAGTGCGCAGTTAACATTAATCGGTTGTTTTTACAGGAAAAGTCGCCGTGATTGAGCTGTTTTATGCGTTGTCACATATTTTGGCCTTCATTTTAATCTTATACTGTGATTATAACAGTGGGACTAAAAGCAGAAGAATTTCGCTTTGCTCGTTTCATTTAAATTATTCGAATTGTTACCCCAAATTCTTCGCCGAGGGTTTTACTTTTCTTTACCATTTTTTAGGGGTGTTGAGATTTATGCCTGATATAGTTTTCATTTCCCGGCATTTTCATTCGAATTGAGAAATAAGATCACGAAGCTTATGACATTATGAGGAGATTCTGTCATTTTTTCAACGCCGTCTCCACTTTTTCTGTCTTCTTTCTCTCTTCTTAATGACCATTGTAAGTCACTCTTGCAGTTTCCTCTCTGAATAACTTTCAAACGGATGAGTCCTATAAAGGTGATGAAAAAGTTCCTGTTGCCATATTATGTCAAATGAAAGCTTCCTTAGCAGAAAAGCATTGCCATATTTCGTGGGAAAACGTCAAGAGCACCACTCAGAGGGAGAGGACGAACAAAGGGCGAAAGAAAAATGCCACTTTGAGAGAGTTTCCCGTTTTCGAGTAGACTGTGAACACTTCTCCCGAGCCAGTTTTACAATTGAGATTTATTTGGCATTTAGGCCGGAAATTTTAAAGAATTTGCCCCAGTCGGAGCTTAAACAATACGGCAAAGCACCGAGAGAAAAGTAGAAAGATTAATCCGAATCGCGTTCACTATCCTTTAATGGTGGGAGAATTTCATTATCCTTTGAATTTACATTTGGACCTTTTCGGTGATAAGCACTGAATTCGAGAAGAACCAATTACAAAAGGAGAACTTTAAAAATTCTCCTCTCTCAGTCACTTATACTAAATGCATTCCACTCGTGAAGAATTACTTTTAAACACCTATTTTTTATCTTTAGGGTCAATAAATTGGTCAATGAACTGGAACGCTGATATTTGAAAAATTTAATAAATTAGATTCACTCACTTCCCCTAATCGATCCCCCCCCCCCGATCGTTTTTCGTCGGTTACTTTCGGCGCGCTCGGGGGATGGAAGGCTTTCTCCCCTTTCTGAGGTCTCACCCTCATTTTGCTTACACCCACACTGTGAAAAATTTTAATGCGAGGGAGTTGTTTTACATTTTTGAGGATCAGATCCCGAGCGGCATGAAACTCCAGGTCGCAGTTAAAGAGTTTTGAAAAGTTAAATAAATCTGAAGACAAAATGGGATTAGTGATAAAAAAGGTCGGAGAAAAAAATTCAAGACAGAGAAAAATGACGGAGCCTTGGAGAAAAGAAAAAAAGCAATGAAGCGGTAAAATGCTCTCCTTTGAAAAAAGCTAGGAAACAAATAAAAATTAATCAAAATGGCGAAAAGGGCAATTTAGAATTGAGGAAAATTTCGGGCGCAATTTTTTTTCTAATTTTTACACTTTTTCTGTTTCGTAACCGCAATGATACTTCGACTTGGAAAAAGCGAACGAGGGAAGGAGAGAAAAAAGGAAGTGAATTTATAAGTGAGCTGAAATCGATGAACATCACACCACCCCGGAGTTTTCTTCGATTTTCCATTTTTATTACTTTCAGTTCCCCTTTTAAAATTTTTTCCCACATCCTCTTATTTATTTTGGGTTTTCGGGTTTCATTCTCTCTTCGGCTGAGCAGTCACGACTTTTTAAAACTTCACCCCCTCCCCCGTCTCCCCTCGCCATCCCCCCCCCCGATACGAGTCTTTCATTTCTACGCATCCAGATTCAATAACTTCGAAATTTATTTGGCTGCCGTTATTGTGAAAAATTTTGGAAATGAAGCTTTCGGGGATGAGACCCTTTTTTCATTTTCTCTTCCCCTAAATTTTTTATGTATTTTACCATCCCCCTTTCCTCCCTCACCTAATATTTGTGCTCCAAAAATGAAACATTCACGGTTGGCTGCCGTTAATCGCACAGTCCAAACTTCTCCCGTCTAGGGCTTTTTCAAATTTGCGCCGTTTTACCCAATTTGATTTAAACAAGACTGATGTTGGTTTTATTCTCTTTTGAATTATATTTTTTAAAAAAGTCTTTCCTCCGTTTCCTTGGAAAATTACATTTCTCTTTATTTTCCTTGACATTTGGAGATGCTTTAGTATGCCCTTTTCATCGTTTCCAATTAGTTTCCTTCATCCGGAATTTTAAACAAAAAAAAAAAAATTCATTCTTCTGCTTAACCTATCGCACATAATTTTTTACCTTTTCCTCTGCGAAAATGCCGCGTCCATTTTGAAAAACCGCCTCGCTTTTATTTTCGCAATGTAATGAGTCACGGATTGAGAATTTTAAATAAATTTTAAAGAAAAAAGTAACTGTTTTCATGCTCGATGTTAATTACGGAATATAAATGCGCTAATTAAATTAATTTCATCGGGAAATATTTGTCGATGGTCGAAAGCCTCCGATGGGGAGACAAAATGTCTGCAGTGTTCTGATGCCTCATTGTCCTCATAATGTTATAAATTTAGAATTCGGGGCCAAAAGATGAAACGTTAGTCGGGGATCCCCCACACCCTTCTTCCGAGTAATCAATCATTAATAAAATAACCGAATAGATTCCCAATTCGTAATAAATCACATTCTAACATGGGCGCGGTTCGAAAGTCCCGACCGAGAGTTCTCCGTGAATTTTCCCACGTAATTCATCCCCGAATATTCATTCATTCAGTGTTCAGAATTAATGGAGTCTTTCTCAGGGGAGCTGAACCATTAAATCAAGACATTAGCTTCATCATTTTCTCTCCTCCCTGTCCATTCGTTCTCCATGAATATTTTTCAACTGTTCTCGACTTAAAAAAAAAAAAAAAATTTAAATATTCATTTTTGGAATTGGGAGAAAGTCCAAAGGCAGTTTAACAAGTCAGGATGATTTTCAAAGTGAAAGTAGTCAGCAAATGTCGATCTCTGTGCCGGATGTTTACATCAGTCTCTGCATCTTATGCGGTGCCCATTAAACTCATCTGTTTCCACTGTGTAAACACTTTTTTCACTTTCCCCGACGAACTCCTCGAGAATGTTGTATTATCATTATCACTGTCGTCATTAATGGGACTCACTTCCTTGACTCCTCTTCCCCCCCACTGATAGCACTTCAGATAAGAGTTAACTAAGAAGAAGGTTTTTCAGTTTCTAACCCTTTCTCACTCTTTCCCTGCATCTTTCGTTTCGCGACCAGAATTACTTTCACCGAAGTTCATTTGTCGATTTATCAACCCGTGTTTTAATTCTAACTTTTCCCTTTTATTCTAAAAATATGTGGTCTTCAGAAATCATTCTTTTGAACCCTTTGGACACATTTGACGAGTGGGATTCTGAATTTGATAAGTAGGGGTTGGTTTTTTCGACACCCCAGTGTGCATTGATCGTCATAAAATATATTTATATCACCAATAAAAGCATATTCCAAATAAAATATGTTAATTTTACGTATTAATCCAATAAATTAAATCCGTTCCAAATGCATAAAAATCTACAAATAATTCCGTACTCAAAGGGTTAAATGTATACAAAGTGGCCAAGTTTTTACGCAAACGCGTTCTGTATAAAATAACATTGTGAAGCACTCAGATATTGTGTAAATTCCCGTTTACTGTATATTTCCTGTAATTTTTATAATTTCCTTTCTTGTGTAATCGTATAGCTGTATTTTATTATAAAAAAAATTTAGTAATTTTGGAATTCTACTAAAATGATGAGGAGGAAATAATTCTAAGGGTTTCCTCAATAGGGTTGAAGATCGCTGGGGAGCCAATATCCGATAAACAGAACCCGCATGTTTGGCCTCTCTTTATCGAGGTAAAATGTCTGGAAAATGGCAAAAGGAAAAAATAAGAAATTGTAAGAAGTTCTTTTTGAATTTTTCTTTGAAATTCTTTTCTCTCCAAAGGAACTTAAAATGAAAGACAATGGAACATTTTTAGACATCTTTGATTTGATGCTTTGTCAAATTAACGATCAATTTTTTCCGTTTGGGGATGAGATTAGGAAAAGTTAAGGGTTAATTTTGGTTAAAAAGTCTTTAACGAAGAACTCATTCCATCTGCTAATTACTGGACTCGAATGCACAAATGAGGTGATTTTAAGGGAGTGTAACAGTTGAAGCGAAGCCACCCCACTCATACGGCGCTGCCTTTGCCCAAATAAAAATAGATAATAAAAGCGAAAACCCCCCAAAAGAAAAAATAATGTTCATTTGATTATGTAAATGAGTCACGCACATCAACCGAACTCTCGGGCAAACCCCTTTTGAAAGCACTCTCTGTAAACAAATAAAAAAGCAGGGGAGCCATTCAAAGCAAGACCGCAAACCCCGACGGAAATTATATTACAATAATTACTATTCTTTGAGAAAAACATATAAAATAAAGAAATAACATGAAAAAATCATTTTCTGGATGAAAATTTGAAAAACATTTCTTGGTTTTACATAAAATTTCGTAAAGATTCTCCTCGCATACAAAGCAGAAGGGATTGAAACGTTTTTTACATTTTTTTATGGCGCAAGCTGTTCCATGACCACGAAACGACGTTTGGATGACATTTTGAATACGAATTCGGAGTGAGCGCTCAGGGGAAAATATTTTTATGTAAAAATTCTTTTGCGAATCGTCGGGGTCAAAATGTAGCTGACACATTGTTTAAATAAATTCAGAACTGATATTACCTTACACGTGCGGTTTACATTTGAGGATTTTCGGGAATTCGCCAACCCCCGGTGTCTTCCGCACCAGAAAATATGTCCGCGATGGCCGCGGCACTCCCTTTCGACATAAATTACACTTTTTATCCGCAACGGCAATAATTTCTGTCAGAATCAGCCAACAATTTGCGTGCGGACGGAGAGAGTTAATCTCAGGCATGTTCCTGATTTTCCTCACTTTAAATTTGTTTTCATTTTTTTCACGAGCGAACATAAGAACTGAACAAAAAAATGATGTCGAAAATACTAACGGATTCGAAATAAAAATGGCTGTCGAAATAGAGTCGAAAACCTCGTTTGCCTGATGTTCATCTACTATTTTTTCGTTTACAATTTGACAATGCTTTCGTAAAATCTCAAATTCAAAACGACGAATCCGCTTTTCCCTTTTGCAAATTCAAGTAAAAAAGTTTCCTTCTCTCGTTGTAAACCTTAAACGAATATTTTCAACAAGGAAGAGGTTAGTAACTCAATTCAATTTCCGGATTTCGGGTTGTTGTTAAATTGTCCTTCACCAAAAGAAAAAATTTAAAAAGGTCAGCCCGGTTTCCGGTTTTGGAATTTCAAGACACCAAAAAAAGATGCATTGTTTATTAGATAAACTATGGGGCTTTGTCCTCTGAGGGCTTCGCGCTTCAACCCCCAAGTAGCTCGGGCTTCGCCCTCGCTAACAATTCGAAATTTCAGTGTACCTCTGTACCTTAATAACAGATACTGAATCCTAAAAAGAATCCTAAAAACTGATTGCACCGAACATCATCCCATTGCACTTAACTACAAAAATAATGTTTCTTCTTTATTCAGTCATTTTGTAAGTCGTCTTCTGTTACTTCTCTCCCTCTGTTAACCAACTCTTTCTTTCGTCGCTCAGTCATCCAATTTCTCTTCTATATCTTTCTTTCTTCACTATTTTCCTTTCTACAGAACAAATATAAATGGTTCTCTCTTTGTTCTGCAATCTCTAAATTCTTACTTATATGTGGGCGACTCAAACCGCCATCTCTTCTTCCCTCCATCTCTTCTTCCCTCCATCTCTTCTTCCCTCCATCTCTTCTTCCCTCCATCTCTTCTTCCCTCCATCTCTTCTTCCCTCCATCTCTTCTTCCCTCCATCTCTTCTTCCCTCCATCTCTTCTTCCCTCCATCTCTTCTTCCCTCCATCTCTTCTTCCCTCCATCTCTTCTTCCCTCCATCTCTTCTTCCCTCCATCTCTTCTTCCCTCCATCTCTTCTTCCCTCCATCTCTTCTTCCCTCCATCTCTTCTTCCCTCCATCTCTTCTTCCCTCCATCTCTTCTTCCCTCCATCTCTTCTTCCCTCCATCTCTTCTTCCCTCCATCTCTTCTTCCCTCCATCTCTTCTTCCCTCCATCTCTTCTTCCCTCCATCTCTTCTTCCCTCCATCTCTTCTTCCCTCCATCTCTTCTTCCCTCCATCTCTTCTTCCCTCCATCTCTTCTTCCCTCCATCTCTTCTTCCCTCCATCTCTTCTTCCCTCCATCTCTTCTTCCCTCCATCTCTTCTTCCCTCCATCTCTTCTTTCTTCCCTCCATCTCTTCTTTCTTCCCTCCATCTCTTCTTCCCTCCATCTCTTCTTTCTTCCCTCCATCTCTTCTTCCCTCCATCTCTGCTTCCCCAGGTCTTCTCAATCTGTCTTTCAACCCCGATAGAGTAGACTTTCTTGCATAACTTTCATAAAACTACAAAAGCAGAACCCACACTAAATAATTTCTATCAATTTTGTTTGTTTATCAGTTTAACCCCATTTGTACTCAAAGTGGTCTCCACGGGAACAAATTCCCAGACATGTTTTTCTGGAGATTTCTCATCTTTTGCTTATTTTCGAAAAATGAGACATATCGCAGAGCCTTCTTTGGAAAAATGCGCGTCTTTTGGAAAAAGTCCAGTCGAAATCGGTTCGGTCGTTGCTTAGATTTTAGGTAACAGAAACGGAGTGCAAACACACACACAGAGACACACAGACACACACAAACTTCCTTTAACAAATTTATATAGCAGTTAAATAAAGAATCCGCAATTTTTCAATCTCGTTTTTTTGAAACCACAATCCGACAATGCTGCGTCAAAACTATATTTCAACCGAAAGCGCAATGAACAGTTTCGTTAATTTCTTCATTGCCTTTACTCATTTTTAATGACTCATTGAGGTTTTCACAATGATGATATTTTGCTCCCTCACTCATCACAGGTTTCTCAGAGGAGAGAAATTAACTTTTGCTGTAACTATTTCAGCAAGAGTTTGTTTGAGAATTTTCAAAGTGTCATAATTTTGAAAAGTTAACTTTTGTTAAGGCTGCAGTTTCTTCAGTAGATCAGTTTCGGAGTTGTGTACTCTCCTCTTTCCCTGTGTAAAGGTCCGCCATTTTGAAAATAATTGTCTGAATAAATCCATATAAAATTAATTGGAAGATAAAAAAACGTTAAAAAGGACCCCCCGGGAAACTTCGCTAAGAGTTGAGTCCCCTCTCGTGCAATTTTAGCTCACGGTCTGCACTTGACAGTTTTTATCAATTTTTTATATTTTCATTCAGTTTCCTTTGATAATGAGTTCAATCGGGCAGAGCGAAAGTTTATTTGTGTTACAAAGAATGTCACGGCGGAAGAGAACGTCAAAGGAAAAATGAGAACCGACACTGAAAAGGATTTGGATTGAAAGAGGGCGAACAAGTGAGTTTCGCCTCAAGATCGCCGTTTGCTGTCGCTTTCTGTCGGTCTGTGATGTCAACACTATTGTGGGCGACGCGAAATTTAAATTTATTATAATTTTAACAATCCACCGAAGATAATTTATACTTTTGGGGTGTCGGCTTTCGGGAAAAATGTACCGCGAAGATTGTGCTAATCTCGGATTCCATCGCTAATGATGGTAACCCTACCCCATGTGGGGGTGAGATTGTCGTCATTAACTCCTTCACACTTAACATTGTAAATGTTACCAGTTTTGAAACATAGTCGCAGTTATGAGATTAAAATCAAAGAGAAAAGCAATAAGATTGCATTATAAAATCAAATAGATTTACAAAGCATAATTTACAAGTGAAAAAGCCTCGGAAAATCCTTTCTGGCTCATCCGCCCCCTAAACTTTGCACTTTCTCCTTATTTTTCTAACCCTTCTCCCCTTTCCTTTCATTTTCACTTCTCCCCCATTTCAACTTTGTTTGTAAGTTTACTTAACACTTTGGGCGTTAGCGTGTCCTTTTGTTCCTTAAGGAAGTTCTCTTCTATTTTCAGCTCATTACGTTAATCTCCAGTTCGCGTCCTCTCCCCTTTCATCGCTTTTGTTTTCACTCTCCCGAATTTATTTTTACGCGTTTATCTCCTCCTGACTGATCGCATTCCTGCGGTATTTTTGGTTTTACCTGAAACCGCCGTCGCTCTACTTTCTCTCACCAAAAAAGCAGAAAGAGTGACGTCAAAGTGCGGTTATTTTTATTTAATGCAGCCAAACTGACAGGAGAAGATAAGGAAAAGAAGCGGAAATGGGGACGACAAGGCGGAGGTGAGAAAAATATGCAAATCTCTTTCCTGCTGCTTAGGAAACGCTGCAGTTGCCTACCGCAGCGGTAACCCTTTATTTTTTTTTTTTTTTAAACTAAAATATACAACATTTGCAGTTGTTTTGCTTCGACAACAGCGATCGGAATTTTTCGAAACCTTAGAGAATAGAAGGAGTTATGTCGGTGTAAGCGTCGGGATTTCCGTCTCCGTTAATGGCGGGAGTGGTAATGGTTTTTCGAATACTTGCGTGATATGAAGACAAATCGTTTCGTTTTGTAACGGGTGATTGAATACCGCTGCAGAACGCGCAAAGGCGGCAGCAGAAAGGGTTTTCTCTCTCTCTGCGGTCTCTCAGATCACGTCGTTTGTCATTGTTGTTATTTTCAATTTGATGTTGCCTTCCTCTGCAACTTGCCAGGTTTCTTGCATATTAACTGACCACTTAATTTCCCGTTTATTAATGCCCGCAGTTAGTGTTTTAAGCTGAAGACAAATTAGAGAATTGTTTTCATTTAATTTTCCGCTTAAAATTATTGCTAAAACTTAAAATCAATTATGGCAGTGGTTTTCAACCTGTGGGGCGCTGTTGCAAGGGGGGCGTTTTAGCTGTTTCCAAAATATCATTTTCTGATTCAAACCAAAAATATATATTTTTTTTTTGTTCTGTTATTATATTTTTACTTTATTGACAATTTTTATTATGATATTTATTTAATCTATGTTATTTAATGTTACATTCATTTAATTTATTGACAACTTACGTTATGATATTTATTTAAATTATGTTATTTATTGTTTTGCTTTTCTATCTTATTTACTTTAAAAGCTATAGCTGATCTGACATCTGGTTTTCTTTTGTGCATAATTTATAACTTTGTAAAAAAAAATTGTTTTGTAAAAAATTTTTCTAATGTTTATATAAAAAAATTGTTGTGTATACTCACTTAATGCCCTCGGGCGAGATAAGGGTAAATTATTATATTATATTATTATATTTTTATATAGTATTGTATATTATTTTGTAGGACATTAAATAAATTATAATATCAGTTGAGTATTTATGAATACTGATTTTTATTGATTTTTATTTGATTTTTATTGATATTTGATATTGATTTGAATTTAATTATTGATTTATTTTATTGATTTTAATTGATTCAATTATTTATTGATTTTTAGATAAATTAACGGGACGCAACAATTTGTTTTTTAAAGGGGGGCGCAACAATTTTCTTTTAAAAAGGGAACGCCGGTACAAAAAGGTTGGAAACCACTGAATTATGCAATAAAAAAATTACTATAAGTTATGTTTTTTTACGTTCGCAACCAATTCATCAACGAAAGGTTTATCTTAAATATCTTCGTTTGTTTAGCCACTTATTCTTCTTCTTCTTCTTCTCACGCCTTCTCCGCGTTCCGAAGTTGGCAATCCATAAGGCTGCCAACATTTTAGACCACGAACGAACAGCCGAACCAATGTCCTTCAACCAGAAATTCTGAATCTCTTCCCCTGAATTTTTCCCCGAATTATTAACCGCAGAATATGATATTTTTCTCCTCTCATAATATAACCCGTGTGGGTGTTTTTTTCTCTTTCACTCAGCCACTTATATTAGGCATTAAAAAAAAATATACAAAAAATGAAAGCGATGCTTTGTAACCCCCTTTGAATTTAAAAAAATAATTCGTGGAAAATCCTCCAATCTGAAATTAGATTATCTAAACAGCCTTCAAAAGGGGGCGAAACCATTGGTGGTAATTATAGGTCGCAGACTTCGTTATCTGCGATTTGAGAGTTGCCTAAAGTTATGAAGGAACGAAGCCAATATCATTTTCCGATACCCCCTCAAACTTTTCCCTTGACCCGCGCCCTGTATTATTGGTTTTATCGCCATTACACTGAGTTAATATATTTCAAAAAAAAAAACCACCATTCGACTCCTTTTTCATGATTTTTATTTGGAATATTCACCCAAAAGTTTAAACCTGGGAATTCAATTTGAATGCGTGACCGCATTTCATAAATTCTCTTCAGTCTTCTGAACACTTCTGAACATTTGGACTAATTTCCACTCATTACAATACCGTAAAATTTCAACTTTACGACGTCAACCAGAGGAAGTTGAAAAGGGTAACTTGAAGAAGGCCGTAAAATCGGGCGGTGTAGTCGTAATGAGTGGAATAAAAAAAAAGACTTCCTAAAACTGCACTAGTTTGTTATTTGTAATTAGTTTTGAAAGTACAGTTTTAGTGAGTTAATTATATTACATTTAAATTTTAATTAGTTTTTAGGGGGACTTTTAGTAGAGAGAGAGATACGGTCTCGAAAGTTTGTATCACTTGGTACGAACATTCTTCAACACTAACGCTTTTCAATTAGAGAAAGTTATGCGATTCTAAACTCCCTCACTTTTTTATACTAAACTACAGCTTAGAATTATGTTCTCGGTGGATTTATAACCCGGTAGTTATCAGAGATACACTTTTGGAGATTAAAGAGTTTGAGTAAAAGCTGAAAAAAGCTGTTCAAGAGAGCTGACTAAGCGTCCAGTTGCACACGGAATCTTTTAATCCATAACAAAACGCTGAATTCTCACTTTATCAGATAATGCACTTCTCTGCTGAGCATGATGTTTACGTGACAAAAACCTCAAAACATTCCCACGTTGCGATAACGTTCCAGCGGAGAAACACCTAAAAAAAAAAAAAACGTCATAAAAAAGTGCAGAAAATTGGAAAAATTCATTTTAAAAACTAAACTCACACTGTGGGCGGACATTTTTATTAAGAGGAACTCCTCCAACTCCCCTTCGTTACATATCATATAAATTATATTTTATCAACCGCGTTCCCATGTTTCTTTTCTTAATAAAAATGTAAACAAATGTCACGCTAAGCTTTTGCCTTTTGGCTGTTCAAATAAAGTGAAAAGGAGAATAAACACGGAACGACCTAAAGGCTCGAATGAAAAAAAAATCCAAAATCAAATGTAAGGTTGAGGAAGAGAGAGGGGAGGGGGAGGGAGGGGGTAGGAAAGACTGCTCTATAAAAACGGAAGGAAATAATTCTTTACTTTGAAAGAGAAAAAAAAAAGTCAAGAAAATAAAGGAGAAAGATAGATTTACGAGGTTATTAAATTAATGTCAGGCATTTTGAATAACAATTTTTAACTTTGGATTTTCGAGTTTCTCGCGCTTTTTGTGTTCCTTGTTTTATTTGCGAAAAATGATAATAAAGGAAAGAGGGCAAAAGGGGGTGAAATTTTAAAAGCGTGAGTGCTTAAAAGGGGTGCAGGAAAAATTAAACATAATTAAAAAACAAACATAAATTGAGTTGATTGTTTGGTAGAAAATTTGCAAAAATTTTGTCACCATGGCAACCGCGTATTTCCATTGTCTGCATCAATTCACAAATCAGAGTACCTCAAAGAAGGTTCCGCCATTTTGGGTTTCCCATGACGAAGAGTAAAAAAAAATTGCTTATGAAAATCAAAAGTCAAAGTAAAGCCGAACGGAAGTGACGACTTCTGTGAAACAGTAAAATAAATTAATAAAGAATCAAAAAGTTTGTCAGTATCTTAAGGACAAGTGTTACTGTAATTACTGTAATTACTGTAATTCTGTAATTCCTTTTCAATCAAACGAAGTCAATTACTCAATAAAAATAAGAAAGTTTCATCCCATTAAAACTTTTTTTCCCTTTTGAACTTCAAACTTTGTGAGTTATAATTTGACCCTCCAAACCGAATTCTTTGCTTGTTTTTCAGAGCATAAAAAATTTGACAGGATTCGCAGAGGTTATGAAAATCACCGAGGAAAACACCATGGGAATAATTTGGCGACCGGCAACGAAGTATTCACTACGGAAAACTCAACGATTGTCACCGCCCAAGTCGGCGGGACTGCGATTTTGCCTTGTGGGGTTAGAAAATTCAACAATGGGGTGGTAAGTCTAGTTTTTTAAACTCAATCCTAACTAGTAACCCTTCATTGCCTCTCAGTATGAATTCTCTTGAAATTTGTGCGGAGACAAATTATTTTAAAATTAATTAACCCTTTTCGGTTGTATAAAATTTGTGTATGGGTATCTATTGGTCGGAATTTATTTCTTTGGAAAGAGCAGGGATACATACACATAATATTCACTAATATTTAGTCATATTTTAGCAACAGAGAATCTCTAATTAAATAAACAATAAATACAATATATATACAAATATAATTTAAAAGGCTAAATACAATTTAGAAAATATTCTTTGGAATTATACAATGTATACAACTTTTGTTTAGATTAAATTATGTTATCTCCAATTGTATTAGTTGATGAAAAGGTTTAATAGAAATTGAGGAAAAGTTTAAACTGATACAGGAATGCATACAGTATAAGATTCGTATACATTCGTATAGTTCCTTGCTTTGGTGGCTGAGAGCAGATATACGACCCCTAAGGGTTAATATATATAATTTCTCTACTTCTCCCGTGGGCTTTAGAGAGTACAATCTTTTTAGATGATGACAGCATAGATATACTACACTTTATACAATCTTTTTAACTTTTTTGATACATAAAAGGAAAACAAAAACAAATAATAAATACATATTACAGATTAATACAGATAATATTAAATTATTACAGATAAGATATTATATATAGTATTAAATACATATTATTACACCGCATTGAGGTTTAGAAGTGAAATACTAAAAAGAGTAAATTAATTAATAAAGTGCCGAACTTATTATTAAAAAGCCATTTTAAAACTGCGCCTTCAAAAACGCATTTAGATTTTTTAAAAAATCAAAAATAAAAAAAGTCTAAACAATATTTTCCAGGCGTTTACAGTTATTTTCCAATTAAATAAACGTTTCCTTCAATTTCTGTTAAGTATATTTGAGTATAACCAAATCAAACATCACTACATTGCATAAAAATGAATAATTATATACACTACACAGAATATTAAAATTACGACTATAATTAATTTATAACCTGTAACTGTTTACCCCTCTCTTTGTATGCAATAGCATTCACCATCTTCTTCCTCACCACAAAATGGCGGGAAAGCTGTTATCGGCAGTGTACTACAAAATACATTGAACATATATTTCAACATAAAATTCTGAAAAAAGAAACTTAGTAGCACATTAATTTTTCATCTTAATGAGATCACATCAACCGAGAAAGTTGATATACTTGAAAACTCAGAAATAAAAATTAAAGAGTAATAAAATTTAAAATACCTCTTTGAAAAAATTTTAAAATGTAATTAATTAACTTAAAGCGATGGGGAGGGGGCGACGATTCGTTTTTTTTCTTAACAGTTTTAGAGTTTGAAACGGCTTTGGGCTTCTGCTGTGCTTTTCCAGTGACTGTCAAAGGAAAGCATTAGCCTAATAAATTTTCGGTAGTGATTTTATCTCAGCTATTCTGGGCTTTTTAAAGGCCGCAATCCAAAAAACTGCCAAATGTTTTGAATTTCAACGGGGAAAAAATTCCCGTCCTTTAACGAATCTCTCAGAAAATCGGGGGGGGGGAGGAAATATTTGGCAAGATTCCACTTTAACAATAATTCTGGAGTCAAAGGACCGCTTTTACGGGGGATGGATGTCACCAGCTTTGGGAGTAAATGTCCTTAAAATCCGCCCCATTTTCTCCAGTCGATTTCCACTCGGGAAATAAATAAAAATTTTGGCTTGTGTTTCGTCCGACGAACTCCCCTCCTTCATTAAACCATTTTCATAATTAACCGATCTTTCCGTGGGGTTCAAAGGGTTTGGATTAAAAGCGGTTTCTTCTGATTGACACTTCACTGAATGAATGAGACGTTTTTGAAGCAGCTTTAGAGAAATGACCCTAAATGGAAACCTTATCGGTCGCCTTAAATTAATTACAACGACAGCCCAATGTTTGATTGACTGAGAAGACAACAAAATTGTACAATTTTAAGAATTAAATTTTGGAACAAAAACATGAAAAACCTGTCATTCTCCGTCTCTCTCTCTCTCTCTCTCTCTCTTCAGACTTTAATTAGAGTTAAAACCATGGAAACCTAAAGAATGTCATTTCATTTCTTTTCATCATCTCGGAAGTGAGCTTTTAAAAGCCCCCGTAATAATAAATCTCAAACCCTTTAAGGCTGTCTTTTGGGGGAGTTTTTTGTCCGATAGAATTCATATTTTAGCCAAATAATTTTCACTATCCTTATCATATTTGTAAACAAACCGAGGACAGCGATAGCTTACTGTGGTAAATGTCTGCGCGCTGTGTTAGGTCG